>OZ023264.1:183539155-183619155 GCA_964006375.1 Tillus elongatus | reverse complement strand
TAGCTCAATTTGCTATTTACCTATAACGTTGACCAAGAAACGGATTTTTTCGGTTATACTTTAAGTTTACTTTCGGAAATTTTTGTACGTTTTCAAACAATAAAGTTATTTTGATGAAACATGGCACATTGTTTTTACTATATATGTTATACTGGTAATTAAATTTGATGCCTGCTTTCTAAAAAACACACATATTTGCTATTTAAAACATTTTAATGAAAATTCACTACCGTAACGCACTTGCTGCGTCTTTGGGGTTTTTAATAGCTTGGATGAGCTCGTTAGCCAGCTCGATTGGACCAGTATTTCTAAAAAAAATTTAATCCCAAAAAATAACAAAGTTATTTTGTTAAAATTGGTAGGTATGTTGCCCTGGCAAACGGTTTGCCATATACTAAAATTTAACTTTCTAGATTCATAGCGAATTGAATTATTCAAATTTGAAGCATTTAATTAAAATTCACTACCGTAACGCACTTGCTGCGTCCCGAATTTTGTTTTATTAATCCGTTCTCTTTAGAATATGTTCACAAATCAATCAAAATATAGAAGGCTAATTGGGGTAAAATCTTGTAAAACCATGTACCAGCATTTTATGCTGTTCAAATATTTTCCCCCGTTATGAGCTAAATAGTTAATAAGTGGATCAACAAAAAATCAAAAACTTACCCATATCGCAATCTACAGGGTCACTCTGAAGTTCATCCAACATTTGCTGGAAGTCTTCGTCGGTTATGTTTAAATTTTCCATGGTAACGATGCACAAGTAAAGTTGCAAGACAAATATAATAGAAATCAAACTCACACAAGAACGAGAGTAGTACTAAAACTTCAAATGAATTTACCTCAACTTATACGAATGGGGTAGTTTTTAAAATTAAGGAGAGGATGACTTTTAACCATTATCAGCCAATCACAGACAGGTATGTGTACTTAACCTGATCGTTAGGACGAAGGCTTTAGATTTCTATTTGCAAATGAAGAAATTCTGTCTCTTTTGTGTATCTAGTGATATTGTTGTGGCTTAGTATAATGACCACATCGCCTTATCATTAGGATCAAGGGAAGGTATTTATTTCTTAATGCCAAAATTCTTGAAGACGGAGGTAAAATTTGTATTTTGAAGAGTTATGGTCAAATTGGCAAAACATCCACAAATTAGATAATTGTAAGCGATTACTACATTATTTAAATTTATACGTTATCCAAATAAGAAAGTCTGGACGTAGCAAGTGCGTTATGGTAATGAATTTTCATCAAAAGGTTTTTAATAGAAAATATGTCTGTTTTAGTGAATTTTCTTTAAAAAAATTCACTAATGAGGAGATCCCGACGTTTGAATTTTGAAAAAATTTCTTCAAATGAGCACTAATTAGGCCCCCCAGAACACATATCCGAGGTCAGCTTTAATTTTTATATGTTTATATATATATATATATATATATATATATATATATATATATATATATATATATATATATATATATATATATATATATATATATATATAATTAATTAATTATAAAAAATTAAAGCTGACCCCGGATATGTGTTCTAGGGGTCCTAATTAGTGCTCATTTGAAGAAATTTTTTCAAAATTCAAAAGTCGGGATCTTCTCATTAGTGAATTTTTTTTAAAGAAAATTCACTAAAACAGACATATTTGCTATTAAAAACCTTTTGCATTACATCGATAACTCAAAAAATAATGGGCCGATTTTGCCTACATTTGGTGAATACCTTCCTTTTGCAAGTGGCTTGGATAAGTTCGTTAGCCAGGTTTTCCCGGACAATGTTGAGTTTTATTTAGAAAAATAAATCATATCTCCGGAAAAAAGAAAGTAAGGCCAAACAAATTTGGTACACGAGTTTATACCGTTATAGGTAAATTACGTATCAAAATTTAGCTCCGTGGGTTAAAAAACAAAAAAGTTATATGCTTAAAAAAAATTGGCGATTTCCTCAAAACGTCAAAGTCGCGATTTAAATTTCAAAATTGGCAACATTTACGCAAAGAACCTGAAACTAATACAAGCTATGGAAAGAAAATGTCTCAAGAAGAATGTTTTACAAACCCTGAAGTCTTAGGTTCAATCGTCATTGTCCTTCATTTTACTAAAATGTTTCCAGAATGTTCATTTCAAATAAACCCTTTCTCTGATGCTATGGCAGTAGTCTCAGCTATAGAGTTTGTCGTGTACTGGTATATAATTTTTGTAGAATTTTCGCAAAAAATCAATAAAGCTCAATATATCCGTTATTATACAAGATACGAAAAAAAATTGTTTTCATTTATTATTGGGTGTCTTGAGATACGTCTTAAAAATATTTTTACAATCACAGGAGTAGTATAGTAACGTCGGTTCTGTGACACTTGGATGGCCACATACCATCCGAAGCATCCATGACCTCTGTCAGGGTCACCTTCTTCAGTTCTTTCAAGGTCATTGGTGAAGAAGTGATTGCCAATGACCAGAAGCTATTTTTGATCGTCACAGACCTTTAGGTCTTTTCAAGGTCATTGGTGAAGAAGTGAAGAACAACAACAACAACAACAACAACAATGACCAGAAGCTTTTTTTATCTTTTGTACCTGGCTTAGCGAGCCGTGTATTTACACATGTTACCTTGTTGAATTGTGAACGCTGGAGCTTCACCTTTTTTAAACATGTATGTGTATGCATTACGTTAGATATTTATCTAGTTTTATGTTACGTAAAAGCGTTGTTGAGGAATAAAATAAAACACTGATTAAGTGTAACTATTCATTTTTATTTATTTATTTTTTTATTTTTTTCAATAGGAGCAATAAGTTGTTATTGTATTTTAGTTTTAGAAACTTCCTGTGGAACCTAAACCATTTATGCCTCGAGACGTTGGTGGTAATTCTTCAACTTCTTCGATTCGAGGATGATGTATCTTTTCTAATATGAGTTGTGCGATTCTGCGTCCAACATGGATAAATATTTCAGAACTTGAATTATTTATAATAAGCACTTGAACTTCCCCTCTATAATCTGGGTCTATTACACCAGCTCCGATATCAATGCCTACTAAGGCTAGTCCTGACCGAGGTGCTATCCTTCCATAACATCCTTCTGGTATTTGAATGGCTACACCTGTACTTATCAGTCTTCTTTTCTGGGGTGCAATTACATAGAAGTTGGCACTTTTAAGATCAATGCCTGCTGCATTTTGTGATCCCCTCGATAAAGAGACAGCAAGATTAGCTAACCTTTTGTACTTCAGTACAGGTTCTAATTCTGAAAATAGTGTGTACAATGTACAATTTTTCAGTTTTTATTTTTAATATTACAAATTAACATAACATAACATAAGCAGTTTTAATATTACAAATTAACGTATCATAAACATTTTTACAAGGTCTTTTATAATTAAAAGTGAGGAGGATGAGTCTTTAACATCGTCATCGGCTACATTGATATCTTCTAAGTTAAATCTAAACTTTTTAACAAGTCGTTCTAGTGTTCTGAGCTCTTGCTCAGAATCTACCTTAAGTCTATAATATTTTACTGGTAAATTATCAAAATTTTTTTAAAATTTCAGTTTTCAGTGATAAAAGCTTAATCACAATTAAGCATATCTATATATTTTCTATAGAAATAATTGTTTCTATCAAAATATATTGTCTCATAATGTATTGTATGAATTTGTGAATTAGCACATTTTTTACATAGTTTAATTACAATTTTTAATTCTTTACTTAACCATATATTACAAAGAGTTTTTAACGATTCTATTACAACAATATTTTTACATTTAATACATTTCATGATTTTTCTATAATTTGTATCAAACAAACTTTTAATCAGCTTTGTCTCTGAGGTTGAATTTGAGCTGCTACCTAAAATGGTAATATAGATTAACTAAAAATAACCCCATGGTAAAGTATCAGTATGGATGTAATTTATATTTCGTTTGTCATCAAATGGACTTAACCCAATTTTATTTTGTTTAACAGTAAAAACTTCATGTTTTGTTGATCTAATAATATTTTGAGACACTTCTGTTACTTTATTGGTAAATAAACAATTATAATAATCATCAAAGGTTATCGTGTTTAAAGCAGATTTTTTAATACCTTTTGCTTTTTTAACTAGGGTCTCTTGATTTTCTAGTTGTTCTTCTTGAATTTTGATTGTATACATTTTAGACCTTAAGCCAATAAAATGAGTTGGAATTCTTCCGTTATTTTCATCTTTCATAAGTCCAATAACCTTTTTGTTTTTTAATGGAATGTTATAAACATTATTTGCGGGGTAAGAGGAGGTGTCAAATTTTGAAATGTCTTCTTTTACATGTTCATAAATATCATCAACAAAAATTTGATAAATTAAGCTGTCTGTGTCCGTGTATAATAACTTAGCTCTGTTACCAAATTTTTTGTGAATATAATTATAATGAAAGTCGTAAAGTATAATTTTTGAAATATCTAATATTGCCATACCTACATAAATAGGTTTATTGTATTTGATTTTCAGTCTGTTCATTTCAATAATTACCATCTTATTATCAATATTAGTATCATTACCGAAAATTTCACAGCTATGAAAATTGGGTTGAGAAATATAATGTCTTGCACCAAACCGACCTGACCACTTAGTCACTAGTTTTATATCCTTATATTTTTTTACATTTTCTATAGTTTTTCCAAATACAGAATTATTCATTAATTTATAGAATTCTTGTTCAAATTTATTTTTGCTTTGTTTCCTAAAATAAGTGTTTAAATCAATATAACTTTTTAACCACGCTGACTGTTTGAATTTAAGACATCTATGTATATTTTTTAATTTTAACCCTAAATCTAATGCTTGCTTTAAATTTCTGTAATGAATTACATATTTGTTTTTATCAAAAAAAGTAGTCATTAGTTTTTTATTTTTTGTTTGTGAACTTGGTGGCACCAGATGTTCAGCACACAAGGGTAAGTCTTTGTGTGTTTCAAATAGTTCTTTTGGATAATGAAGGTCAACTTCAAGAATATAACCATATTCACTATCATCTGGAAGATTAAGAATATTTTCTTCATAAATTTTTTCACCTGTCACCCATTCAAACTGTCCATTGGGCAATGGGCAGCTCATAGCTGCTCCATAGAGGTTATTAACATCAAAATACATAATATATGAAGAAGGTTTTTGAGGATTAAAATTTCTTTTCATGTATTTATTGTTTGCTTCAGCATATCTGTTTGAACATTGAGATATTCCACCTCTGATACCTTTTTCAATAAAATTAATCATGTCTACGTCTTTTAAAAGTTCCAACTGAACATTGGTATGTTTTAACATAGCATCAAAGGCTAATCCAGGTGCTGTAAAATAATGAAGACTATCTAATTGATAAGCTTTCATACATGTTTTTCTAAAATTTTCAAAAACGTCTGCAAGCAGTAAAACATCTGTCTTTAAATATAACTCTGCGTAATCTTTTAAGGTTTGAATGTTGAAAGCTTTCCAGACAGTGCAAGCATGCTGATATTCCTCTTGTGAAATAGAATTATTATTTAAATTACTGTGAAAAGATTCAAGAGGTGGTAAGCAAGTGTCCTCTAATTTTGACCAGGAATCAATGTATTCGTATGGAAAAACCCCTTTACGCGTAACTAATTTAAATTGATCTTTTTCCTTATAAAACTTGTTTGTAATCATCTTTTGATTGTCCTCTAAATATGATGATAATTTTTCAAGACTGCATGCCATGAACCTGTACGAGTCTAAAAATCTGAAACTTATCTTAGTATTCTGAATGTATTTGCTAAAAGAAATATATTTTTCTTTATTGATCGGTAATAAACTGATATTGCCTTTAATTTCAGTACTTAAAGCTTTAATTATAAAATGACTATCATAACCAGATAAATTGTGAAATATGACTGGAATAAAATGAGGTATTTTATAATTTAAATTACAGCAATTATGTGCGGGACCTCTGTATTTCCCTGTAAGATGACAGTGATCTTTAACTTTAGTTTCATCAGAGAAAAAAGTTTTTGAGCATATATGACAAATATTTGATAAATTAAATTGATTTAGTTCTTCAGAAGATAAAGGTTCTAATGGAGCAATGTTTGATAACAAAGAATTTATTTTAAAAGCTATTTTTTCAAGTTCTTTTACGAACCAGCTTATGCAATCCTTTCCAGTTTTAATAGCAAATTTAGATAGTGAATCGTCATAAGTACATTTAAGATAATAAGCAATGCTGAATGGTTCATGTTTTTGATATTTAGTACTTTTATTTGAAATTTGTGGATCATTATATTTGTTTAGAATACTTTCAAGATCTGCATATATAACAAAAGGGACAGGTTCCTTATGTGTAAAGTTTTTAAATTTAACATCTTCTTTTTCTTTAGGAAGGACAACTTTTGTCTTGTTAAATTGTTTACAATCAATTGCATGCTTCTCCAATTTATCTTTTGTAAGAAAATAATTTAGACAACGTTCACAAAACCATTTCTTATGTTGTTTCTGACCTATTTGGTTATGTACTAATCGTGATAAATTTTTTATGTACGTGAAATGAAATAAAGGTTGATGGTTTTCTTTGAGTTTTTTTGTTGACTGCTGTTGATATTTGTTATCATCATTGTAATTAAAATTATTATTATTATTATTACAAGGAATCATAAGTAAATTAATAACTGGAGAATAATTAGTTTTGCTTAAACATAATGGTAGTACTTCTTTTTTATCAATAGTAAATACATTTATAGCTAATTGGTTCATCTCTTCAAATTTTGAAATATCTTTTAAGCGTATAGGAAAAGTTATATTATTATATTTTAAAACTCTACTAAAATGGGGGTATGAATTAATACGAGAGCTATTTTTGTCTATAGCTGCAGGATATAAAGCACATACTACGGACCACAAAAAGCAATATTTATCATTGTTGTTAATATTAATTACTGCTTTACTTTTTTCAATAAAAGAAGGCAATTTAGCATAAGTTGAAATACCACTACTAAGGGGGATGTACTTGTTAATATTTACTTTTAAATGTATAATTTTATTAAGTGCCCAACCGCTATCACGTTCTTGAAATTCTTCTAATTCTGTTAAAATTTTATTAGAGACATGTTTTTCGTACCAACTTTTTATATTTGTAGCACTGTCAATCACATGATTTCTTGTTGTAAAATGTTTAAAATCTAATTCTTCTGTTTGGGGTTTTATAAAAAGTCCTGTAAAAATTACATTTACTTTAAGTAAAGACTGCTGTAACTCTTTTTTTATATTTTTAACAAAAGATCGAAAAGCTTTTTTAAAAAAGATTATGGGATCTTTCACTTTTAAATTTATAATTATACCTGTTCTTATTCTGTTATTAAAACATGATTCAGTGTCTTGCCAGATTACTTCTTTTGTTGCGTTTTTAACTTTATGCAAATTATTTTTAAAATTTTGTAAATAATTTTTTAATATTGAAAGATCTGATTCAACTTTAAAGACATTTTTTATACATGTAGCCCTATTTTTTAAACATTTCTTTACTATTAATATAGTTTTTTTTAAATAACTTATATATTTACAGAGCTCTTCTTTTGTTTTAATTAATCTATGTACCATTTCAATTTTCTTACAAACTTCATTGGATAATTCATCAATAAACTTGGAACTCATTTTACAAATTACACAAAATAAATGATATTAAATTTTAAGTAAATACATATATTTCATAAAAGTAGATTTTAAAAATTATATTTTTAAAATAATTAGAAATTGAGTCATAGGCTACATCTCTGAAACAAATATCATGTTTCAACCATTATATAACGTTATGTTTTTTTATTATTTAGTACAGTAAATTCTCTTTTTAAATAATTTAGTCTTATAAACAATTACAATTAATAAAAGTTCTTTAGGTTTCATTTCCTAATTATTTTGAAAAAATGAATAGTTAACTTAAAAAAAAATATATAAGTATATTATTATTATTGATTAAATCATGTTACATTTAAATTTCTTAATGTAAAATTAATCTGAAAAAAATAAAAGAAAAATTTTGAAGTAAAAATACCATTCAGAAATAAAACTTAAAACTTACGTGTGTTTGATTCCATCGTGTGAAGACTTTGCTTAATAACTGATGGTTAAAGAAAAGACCACAAGGTTTTATAGAATGTTGTACTTATTATCAGCAAGTATATTTTAGAATACAAATTGAACCGTGACGATACTGAATAAGTTTCTCATTAAATTATTACATTGTAAGCTGTTTACAGAAAACAATTTCATTTTTATCAATAAAAAAAATGTTATTTATATTGTTATAATCAATAATTGCAACATTAGTCTAGATTCAGTCAGTTAATAATCCCATTACCTTAATTATAATGTAGATTGCAACAATGTTGTAAGTTAAATTTAAAACCATTATACAATCTTTCTTAATTAAAATATAGATTGCAGTTGCAACAATGTTATAAGTTAAAGTTCAAAATCATTATACAATCTTTCTTAAAACATTAAAGATGACCTGCATATCTATATTATTCTTAAAATAGTTCTTTATCCATTTTTGTAAACAACTTATTACTATAAAACACCATTTATGTTTTTCACAAATCAGTTGCAATTTAACGTCTTAATACCAGTAATACTAATATATTATTTTTGTAAAATGGCTAACGTTCCTACAACCATAGCTATCATAACTGAAAGTAAGTCGGTTCTACCATTAAAGGATTTGTATGTGGCGGTAAAGCAAGTGTTTCAGTAAGTATCTTTTTATTAATATATAAAACTTGATTTCTTTTTTCAATTGTTGTTAATTTAAGACTTTTACGTTGCTTCATCGTTTTAGAAATTGTTTTTTAAATGTATAGGTATGGTGTAAAAGAACTACAATTGAAGGGGGATAAGATACTAGTTCATCTAACATACTCACCGAAAACTGAAACTTTAAAAAAAAAATTTGGTAATTTACCAGTAAAATATTATAGACTTAAGGTAGATTCTGAGCAAGAGCTCAGAACACTAGAGCGACTTGTTAAAAAGTTTAGATTTAACTTAGAAGATATCAATGTAGTCGATGAGGGTGTTGTAACCAAAAAAAGACGTCTAAGTGAGGAGGATGAGTTTTCAACGTTGTCATCGTCTAAGAAAAGAATAGCCATGGAAAATCTAGCTGAACTAATTCCTCCAATATCAAATTTGGAGGAAAACTGTTTAACCTCATATACTCAAGACGAAGAAGAAGAAGCATTTTCAATGTAGTTATTATTATAACTTATATTTAAAAATAATTAATGAGGTAAAATAAAAAAATAAATTAATATATTATGTTCTTTATTTCCTAATATACAAATTCCAATAATGTAGCAGAAATACATTCTCTAAAGCACAGTTTAGTAAATTATTTTGATGCATTTTACAATGATGTGATTTTAAAATTTTTCTAAGTTCATCGAAAGACAAGCAGTCCTCTGTTAAATCTATTATTTCATTTGAAATACACTTTTGCAGCCAAAATTTCTTCGTCAAACCTTTCACAAGAACAACAGTGTTTTCCGTAATGAAACTTTTTATAAAATGAATTAGTTCTTCGTAATGTAAATAATTAACACTGTTGCTGTTCCACGCTAATCCATGTAAATTATATGTGAGCCACCATATATGTTTCTGTATTCCGTTATTAAATAATTTCTCATCCATTGGAAAATTTAAAATTTTGTGTGTAAACTGTCCAGTTTCAACATTTAGAATTGCAATCTCCTTACACATAAAAGACATTCCACATCCATGTTCAAAACCTTGAATATCTACGATGTACATTTTTTCTCTTTATCGATTGCACTGTTTACTATTTAGAGAACTTTAACTGAATTTGTAAGTGGATTGTACTTCACCAAGCGATCATGAATAATGAGACAATATGCACGAGTGTTTGGAGGAATATTTTTAGTTGTTTCAAATTCTAATCTTATATCAACAGCACCCCCCTTTACCGTTTCATTTTGATGACTACAATCAATCACAACTACAGGAGCCTTTTCTATATATACGTCTGGTGGGAGGCAAGGTTCACTCTGATTCTTATAATAAAATGATCTTTGAAACTGTGAATACATTTCGTACAGAATTGCCCACTGTTGTTTTTCAATATTAACGTTTAAATTATCATAAGGAGAAACCTCTGAGTTTAAATGTAATTTGATATTTGATAAGTTACAATGATCATAGTGACTTGCATTTTTTGTATGTACATTTTTTCTATCTGTTTGCATCCCAAATAAAATCATTCGGGGTTTTTCTAGCTGACTACTTGTTTTTATAGACCATGAGTGTCTCATCGTTTCAGGTAACATAGGGTATTCTTGAAGTTCCCAACTTCTAAAGGGTACATTAAGGTCTCTATTATTTTCAATATGTCTTAACAGTTTTAATTTTTCTTTATCTGATACTGTTATATGTGGAACTTTCCACGCAACCTTATTTAAAACAATTTTAGGTTTTTCTGTATCAACACTTGTTACAATAGCATTACTGTCTGTACTGCTCCGTATAATAACAAGCTCTTGACGAATATTTGCAACAACTTTTTGAAAATCTTCAGCAAATCCTAGTAACATGCTTAACGGTAAACACACCATAAAATTTCCTTCTTTGTCAACAAGATCAGGATTTTTTAAAGGAGACCAACCTGCATTTAGTAATCGTGAACCTACATTAATATTGTATGATGCATACCCTTTCATTGTAGAGGATACACCAGGATTTCTGTTACGATCTATTATAGTACCTCCAAGTTCATATCTTATTTCATCAAATAAAAAAGATATACCATTGTTTACAAATTCTAAGGTTGCACTAGCTTTATCATTATCATCTGTTAATTGTCCTTCAATTATCAGGAAACTTTGCGAAGGTAAAGTGATTAAATCTTGTGCCTGTATAGGTATTCTAATCTCATCATTGTGATTTAATGAGGTAGCTGAATACGGTAGATATGTATGAAACTCTGAATTTGAAATCGAATCGTCTACAAAAACTGATTCACCAACGTTTAAAATATTATAGTTCATTTTTTGATTGATAAATACACACACACTTTAAAAACTTCGTCTTCAGACTTCCAAAAAACCTTCTAACTTTTTTACTTATTTTGAACGATTTTAAATCCTAAACTTTCTAAAAACTGTTTATTGTGTAATGTTAGCCTTCGAACACACTTTTGTTGACTAATGTTTTTTTCAGTTCCTGTATTATTTATACCTGAATATTCTTTTACGTTATATATAAACACCATTTTCAAATCAATTTTTTCAAATGTAGTCTTACTGTGACTACTTCTCTTTTAAAATTGACTAAATTACCTCCTTGATCAAGTATTTTAAGTATAATTTCACTGATAGATCTTGTATTTATAGGTAAATAGATAACATTGCTTGGATGCTCTACGATTTTATAACCAGGTGGAACTGTTGGATAAAACATATGTATTATATGCATTAGTTTGTTGTTGCTATAGGAATTTGTTATTAAATTACAGTCTACACATATAGCATTCACTTTAAATATATCTATGGGATGGTCAGAAATATGTTTGATATTTTTAGATAATTTTTTTCTATTAAAACCTAATAGTCCTGCAATTGAATTTTCCTTAGTAAAATCGATCTCATTAATCCATTGTATTTCACATTTCAGTGTGTTTAAATTCGATGATATTTTTAGTTGATTACGTTCATAGGGTTCCACTTCTTTTGATAACACATTATGAGTAATGTCGAGAGCTAACTTTTCTTTTAATAAATAATCATTAATATATTTTTCAATATCTTCTATTTCATATGAACCTCCAGGAAGAACTATTTCCTTTAATTTGTTATCCTCATAATAGTAAAATCTATTATTTGTCTCATCAACATTTGGTATAGTGTTGTAGGTAACAAAGTCTATTAAACCAAGAACATACATACCGTCATTGTCTAAGGTAATCGATGGATGTATACTCGTGGTAAGGATTGAATCCCTACCTGATAATAAAAAAGTGTAAGACATGTTAGCGTGTTCACTTCGTACTAACAAATAATATACATTTATGTAAACATTTATTTATTTATTATATAAAAAATGTAGGCATAGGTGACCACAATTAAATGTATTATAAGATTGGTAAGAATAATGATTATATTTGATATCAGGTTTACCAGTTGAAGAATTAAAGTAACGAATTACTTCTAAAGGAGGTTTTAAATTTCCATAACTGTCAAAATAACTTATAAAATTTCCTTTTTTAAAATAGGCTGTCCAATGTGTGCCGGGACCATCTTGATCATCTAAATTAATTATTCCACTTTCATTCTTACGTATCTTTTTTGGTAAACTGTTTCTCATAAATATTCCACGAAAGAATGCTATTTTTAAAATTTTAATATAGTGTTTAAGGTCTATGTTAGTCAATGGACGTTTAGGTAAGACTACAGGCAATTTTTTTTTTTTTAAAAAAGACCTAAACCAGACTTGTAAGGTTTTAAGTATAAACCTTTACCATGCAAAGCAATAGATTCCATTGTTTTATTATGACGTTGTGATTCTTCTAATTGTCGCTGTGCAGATTTAGCATCGTTAACTGCTTTTGCTATTCCTGCTGCACCACCTGACAATGCCCCCAATGCAGATAGCCCAGCAAAGATGGGAATAAGAGGTAGAATACCACCTGTCTTTGGAATATTTATTATACGGGTAGGTCTTATATTCTTTTTTTTAATTTTTGAAACTGCTTTTATTGCAACAGAGATAGCATTGCCAATGTTTTTAGGTTTAACCTGTCTTAGATTCTTTCTAATTCGTTTTGTCACTTCTCTAAAGCTAATAGACTTTTCAGCTTTACCTTTTGATTTTGTTTTTAATTTTTTTGACTTTCTTTTTGTTGAAGCCATTATATGAAAATTATAGTTGTTATCTTCGAAGAAGTAGTAACAAGACTAACCAGACTTGCTAAAATTAATCTGTTTTAAAATATTTGGTTTGAGGTTCATTATTTGCATCATCATCATCATCATCATCATCATCATATCCAGTATCTATTTTTCTTTTAAGTGATGCTGGTTCATCAAACCTTGCTCGTTTAAATGGTATTTCATTATCATCAATGTTAGTGTCATTATTCAATTCATCAGTATTATTATTTTGCATAACATTTTGCTTCCTTTTTCTAGTAGTTAAAGTAGGTCTTTTATTGAGAAATTTATCATCAAAGTTGTTTACATCTTTTTTAGTTTCATTTAGCTTCCTTTTTCTCATAATTAATAAGTTTGCTATTTTAGCATTAGTTTTATCATTTTTTTGATCTAAATCCTTATTTGTATTACTTCTTTTTTGTTTATCACTATATAATTTTTTTGAATTTATTTTTTTGGTTCTACGAACTAATAAATTAGATTTATAAACATCTATATTTTTTAAAGAATTATCAACTATGCCCTTAATTCTCTCTAATGACTTTAAACAATTATTTAATACTTTGGGGCAATTATAATTCGTATTATAACCCATACCTAATTTTACTTTAGCTTTCATAGCACCTGCAACACCTAATGCAGCCATTTTTTCACCCACGGAAGCATTTTTGTCTTTAAATCTTTGCAGTGCTATATCAGCTAATTTTCTATCAGCTTCATGTCTTAAAGATACATCTTTTGTATTATGATATGCAATATCATGTTCCATGCAACCAGCATCAAGTCCATTGATGGGACGGTCAACTCTTTGTAAACGCTTTTGCAACTTAGTTCCCGGACCACAATAATTGTAACCAGGTATGTGTAACTCAAATGGTAATTTATTTATTGCATCATTTAATAAACCATTCCCAACATAATACTTCATTTTACATATAAAATTAAGCGGTAACCTTAATTAGTGACAGTCTGTTGTTAATTGTATCACTTCTAAAATGACTATGAAGTTTGTTAAACAAAAAACAAGATTAAATATTGAAAATCATGATTTACATATAAATACCAATTCTAAACATGGAAAACTATTTCCACACAGTATAAGGTGCATTATTGTAGGACCATCAACATGTGGTAAAACAAATGTAATGTTAAGTTTAATTGAACATCCGAATGGTTTAAAATTTGAAAACATTTACTTATATACAAGATCTTTACATCAACCCAAGTATTTGTATTTAGAGGAATTACTAAAACCTATCAAAGAAATAGGTTATTATGCTTTTAAAAGTAGTGAAAATACTGTAGATGCTAACAAGGCTAAACCAAATTCTTTATTTATTTTTGATGATGTAGCTTGTACAAATCAAGACGTGATGCGAGAATATTTTAGTATGGGAAGGCATAACCAAATTGAAGTTTTTTATCTGTGTCAAACGTATGTGAAAGTACCAAAGCATTTAATTAGGGATAATGCAAACGTATTAATAATTTTTAGACAAGATGATATAAACTTAAAACACATATATGATGAACATATAGGTTCAGATATGAGTTTTCAAACATTTAAATTACTTTGTGCTAACTGTTGGAAACATCCTTTTGGATTTTTAAGTATCTTTAAAGATAGCAAAGCAAATGAAGGCAGATATCGACAAGGATTTGATAATTTTATATTTTTATAAATAATATAATTCCTAATAGAAGAGAAACAGTTATAAAGCTGATACAAAACTGATTAGACCTGTTACCAACCTGATCAAAGCTGTTCATTAGCATAATATTAAAATGGATCTTAAATCAAAGGTCATAAAGCAGAGACTTATTGCAAAACGTAAAGTTGTTAAAAATAAACTCGATTTACTAAAACATGGAGAACTTATACAAGAAAAAATGTTTTCACCAATTACAAAACATTTAAAAAACATTGAAGATAAATTAACAACAGATAAAAATAAAGGAAATGTGGTTAATATTTCAGAAAAAAGTTTTTTAGGAACAACAGATTTTGAAGATATAAAAAAGCCATCTACTTCTAAGTCAACACCAAAACCAAAGACATCTGAAGCTAAGGAATTTTATGATTTAAAAAAATCATTAATAGATGAAATAAATGTAGGTGAAGATACTGAAAATATAGAGAGTGTATCTCAGCAGAATTTCAAGGAAAAAGTTAATCAAACTGTTCCAGAGGTATTAAATAAAACAAATGAATCTTTTGAAGACTACATAGATCAGTATGATCCCTTACCTCGCTATTATATAACTGCCATGATAAATGATGATAAAAATGAATTTGATCATAAATATGGTGTTCGTTATAACTCTAAAACAGAAAAATTTTATATTGGAGATTCTCAGTTAAACTTTTTAGGATCTAATATTATAGTTAAAAATAAAACTTATAGGGGTACACATGGCTTATATGAGCTTTTATTTAAAAAATATCCTCAAAATTTTACAGATCAAGATGAAGTTGCATATAAAGACATTGTTTTGAAAACAAACGCTCATAGACGTTATTATCATCCCAAGAAACAAGTTGATGGAAGCAAATTAGACAAATATAAGAAAATAATATCCAATTTAACAACTAAAACGACAGGTGATGGTATGCTCATGACCGTTACCAATAATAAAACAGATTTCGTGTATTGGGATAATCCAAACGAACTCGTTGAGAGGTTACGTTTGTTGCTGGCGTCAAAGCAGGCAGGTCATACGGGTCATGCTAATGAAATAAATTCAATTATTGAGGAGCTGCGAGAATCAAACATTATAGAATAACCATAAAAATTATGAAAGAAATGAATAAGAAGCGTCAAGTCGTTGAAGAGATCCATAAACCGAACAGAATTAATTTCAAAAGACGTAAAGTTATAATTCGAGGTCTTAATGATTTGCTTCAGGCTGATTTGGCAGATATGATTAAATATGCTAAAGAAAACAACGGATATAAATATATATTGATCGTTATTAATTGTTTTTCTAAATTTGTTTGGGCAGCACCATTAAAAAATAAAACTAGTTTAGAAGTTTCACAAGTTATGGAAAAAATTCTCAGAGAACAAAGTCATGTAAACAATTTGCAAACTGATTTAGGAGGTGAATTCTGGTCAAAAAATTTTAAGGAATTAACTAAAAAATATAAAATTAATCACTACAGTTCCTTTAGTGAGAAAAAAGCATCAATTGTAGAGAGGGTTATTAGAACGTTGAAGAATATAATGTGGAAAGAATTTAGCATGCAAGGGAATTATGGTTGGCTTAATCTTTTACCTAAAATAGTTAAGATATATAATAACAGAAGACATCGAACTATAGGCATGAAACCATCTCAAGTTACCAAGAAAAATGAACAAGAATTGTTAGCAAAAGTATATAACCGAATTAAAATAGTTAATACAAATACAAAGTTTCATGTTGGAGACTATGTTAGAATCTCTAAAATTAGAGGAATTTTTGATAAACACTATATGCCTAACTGGTCCACTGAAATATTTAGGATAAGAAAAGTTCAACTCACTAACCCAATTACATATTTATTAAGAGATATGGAACATAAAGATATTAAAGGTGGTTTCTATAAAGAACAATTACAAAGAGTAAAATATCATAATATTTATTTAGTGGAAAGAGTATTAAAACAGAAAGGAAATGAAATATTTGTTAAATGGTTAGGTTTCAGTAACAAACATAACAGTTGGATAAATAAAAATGACACGGTGTAAAATATTATTAATTTAATGAAATAAAAATTTTAAAATAATTACCATGTATTTATTTTCCTACTCTCAGTACATAAACATTTATTACAAAAAATATATAAAAATTAAACATACACAAAGCAAAATGTTTTTGGTATTATTTGATAAAAATCGGATATCACTTCTAGTTCTTCTATTGATCTTAATTTTCTTTGACGAAAAAATAACCCCCTATTTCCCACTAGCTCCAGTATATCATAGTGTCCGCAATACATTTTAGTTATCCTTGGTGTAATAGGGTAATAATTCAAATAATGTCCGATTACATAACCAATTGTGTTGTTATTTAAATTTCTAATTGGTGTATTCAGCTTAAAATTTGTTCCATTAAAATAAAATGCTGGATATTCTTGTAATGTTATGCTGTCTTCAGTTTTTTCTAGCAAATAAAATTTTCCATGTTCCACAGTAAAATAATAACTTTGCACTAAAATAGAAGGAGGTTCAATTATATCAACTGTACTTGCATGTACTTCTTTCACATATAAAAAATCTCCATAAGCAATTAACATAGAAATAATAAGAGAAATAAAGAATTGATTCATCTTAAAAAAACTTTAAAGATGTTTATAATCACAAACAGATAAAAGTATACTGATCTGTTACAACTTGTTTAAAATTTATTTTATATTATAGATAAATTGAAAAAAATAAAATTTATGAAACATTTCTCCTACTCCAATCTCGTCCGACCCCCACCAATTTAGCTAACCTATATAAGAAATTTTAGGGTATCTAAAATTTAAGTTAAATAAATCTGCATAATGTCTTTTCAAAAACAAAATAGTCAGTGGGATACTGTTTTTAGTGAACAATATAGATTTCTTAAATTGACATCTGTAAGACCAACACGTAAAATAATACCTAAAAGTGTAAAAGGTTTGAATATAACTAACACAAGTGAAAAAAATATAATCCTCTTTAATCTAGATTATTACAAAACACATGAAAAAATCTTGGATATATAATTTAGTTACACTCAACATTTAAATCAGTTATACTGGGTTTATCTTAAAGGTTTAAGGTCTAGAAGCTAAGTAAAATAATGAACGAGAAAAGTATATATAAACTGGTAGAAATTTTTAACACGTTAAAAAAAGAAATGGAAAAAGATTTGAAATCTTGTCATTGTGAAAAGGAAAAAAATGTACTTAAATGTTTTCAAAATAAATACAAATTAGCAGCAGGAAAATGTTATGATTTTCTTAATAGAAAAGGAATCACTCATCAACAGCTAGAAAAATATTTAGTAGATCTAGGTTTAAAATATTATATAGAAATAACAAGTGACAAAGAAAAACAAGAACAGAAGATTGAAGATAGAGATGAAGGAGATTTAGGTTTAAAATGCGATTGCTTTAAATAATACATTTTACTTATATTGTAAATAAAATAATGTGCATTGACTATAAATGGTTTATACATTATTAAGATAACAATGTCAGTGTCAGTTCGAGTAAAATTTAAATATAATAGGTGTGATGGAAAACTAATATACCTAATACACTATACATTACATGTCATTTTAAAACAGTTAGTGAACGTGGATACAAAGAAAAACATTCTTAGTTAACATACAAAAAATTGTATCATGAACAACAGACCAATTCAAGAAAATGTTATTAGCAGTTGTGCTGAAAACAACAGAACCTATAATTTAAATGGAGGTAACAGATATATTTGCGTACAATGTGGGAGATTATATGAAGCATTTATAAAACCAGCTAAAGAAAAATGTTACCGCTGTATGAGACGTGATAATGAAGAAGTAGCAAATATTTGGTTAAAAGGTCAACAAGAAATCTATAAATCTATTAGAAAATGATACACTGCACATTAATCTTTATTACATATATATCAATTAATGCAATGTTTATTATTTAATAAAGTTATACAAACAGTAAATGATAATACTTATATTTATTTACTAAACATTATTTAAGATTAAATTTTATGAATGTCAAAGGTTAACAAATATAATCTAACACATATTACGCTAATTAAAAATACATACATACATGTTTAAAAAAGGTGAAGCTCCAGCGTTCACAATTCAACAAGGTAACATGTGTAAATACACGGCTCGCTAAGCCAGGTACAAAAGATAAAAAAAGCTTCTGGTCATTGTTGTTGTTGTTGTTGTTGTTGTTCTTCACTTCTTCACCAATGACCTTGAAAAGACCTAAAGGTCTGTGACGATCAAAAATAGCTTCTGGTCATTGGCAATCACTTCTTCACCAATGACCTTGAAAGAACTGAAGAAGGTGACCCTGACAGAGGTCATGGATGCTTCGGATGGTATGTGGCCATCCAAGTGTCACAGAACCGACGTTACTATACTACTGTTCTCGAGACAAAAGAGCAGGCATAACAAGATGTTCTATGTCTGGTGACCTGGACAGTAAAAGGGTGCATTCTCTCTGTTCCCCTGGTAGATCTGTTGGGGGCAGCAGGTGGAGGAACTATGGAAGCAAGCTCCTCTGAGCAGTGCCCGTGCAGATATCTATTAAAGGGAGAGAGAGAGGTCATCAACGGCACGTCGGTGGGCAAGGGATGGCAGACTTTGGGTGAGTGTAGGCTCACCAATGAGACGTATAGCTCTCTTCTGAATGGAGTTTCAGAGCGAGTGTAGAAGCGGCAGCCGCACCCCAGATGTGGGAGCACTATTCGAGGTTTGGTCTTATTTGTAAAGTATATAAGGTATAGAGATTAGCTGGTGAAAAGAATTTACGAGCCCGGAAGAGGAAACCTAATTTCTTAGCAGCCGCTTCTGCAATTGATGTGACATGTTGGTGCCAATTGAGATTTCGATCCACAGAAATGCCAACAAGTGAAAACGACTCATTACTTTGAATAACTTGGTTGTTCATTGTGATGGGTCTAGGGCTGGTGTATCCCTTATGAGAAAGAAAGCAAGACTGTGATTTGGTGGGGTTGAATTGTACAAGATTTCTACTTCCCCAGTCGAATATTTTTTGGAGATCCACGGAGACAGAAGCCTCTATGAGTCTGCGATCCTCAACTAATTGGGCTAAAGAGCCAGGCTTAGAATATTGTATATTTGAGTGAAGGGTGCTGTCGTCCGCGTAACTGTGAACTGGGTTGGATGTGCTAGAGAGGAGGTGATTGATGTGGAGAAGTAACAAAGTAGGGGCTAAAGCTGAACCTTGAGGAACGCCTGCATTAATTGGATACAGTTTAGAGGAATGGCCATCCACGACAACAGAAATGCTCAGGTTGGAGAGGGAATTTGCTGTCCAGGTACAGATTTTTGGTGGTAGGCCATAGGCTGGAAGTTTATTAAGCAGCGCTGCGTGCCAGACCTGGTCGAATGCTTTGGTTATGTCTAGAGCGACAATCTGGGATTCACAGTGTAGTACCATAGACTTGTTCCAAGAATGGGTGGCAAAGGAAAGGAGGTCGGCAGTTGATCTGCGCTGACGGAATCCATACTGTCTGTCGTGGATTAGAGTGTGTTTTTCAAGAAATTTTAGTAATTCGGTGTTTATATACTGAGAAATAGGCCTGTAGTTGTTAGAAAGCGCTTTGGATCCTTTCTTGGGGACGGGTTGTACTCGAGCAGTTTTCCAGTTACTAGGAAGCATGCCTCTATTGTAAGATGTCTGAAACAGACGAGTCAGGACAGGAGCAAGTTCTGGTGCGCATTTTTTGAGAACAATTGCTGGGTTCTCGTCAAGGCCAGAGGCTTCCCTGGTATTAAGAGAAGCGAGCAACTTTCGTATCTTTTTAGTTTTGAAAATGATATCCGTTATTTTATGCGCGACATTGGGCACTGTTGGTGGTTCAACATTTGGAGGTGGGTTGAGAGTAGAATTGCCGGCGAACAACGAGGCAAAAAGTGCAGCCTTGCCCAGGGCGGTAGAAATAATTTGATCCCCTAAGACAAGAGGTGGGAATGTGCTCTTGCAGAAATTATTCCCAATAGATTTAGCAAGAGTCCAGAAGGGTTTGCTGCCGTTGGAGATTAAGAGGACTCTGTTTTTGAGGTGGCTATTAAACGAGTTCTTTGCTTCAGAAAGAATGCGGACATAGCGGTTTCTTGCGTCGTTAAATGCTTGACGGTTTTCTTGACTCGGATTGTGTAGCAGCGTTTTGTGAGCTTTGAGCTTTTCAAGTCTAGCCTTGTCACAGGATTTAGAGAACCAGGGCTTTTGAGTGGCTGCAGAGGTTTTCTGTTGTCGTGGAATAAATAATTTCATGCCAGCTTGGATAATTTCGAGGGGTCGGGATGAGAGAAGCAGACAGATTCCCATGGAAATAAGGAAAAGTAATCTCGCATTTCGTCCCAGTTCGCGGAGTTGTAGTGCCAAACGATACGTGGGTGTGATGACTGTGTGACCTCGGGTTGCATTGCGCAGGAAGCAGTGACCATGCCGTGGTCTGAGCGACCAAGGGGGGCGGTGACTGATATCTTATAGCAGTCAGGATTTGTAGTAAGAAGGGATCCAGGGGATTTGCGCTGTGTGTTGGGATGCGAGGTGAGTAAGTAGGTTGCTGAACCATATTGGCTAAAGAATTGATGACTGCAAAGGCCTCCGCTCCTCTTCCTTGTGGATTGGTTTTTGAGGATCCTAGCCATTCCTTATTATGGACATTGAAGTCACCAAGAATAGTGACCTCGGAGGAAGGATATTCAGAAATCAGATGGTCGCTTTTTCCAGAGGGGTAATCAAAGAGATGGACAAAGTTGTTGTCAGAAGGTGACCGGTATAGGCCACAAAGGAATTATTTGCAGCCCTGAGAGAGAGTTTTATCTATAGTATGCCTTTTCTTCCACCTTCTAAATTGGGGAGTCTGGTGCAGGGTAGATTGCTACGGACGTACGCGCACTCGCCTCCATGCAATCTAAAGGAAGCGAGGAGTTCATACCCCGGGAAATTAAGGTGATAAGTGGCTGTTTTGGCACTGATTTGAGTTTTGGTGAGGAAGAGTTGGGGCCTATTAGCCTGGAGGAACTGGTGGACGAAGTTCAGGTTAGAATTTAGGCCATATATATTCGAGAAGGATATGTTAAATCTTGATGCTGGCGCCCCCTCTACACCCCCCTCCCGGAGATCTGAATGGTGGGGTATTTTACCTCCAGAATCTTTTGTACAAGGAGGAGCCATCTTCATTTTTGCTTATACGGGAAACCAACTCATACACCAGAACCGGAAACCTCCGTTGGGACTTCACCGGCCCTTCATGTAAGAGGTGGTACCTCCTCGGCCGTGAAAAAAATCCTTTACTATCACGTAAAGGAAAAGTCCACTACCACCTACCATATTGCAAGTATACGACACCAGCCAACTATTAAAGAGCTGACCAGCTCTAGAATAGTTCCACGACTATGGCCAGTTACCGAAGCCAAGGAGTAGTTTCACCCCACTATTCTGGAAATTTTACCGAACCCCTGCTTTTCTGTAAGGAGGGTAGGGATATCTCACGTGCCCAGCCTCGCATGGACACGGGATCGACGGCTTTACGCCCCCTTCCAAGAGGCGGAACGTGCAGACATTCAACTTACTCAAGTCCAATCCCACATTCTCAGTTGATGTTAATTGTACAATGTGTACTGAAAAAGTGAAAGAGTACCCTGTGATCGAACCCAGTACCCTTCGGTTCAGAGGCACACGTTCTTAACACTGAACCACCGATGCTCTACCGCTTTAGTGGACACAGAATGTTATACATAAAGACTGCGTACAACTAATAACAATCTACAGCAACAGAAGATTTGGTTTTGTGACGGTTGTGGACTTCTTGAAGTAATGCAATGTTCGGCGTGGTATTAACTAGGGGCGTAGCTGATCTAGCTCACCTGTTTTCTTCCCACAGCCAGCTTTTCTCGATACTGCGTATACGTGGAAGCTGCGTGAAAGTGTAGAAACGTTACAAAATTATAAATAGCGTTTCGCGTTATTTCGCATTGCACTATACGGAAGTGCCTTTCTTAATGCTGACTTGTTAAAGCATAGGTGTGGCATACCGAAGAGCCAAAAATATGACATAACTGGTTTATGTCTCCTACTTTATATCTTACCGCAAGTCCCGGCAGCACTGAAGTGATAGTGGTTAGCGAGTGATGTGACTCAACGCCCGTCGTGGTATTAGCCAGGGGAGTAGTTGTTTTCGCTCGCTAGTTTTCTTCTCACAGTTTCCCTTCCCCTCTGTAATGTGTACGTGGAAGCTTGTGTGTGTGCATAGAAAGCAAAATTCACATTAGATGCTGGAGGCACAAACCCAGCGACCTCAAAAAATTAATATATGGGAGAGTACACTAGACAGAAGTATTATTGGGTTGTTCTTTATTGAAGGAAATCTAACGTCTGGAAAATCTAAACATAAATTTATTAAGAGAAGAAATTACACCCCCTGCGGTTGCAGTGCGCTTAGTTTCAGCAAGATTAAGCTCTTAAGCTCCCAGTCATTTTGGAAAAAGCGTGCGGTCATATTTGGATTAAGTTTTTCCACAAGGTGAATTGCTTTGTGCTTTTAAATGGCCTGCTCACTCTCCTGATTTAACGCCGTGTGGTTTTTTCTTGGGTGGGGGGTCCCTTGAAGAATGTTGTCTATGGAGACAGGTCAGTAAATCTGTAAGATCTGAAAGCTAAAATTATTTACGGAACACCACAGATTGTGCATTCCAGCCAGAAATGGGCGCGTAATCTACCTGATATAGATTACACATTGTGTTGAATAACCACATCAAAAACAAAGTCCTTTCAAGTTCCAACGGCAGCAAACCCTTCTGGACTCTTGCTAAATCTATTGTGAATAATTTCTGCAAGTGCACGTTCCGACCCCTTATTTTAAGGGATGAAATTGTTCTTTCCGCCCTGGGAAAGGCTGAACTTTTTGCCCTATTGTTAGCCGACAATTCTACTCTCAACCCACCTCCAAATGTTCAATTACCAATCGTCCCCAATGTCGCGCATAAAATGACGGATATCATGTTCAAAACTAAAAAGGTACGAAAGGTGCTCTCTTATCTCAATACCAGGAAAGCCTCTGGCCTTGACGAGATCCCAGCAACTGTTCTCAAAAAATACACACCAGAACTTGCTCCTACCTAACTCGTCTGTTTCAGACATCTTGCAATAGAGGCATATTCCTTAGTAGCTGGAAAACTGCTCGAGTACAACCCGTCCCCAAGAAAGGATCCAAAGCGCTTCCTAGCAACTACAGGACAAATTCTCTTCCTTCTGTCGTCTCTAAAGTGATGTAAAAGTATATAAACAAAGAAATACTAAAATTTCTTGAAAAACACAGTATAATCCAAGGCAGGCAGTGTGGATTCCGTCAGCGCAAATTAACTGCCGACCTCCTTTCATTTGTCACCCATTCTTGGAACAAGTCTATGGAACTACACGGTAAATCCCAGATTGTCGCTCTAGACATTTCCAAAGCATTCGACAAGGTCTGGCACGCAGCGCTGCTTAATAAACTTCCGGCCTTTGGCCTACCACCAAAACTCTGTACCTGGACAGAAAATTTCCTCTCCAACCAGAGCATTTCTGTTATCGTGGATGGCCATTCCTCTAAAATGTATCCAATTAATGCAGAAGTCCCTCAAGGTTCAGCTTTACCCCATACTTTGTTTCTTCTCCACATCAATGACCTCCACTTAAATATACAATATTCTAAGCCTGTCTCTTCAGCCCAATTAGATGAGGATCATGAGGTTCTGTCTCTGTGGATCTCCAAAAAAATATTAGACTGGGTAAGTAGAAATCGTGTACATTTCAACAATTTTGAGAATAACCGTTTTGAAGATAGTAGGCTATCAAATCCAATACCAGAAAACAAATGACAATAAAAAAGTGTTCAAAAAGCAGTAGGCCATGGAGTCTAACAATAGACTTCTACTTTTAACATAATTTTCCGTAATGATTCACGATAAAAAATAGGTATTTTGAGCACACCAATGAATCGGCCCATTATTACAAATGATATTTTACATTACATTATCCTAAAAAATTGTTATAATTTAATTAAATAGGTAAACCTAGTAAATAACAAAATTTACCAACAGAACTCAATAAAAAACAGATTAATGATTTACAAAGACGCCTTTGCAAATTGGTTGATTTTTTAACGTAAGTCAACTGAAAAACAACAGAAGAAAGGTTGCTATAAAACTATCGCGACATTAAGAATACTGTCATCCTTAATTATCTGAATAAATTGAGGTGTATTTAACACGCTGCTTGAAATTTTGTACTAAATAGTTTGTTTTCTGTTTATTTTAAATATTATTCAACAATATGTTCAGTCATGAAGAATATTTTGACATGTTGGAATGTTATATTCGTTCTAACCGAAATACTGGGGCAGGTGCAAATTCATATCAGAACAATTACCGAGAAAGGCGACAACCAAACACCAAAATATTTCGCAGGATAGTGACCAATCTATTGAACGACAGTAGCTTCCACGCAAAGAAACTACCAATGCTTAGAAATGAAGAAAGAAATAATGCGGTCTTACAGGTTTCAAACGAAAACCCTCCGAAATCTGTTCAGTTTTATGGCGAACAAATTGACGTTCCAAAAAGTACGGCATAACGTGTATTAAAACAAAGTCATCATCATCCATACAAACCTACAATCGTACAAGGCTTAAATGTTGACAATTATCCTAAGCGACTTCAATTCTGCAGATGGTATCAAGGACAATGTCAGAAAGATGAAAATTTTCATTTTAAAATAATATGGACTGATGAATCCAGATTTACAAATTGTGGTGTGTACAATCGCCATAATAGGCATTATTGGGCAAATGAAAATCCCCATCTAAAGGAAGAAAGACGATTGCAAGACAGATTTGGTATTAATATTTGGTGCGGCTTATTAGGTAAAAGATTGTTATTTTTAGTTGTAGATTAGACAGTTAATTTTAAAAAATTTCAGGTAACTTCGGTGTCGGTCCGTTCTTTTTTGAAAATAATTTAACTGGAGAAAGGTAACTTAATCTATTGACAAATAATATTTTACCAACAACTAGAAGATTTCATGATTGTTTAGACGACATTTGGTACCAACAAGACGGTTTTCTAGCTCACAATGAGGATCGTCAAAGATTTTTTGTACCAACATTTTAATAATTGTGTCATTTGAACAATGGGCCGGTTCATTGGTGTGCTCGAAGTCCTGATACAACACCCATGGATTTTTATTTTTGGGGAACTCTGAAGAATGATGTGTATAAATTCGATCCACCACAAAATATCAATGAATTACGAAACAGAATCACGGAAGCTATAAATCATATTAACCAAAACACCCTAATCAGAGTTTGCAGGCATGTTTCAAAAAGGTGTATAAAGTGCATTGAATAAAACGGTGGCCATATTGAACAATTTGCTATTTAGTGTATTTTTAAGTTTTTATTTTATTATTTGTTGAGTTCCGTTTCTAATTGTGTTGTTTTGTGGAGTTTAAGTTTCTATTTATTATTACCTGGCTCCGTTATTAAACTGTTTCACATAATATTAGCATTATTACCTAATTAAGTAAATTAAATGACAATATTTTTTATCGTGAATCGTTACGGAAAATTATCCTAAAAGTAGAAGTCTATTGTTAGACTCAATGGCCTACTGCTTTTTGAACCCTTTTTTGTCATTTGTTTTCTGGTATTGGATTCCATAGCCTACTATCCTCAAAACGGTTTTTCTCAAAATTGTCAGTTCAATTACAAGATTTCTCAAGCATGTTGTTCATCATTGGAAAGCTCTTTTCACATGCTATCACATGAGTAAAAAGTCCAATATGGCCCCTTTAATATATAAAAACGTTGATACCTGTAGCTCAAAAAAAAGTGACAATCTAAAGTTGTGAATAGCACAAAAAGATTACTCTGTCAAAAGTGTCCCGATAATGTGCAAGTCTTAGACATGTCAGATCAACCCCTACTTAGATATTGAAAAAAAAGTAATCGACAAATTTTGGTTTTTTCAAAATAATTCGAAAACGAAAAGGGGCAGGCAACAAATGACAATACAAAGTTGAGAATAGCACAAAAAGATTACACTGTCCAAAGTGTCCTGATAATGTGCAAGTCTTAGACATGTCAGATCAACGCCTACTTAGATATTGAAGAAAAAAAGAAATCGACAAATTTTGGTTTTTTCAAAATAACTCGAAAACGAAACGAGGCAAACAAGTCATATTTGAAACGAGCATGAAATTCTACAAAACATTGCCAATTTAACCGTCTCCCTATCTCTAATAATAACGGAGATAGCAATACATTCCCATCCAGTTTGGGACACACTGTATAAATATTTATGTTAGAGGCGATGTTTTTGCTTGCCCATCTTTACTTTATTCCTTGCCGTTCCTAATTAAATAAAGTAATGTTTTATAACTTTTAATATAAGGCAAAATCACTACAATATATTACTCTTATGAAAATTCACTACAATAACCCACTTGCTGCGTCCCGAACATTTTTATTTATAAATGTCAGGAATCTGTATAAAAAAATTGAATTGGCTCCTTGATGATACTGTCAAGCAGCGGAACCGGTAAAGCCAAATAAATATATCCCTGTATTTACTATGGAACAATCTCAGGTAAGTGCAAGAATTAACTAATCAAACTGTTTTTTCCAAGAAGATTTTTTATCAGAAAATTTAAAACGATTTTATAAATATTCACTATCATAACGTACTTGCTGCATCCAAACTTTTCAACTTACATAACAATTGCTTGAAAATTAAAACGCCAAAACTTGTCGGGAATGACACTTGAACAGGAGCACAAGCCAATTTAATCTCAACTATCTAGAGTCGAGTCCCACAGTTGATATACAGCTCCCTTAATTGATGAAAGGGCACTAAAGTGAGGCAATAAATTAAGTTGATTTTTTATGCCACATTGAGCGATAAAAAATCTGTTGTCAGGGTTGGGTAATGAGATGCGCGACCTGAACACAGCTGTGAAACAGAGATCGGCCCTCTTATGGCTCCTGTTAAATTCTGCCAGGGGTTCTCGCAAAACAAGGACCGCAGATACGTCCTTTATGTTTACATATTACATGTTTTAAGGGTTTATATTATCCACGTATACAAGAATCGATTAATATTTTAATGAAAAAAGATCTAAGAGGTGGCTTGTAAATTAAAATACATGTTGCTTGAATTTTGTAGCTTGATGGACACCAGCCAGCCAATATTTGTTTGCTTTTTTTTATTAAATTTTACAATCTACCCTACATATTAAGTAAATATGTTACACGTATGTTCTAGTTAGAAAAATAAAAATAAACCTAAAAGAACGAAAATGAAAATAATTAAAAGTATCTAGAAATATATACATATAAAAATAATAAATAATGCAAAGCGTGTGAAGAGGAGAAGCCCACCAGTGTCAACACTCCCTCTCGGATAACACTGAATTGTTAATTTAGTACGCCTCTTGGCCAAGTTCTTCTTAAGCGTCTCTCGTAGAAATGATCTTCAGAGAGTTACTCTATGAGGGGACTCTCGTGGCCAGGCAACTTTGCGTGATAATTTTGGGCGTATCTTCGAGTTTATTAATGAACGAATGGGATTTTGAGATCTTGATGTAAGATACAGTTGAAAACGTACCATGGAGCATTTACTATTGAGCAAAGCATTTTGGATTGATATCTTTGTATAATTCGGATATTTGTTGATTTAACGCCTCCCCAAAACTGGATTCCGTAAGTGCAGATTGGTTTTAAAACTGCTGTGAGGTTTGATTTTCTTCCTAGAAGCCAGTGCATCTGACAAAACTAAAAATTTATTTGTGCTTTCTTTGACTTTCTATGCCTTTTCCACGTTAAGACGTTAATCAAGATGTATACCAAGATATTTTGCTTCAGTGTTTACAGGTATGTGGTTCTTAAAAAGAGTTACTCTTGGGCAGATGGTATTTTTATTAGTAAATGTTACTTGAACTGATTTGATTTCATTTACACTGAAATGCCATTTCTGAAACCATTTTCTGATCTCGTTCAAGTGTTGTTGTAAGTATTGTGAAGCTATCTCACCTTTTCGATGCGATGATAGTATTGCAATATCTTCAGCAAAAATAGGAAGTGCTGTGTTGCTTGACTCCGGTATATCTGATGTGCTGATTAAGTACAGTAGTGGTCCCAGCACGCTTCCTTGTGGCACGCCAGATTCTATGGGATATATACTTGATATCGCACCATTGTGTTTTACAGAAAAGAAGCGATGTGACAAGTAGGATTTTAGTAGCAAATAGTATGGCTGCGGTAGAAGATTCTTGATCTTGTATAAGAGTCCAGTGTGCCATACTTTATCAAATACTTGAGAGGAATCTGAAAACACTGCACTATAAAATTCGTTGTTTTCAAGACTGGTTGATATTTTGTTGACTATTTGAACTTGATGGAGTGTGGAGTGATGTTCTCTAAAGCCTAGTTGGTGTCTTGGTATTATATGATGCAGATTAACATCTTTCCTTACCCTCTTCAGCAATAGCCTTTCAGCTATTTTGTTTTAGTATGGATAGCAAGCTTATAGGTTGATAAGATGCAACCTCATGTTCAGGTTTGTCTTGCTTAGCTACCATAATAATCAAAGCGTATTTCCATAAGGCTGGGAAATAGGATAGGTTCATCATATGATTGTAGGTTGTGGTCAGCAAAGAAATTGCTTTTTCAGGAAGATTTTGAAGAAGTTTTTCTGTGATAAGGTCGTAACCCGGAGCTTTTTGGCTTTTAGTTTCTTTATTTCAGATTTTATTTCTTTCTTCGTAAGTGGCTTAATTGGAAGTGACATCTCTCACAGCACGTCTAAGAAGGACTGTTGGATCCTTTTCATTTGGTTTGAAAATTTCAGTCAGGTGATCTGCGAAAGCGTTGTCTTTATCCTGACTTGAGCACGCCCATTCTCCGTTTGACTTTTTTATGGGAGACACTCTCACTAGAGGCCTTTTGAAGTTCTTTGTAGCTTTACAGGTGACATGATCATCGCTGTTATCGATATATTGAATATATTGACTGAAATTTGAGTTTGTAAGATTTTGAAGGGTTTTGTGAAATTTTCGGGCTAGTCGGAAATAATATAATTTGTCAGTAGGATTACGTGTCCGTTGCCATCTTCCTCTAGCTAGACGTTTTTCCGCTATCAAGTTTCGCACTTGCAGAGGTATTGGTTCACTGATAAATTATTGTCTGTAACTGGCGCGGACTGTTCCAGGCTGCTTCTTGGTTCAGCTCAGTAAAATAGTTTACAGTATCATCAAGTTCATTCGGCTGCTTTATAGCCAGATTTAGGTTAACGTTATTTTCAATATATTGCAGGTATGATTCCCAGTTAGTTCTAGAGGTCGTTAATATAGCACTTCATTCCTTTTTTTATCACTGTAGTGCTTAAAGTGGCTACCACTGGTGTAAGATCAGACGATAAATCTGGAGGTGTTTCTACGCTTATATAACTGTTCGCAACTCTATTTGTCACAAAAAGTCGAGTACGTCAGTTATTATGTTTGTATTTGTTGGCCAATCAGTAGGCTTTGCTGTTGATACCACACTATAATTTTTAACCATTATTGCTTTTAATATATTGCGAGCTTTGGGTGTTATTAGTCTAGAGCCCCAGTAAATTTGCTTCTCATTCCAGTCCCCTCCAACAATAAATCTTGGGCCGAGGGTTTGGAAAAAATCTTCGTTTTGGTCTTCGCTTAGTGTGTGGCTTGGTGGAGAATATAGTGCCGATGGATCAAAATTCCAGGTTTCTGTATACACCTTAATAGTTGTTGCTTGAATTTCAGTCGTTAATTACGGGGGTAGGATGTAATGTTTCATGTTGCTTTTGATGAGAACTGCAGTACCTCCGTGTGCGGTGCCATCTGGATGATTGGTAGCGAATGTAGAGAACAGCGGTATGCGGAATACTGACTTACTTATAAAGTGGGTTTCAGAGACCAGCATTATATCTATTTTGCTAATGTTGACATGTGTTATTAGTTCTTGTTTGCGACTAGTTAGCATTCCATGTTGCAATGCGTATGAACTTTGCCATTTCAGTTGAAATTATTAACAAGTCCTGATAACAGATTAAACATAATCTGGTCTTGATTCATCAGTTGTGTGAAAAGGGATTTAGATTCGCCCAGGCTGGTAGTAAGCGTGTTTTCAAGGATTTTTTGATGGTCATCTGTGTAAACAGGTTGCCTTTGTTTGAGTACTTGATTATATAGCAGTCTGCTTGGGCGGGGTTCAGTGTAGTCGCTAGGTACTTCTGTGTTTATGTTAGCTGCAACGTGTATGTTTTGGTGGTTTTGTGCTGGATTCTGTTGCTTTTGGTGCTATCTTCTGGTTCAACGGTTTTTTGGTTATTATAAGCTCCTGTATACGGTGAAACCTTTGTAATTTACTGGATAGCTACCCTCACATGGAGCACATTTCGCTGGAGTTTCTCTTTTTTTCGTACACATTTTGCTGTCGTGTTGTTCGCCGCACTTTACATAAATGAATGGTTTATTACAGTAGATCTTCGAATGGCCGTACTCTTGGCACCTTACACATTGAACCTTTTCGCGTCTTTTCATTGGAGGTTATGTACCGATTTTGGTGTTACATATTAATTGCAAATCATATATACTTTTGTTATTATCTTGTGGCTCCAGATCTACGGAAAAAAAGAGGTAATGGATCTTTGGAAATATGATGCTTAATGTTATCAATATTTCTCACTATGTGGCCAGCTTTTTGGATATATAACTTTATTTGGCTAATTGTAGTCTTGTGGTGTAAGTATCTTACTACTATTCTATAGACGCTTTCTTCGTTGGGCTGGTAAGTATGGAATACGATATTCTTGTCTCCCAGATATCGGGCAAGTCTTTTATGTGTTTCAGATGTATGAACATTTATTTTGACAGCGTTGTTAGTGCATTTGAGTAATATTGCTCTTCTGCTGTAATGACTGCTAGAAAGTTACTCATGTTATTATTATCTGTTACTTCATGGATAAGATAGGTGAAGGTTTGGCCTGTTTTAAGGTTTCTGTAGAGCCGTAGTAATTAATGTCAATTTCATCTGCTGTAGCTAGAGATGAGAATCTGTTGTAAGTTTTTAGAAATGATCGCCTTTTTGAAGTTTGCTCGGGTGAGTTACAGACTCTTTTCTTTTTTTTTTTGACTTCTTGCCACAAATGGGTTGATGGTGGAGAGCTAACTCTTTGGTCAATCATATTGTGATCATCAATACTTTGTTGCGAGTTGTCACTGTTAATCGTTAACATTGGTGTATGATTGGTTGCGGTATTTTGTGATGTTTGAGTAGGGCCGATTGCTACATCTGTAGATATTTTATTCGATGATTTTTGTTAGTTTGGGAGCATATAGCTCCCTTGTTAATCAACAGTCAGTTATTAGGGGTGATTTCATTAATTTAATATAATATATTAATTCTTGATTTCAGTGTATTATTTTGCAGTCAGTTATCAGCAAGCGATAGGATTATTGGCTGCCGGCAGACATCCGCTCACTCGGAACCACAACCGCGAACCTTCGAACGAGCCAATATTTCTAGTAATTGATTACTTAAAAAGTTTGGAGGCAGTTAATCCGTTCATTGGGGTTAAGGAGTCGCGGGCCAAAGGACTCCAGGGGGCAAGCTGAGGAAGTGGAAATAACAACATAACCTCTCGATGAAGCTTTCCCCAAGACCGTCATGCGCGGTAAAAATCCGCATCCTGCACGAGGTGACCCTGCTAATAACTAAACATGACGGATCTAGACAAGGAGGTCTAATTAAACTCCCCCAATCTACGGTGTCACGTGACCCGTGCCTATGGATGGATGGCACCAGAGCGATGGTGTCGTGAACGGAACCTCTGGAGTACCAGGCAACCCTCCAGAGTAACCCGCCTTGCACCACACAGGGGGTTCTGATGGTGTGGACAGTATTTCCCCCATTCTCGTGGGAACAACATGAAGATAATAAACACATATAAAACCAAAACCAATGAGGCTCGAGGAGTGGCTCCGGCTACAGACTTGTGCCTTGAGTCTATCCCGGAAACGGAGACGAGCCAGGGGGCGGCAGCGGACTCTGGAGGTCCCACGACCGGCGTAGATACGGGGGATCAGGGGGTAGCATTGGCCAGAGACCTGTCCCCGACACCCAAGCTGGAGGCTGGGTCCCACCGGAGGGCGGCGAGCTGCGCGGACTCCGGGGGCCCCTCCACCAGTGAGGACTCTACTGTTAGAGTAGAGGGACTGCCCCGGCAGTCCAAGCCTCTTTCCGGGGCGCAAAGAAAGAAGCTCCGGAGGGCGCAAAAAATGGCGGCCGGGACGTGGACGGTCGAGAAACCTGTAAAGGCGCAAGAGGGGAGTGCGGGTCAGAAGAGGACGCGCTCGAACTCTAGCACGCCCACTACAGACAGACGTCCCAAAAGGGCCAGGGTACCTGTAAAGGCGCAAGAGGAGGGTGCGAGTCAGAAGACGCCGGGCTCTGGCTCTAGCACGCCTACTACAGACAGACCTTCCAAAGGAACCAAGGCCGGAACACCGGCGCAGACTGGCTCTTATAGGGAGGCTGCGGAGGGCCTCGGGATGGCGGTGATTGACAGACGCCATCCTGAGGTCTGCGGTGGTAGCTGCGGTGGACTCTCTTCAGGAAGGGGAGAGCCCGCCTCAGTTCCACCGGACGCGCCTGACGGGGGGCATCCTCTGGATAACCTGTGCCGGCCCGCAGTCGCGGGACTGGCTACGGAAAACGATCGGGGGCCTCGGTCAGATTTGGGAGGGGGCGGACTTGACAGCCGTCGAGCCCAAGGAACTCCCAAAGAGACGCAAGGTCCTCGTACGGATCCCTGACACCGTCCCGCAGGAGACGGTGATCAGCAGACTTAAAATCCAGAACCCTGAACTGGGGACGCAACACTGGTCGGTTCTAAGCAGGAAGGCAAAGGAGAAAGGACAGACGCTCGCCTTCTCGATCGACCAGACATTATACAGAGCCCTTGAAGGAACCTCCTTCAAGGCATTCTGGGGCATGGGAAGGGTTAGCTTCCGCCCACTGGGGAAGCAACTAAGGGTTAATGGGACTTAGGTTCCTTCAGGTCAACCTCCAACACAGTAGGGCAGCCACGGCCGGACTACTAATGGCTCTGAGGAACACGGATGTGGCCCTCATCCAGGAACCGTACTCCTATAAAGGAGAGATCAAGGGACTCGGCGGAGCTACTGGAAAGCTCATCTACAGCAGATCCAGCGAGAACCCGAGGGCCTGCATTTTTGTCAGGGAAGGGATAGAGTTTCTCCCTCTAATGAATTTCTGGTCCAGGGACCTGGCAACGATCAAAATCCGATGTGGAGGAGCGGATGGGCTGAGGGACATTACTGTCGCGTCAGCCTATCTGCCAGGGGACAGCACGGACCCTCCTCCACCCAACGAATTGGAGCAGCTGATGGTGGGTAGCAGAGCAGGTGGCTGGCAGACCATCATCGGCATGGACGCGAATGCGCACCATGAGTTGTGGGGTAGCTCGGACACAAACTCAAGGGGTGAGGCACTTTTACAATTCCTTATGAAATTTAATTTTGACATATTGAATAGAGGTAATAAACCGACCTTCGTCACAACACGGCGTGAGGAAGTTTTAGATCTAACAGTTTCCACCCAGTTTCTGGGTGACTTTGTTAAAAGCTGGGCTGTGTCTGGGGAAGTAAGTAGCTCAGACCACAGATACATCCGGTTTGAAATCGCCAAAGTCGAAAGAGAAACGGTATGGTACCGGGACCCCCGCAAGGCGGAGTGGGAAGCCTACAGGGCAGACCTAGCTGTGGAACTGCGGGGGGTTAAGAGTACCATAAAAAATTCAATAGACCTCGAGATTGCAGCAGTCCAATTGCGAGACGCAATTACCTCGGCCTATAACGCCAACTGCCCCCTGAAAATGAGGGTGTCCACCAGGAACGGCCCGTGGTGGAACGAGGACCTCAGGCAAAAGAGGACGCAGGTTCGTAAGCTGTTTAACGCGGCCAAAATATCGGGAGCATGGGATGAATATAGACAGGCCCTATCGACCTATAACAAAAGACTGAGGGACGCCAAGAAGGAATCGTGGAGGAGGCACTGCGAAGAAGTGGAAAACACGTCCGAGAGTGCTCGACTACACAAGATCCTGTCTAAGGGCCCTTAGACTAACATAGGCTCCCTTAGAACACCCACGGGAGGCTTTACAAGCTCGGGGGAGGAAACTATGGAAATTTTACTCCAGACGCACTTCCCCGGCTGTAACATAATAAACCAATCACCTTTGGACTGGGAACACTCAGAAATAGAGGCGCCTTATAGGCAGGCATCTATAGTAGACTGGACAGTCGCTAAAGAGGTGGTTACCTGGAGAAAAATCAGATGGGCCATTAACAGCTTTAAGCCATACAAATCGCCGGGATTTGATGGAATAATGCCCATCATGCTCCAACAGGGGATAGATATACTGGCGCCGGTGCTTACCCTCATTATGAGGGCCAGCCTGGCTCTGGGGTACATTCCGAGGGCATGGAGACTGGCCAGGGTTGTATTTATTCCTAAACCTGGGCGTCCAACAGACCAGGCAAAGTCCCTGAGGCCAATAAGTCTCATGTCCTTCTTGCTGAAAACAGTGGAAAAACTGCGTAAGGCAGTCATGACCTTAGCTGTCACTAGGTGGCTATATGGAAAAACGTGAGGACTAAGACCTAGTATGGCCCACTGGCTGTACACAAGGGTGGTCAGACCATCGTTAACATATGCGGAACTGGTCTGGTGGCCTAAGGTGACACAATCCAGTGCCAAACAAAAACTAGGCAAGATCCAAAGGATGGCTTGCCTAGGCATCACAGGGGCCATGTCTTCAACCCCAACAGCCGCCATGGAGGTGTTGCTGGATCTACCCCCCCTACACTTAGTTATTATGGGAGAGGCCAGGCTAGGACTATACAGACTAGCCTGCAATGGTAGACTGAAGATCAACCCAGGCTTCAGGAGCCACTGCAAAATTCAGGAGATCGTGAAGGAGCCCATGCTTGAAATGAGGTCAGACTTCGCGAGCCCGCGAATGTGCAGGGAAAACAACTTTACAGTGGAAATCCCCGATCGCGAGGCATGGCGGGAGGAGACGCCGGGCATTCCACGGGACGCGCTCGTCTGGTTCACGGACGGATCCGGCGGGGAGCGTGGGACGGGGGCAGGTGTTTACTCGGAAGGACCGAGGGTAAGTCATAGTATTTCCCTCGGAACCCATGCAACGGTGTTTCAGGCCGAAATGTACGCCATCCTGCACTGTGTGCTGGAGAACAAGAGGAGGGGCTACACCAACAAGTGGATCCTCATAGCCACAGACAGCCAGGCAGCCCTTAAGGCACTAAGTAGCCCACGGGTAAATTCCTGGCTAGGGAGTGAGTGCCGAGACGAGACGAGCGACCTGGCTGGGCAGAATGAGGTGACCCTCATCTGGGTGCCGGGCCACTCGGGGCTCAAAGGCAATGAAGAAGCTGACAGTCTCGCGAAGAGAGGGTCAGCAGAACCATTTATGGGACCAGAACCGGCTCTGGGCGTGTCAAAGAGCACTTCCAGGGGAGCCATTGAGTCCTGGGTCAGAAACCAACACAAGGTGTACTGGGCGGACTGTCCAGGGCTCAGACATGGGAAGTCAATAATTGACGGACCCAGTTCAAAGAGAGCAGTGGAGCTGCTAAACCTTAGCAGAGGACAGCTCAGAAACACAACAGGTCTCTTGACGGGACACATGGCCGTCAAGGAACACCTGCATAAAATGGGGCGGTTCGAAGGGGACCTCGCATGCAGACTCTGCGGCGAGGGGGAGGAATCAGCCCAGCACATCTTGTGTGAGTGTATAGCTCTGGACCGGAAAAGACAACTGATCTATGGTCACTCTAGACCGGAGACAGAGCAATATAAAACTTCACCATACCAATCGCTGTGCAGACTAGTTCAAGGCACAGTGATTTTGGAATGGGTGGAGTAAGACTAAGGGTATGCACAATCAACCAAGGGTTGCGGTGCTATCGGGGCGGCAAGGCCGCGGGCAATCCCTGAGGGAACAAAAAAAATTCCGTTCATTAATTGTTATTGGCCGTACTTGGTGAAACCGTTACATGCTAAATGCAGATGTAAATACTATTTCTCTGGCTTCACAAACGTTTGTTTTCTTCTCTGTGACCGGTTTCTCTGCTTGAGAGCATCTTCAAACAACAAAAGATTAAATTCATTTAAACGCATTTATGACAACTTCAAATAAAAATGCCTCGTTACGATTGATAAAACATTGCTGAAAACAGAAAAAAATACAAATGAAATAAATTTTTATACCAGTTACAAAGAACATATTTCTGCATTAAGAAACAACCGCGTTGACAAATCTACATTTGCAAAACATATAATTGAACTCAACATAGGCGCATTGTAAATAAACGCATAGAACCAATGCATTTTTTAATCACAAGCGCACATTTAAGTTTTTTGGAGCTTTAGAATTAAAAAAGCACATACACAACAAAAGCTACCTTGTTTTAAATTACCAAAGTGATCTAAGGGATTTTCCTTTCTAGGAACTACTCCTCCTATTTAAGTACATTAAACAAAATTTGTCTAACTAAAGTGGTCAAGAAAAAGATCGGCAAAGCAACTTTTAGCATAATTTTCAATTAACTGTTACTTTTTTTAGTGCATTTTCTTTTAATAAAATCACTAATGAGATCAGGACTTTTTAATTTTGAAAAAATTTCTCCAACTGAGCGCCAAATAGGTCCCTTGAACGCACATCCAGGGTCAGTTTCAATTTATATATCTATATCTATATCTATATCTATATATATATATATATATATATATATATATATATATATATATATATATATATATATATATATATATATATATATATATATATATATAACCGATAACTCAAAAAATAATAGACCGCTTTTGATCAAATTTGCTTAATACCCTCCTTTTGCAAGTTGCTTGTATAAGTTCGTTGGCCAGTAAAATAGGCCCAGGTTTTCCCGGAAAATGTTGTGTTTTCTTTAGGAAAACAATTACATCTCAGGAAATACCAAAATAAGGGCAACCTTTCCTTTGTCACCCATTCTTGGAACAAGTCTATGGAACTACACGGTGAATCCCAGATTGTCGCTCTAGACATATCCAAAGTATTCGACCAGGTCTGGTACGCAGCGCTGCTTAATAAACTACCGGCCTATGGTCTACCACCAAACCTCTGTACGAGGACAGAAAATTTTCTCTCCAACCGAAGCATTTCTGTTGTCGTGGATGGCCATTCCTCTAAACTGTATCCAATTAATGCAGGAGTTCCTTAAGGTTCAGCTTTAGTCCCTACTTTATTTCTTCTCCACATCAATGACCTCCTCTCTAGCACATCCAACCCAGTTCACAGTTACGCGGACGACAGCACCCTCCACTCCAATATACATATTCTAAGCCTGTCTCTTTAGCCCAACTAGATGAGGATCGCAGACTCATGGAGGGTTCTATCTACGTGGATCTCCAAAAAATATTAGACTGGGGAAGTAGAAATCTTGTACAAATCAACCCCACCAAATCACAGTCTTGCTTTCTTTCTCATAAGAGATACACCAGCCCTAGACCCATCACAATAAATAACCAAGTTAATCAAAGTAATGAGTCCTTTTCACTTGTTGGCATCTCTGTGGATCGAAATCTCAATTGGCACCAACATCTCACATCAATTGCAGAAACAGCTGCTAAGAAATTAGGTTTCCTCTTCCGGGCTCGCAAATACTTTTCACCAGCTAACCTATATACTTTATATACTTCACAAATAAGACCAAACCTCGAATACTGCTCCCACATCTGGGGTTCTGCTGCCGCTTCTACACTCGCTATCCTGGACTCCATTAAGAAGAGATATATACGTCTTATCGGTAACCCTACCCTCACCCAAAGGCTGCCATCCCTTGCCCAGCGACGTGCAGTTGGTGACCTCTCTCTCTTTTATAGATATCTGCACGGGCACTGCTCAGAGGAGCTTTCTTCCATAGTTCCTCCACCTGCTGCCCCCAACAGATCTACCAAGGGAACAGAGCGAATGCACCCTTTTACTGTCCAGGTCACCAGACATAGAACATCTTGTTATGCCCGCTCTTTTATCCCGAGGACTTCTAAGTTGTGGAATTCCTTGCTGGCACATGTTTTTCCTTCTCCCCCGAACCTCTAAACCATCAAGTCCAGAATTAACAAGTTGCCTCTTTCCTCCTTGTCGACACCCACGGTACGATAGTATTTAGGCTGTGAGCCCTCGTGGTATGTTGTTGAAATAAAAAATTAAAAAAAAAACAACTTTGGTACGCGCGTTTATAATATAAAGAGTGAACTACCTACAAGAATTCAGGTCTGTAGGTTTAAAGACAAAAAAATTATACTCACTTAAAAAAAATTGGGTTTTCCTCAAAACGACAAAGTCTAGATCTGAAACGTCAAAATTGGCCACATTTAGGGAAATCCTGAAACAAAATGGATGATATAAAGAAAACGTCGCAAGGAGAGTGTTCGGCAAAACCGTCATTGTCCGTCATTTTTCTAAAATGTTCCAGAAAATTCATTTGAAATAAACCCTTTCTCTGCTGCCTTCGCAGTAGTTTTAGTTAAGTTTATGGTTTCACGGCCTATAATTTTTAGCTAATTTTCTTAAAAAAAACTAGTTAATGAAGAGACCGCGACTTTTGAAAATTAAAAAGATTTCTTCAAATAAGTGCAAACTAGGCCCCCTAGAATCCATATCCGGGTTTAGTTCTAATTATTATCTGTTTACATATATACAGGGTGACGCATTTTTACGGTAAACCTCAATATAATTGTTATTGTACAAGATACTAGAAAAACTTGTATACGTTAATTATATCCTGTCATATAATATCCAATAAAATAAAATTATATTTAGTCGTTCTATGTTTTACTCGATGACTTATAAAGAACTTCTTTCTGATGTATATCGAGAATGAACAATTTATAAATGTTAAATTATTCACCGTATATCATGTTAAAGGTCAAAAATAAACGTTCAAAAATGGGTAGTCAACTAGTTAATTTCTGCTGAACAGAATTCCATACTTTCAGCTCTAGAACCTCGGTGGTTCAGGGGTAAGAACGTGTGCCTCTGAACCGAAGGGTACTGGGTTCGATCCCAGGGTACTCCTTTCACTTTTTCAGTACAAAATGTAAAATTAACATCAACCGAGGTTCTGGCATTGTATTTGAGCAAGTTAAATGTCTGCACGTTCCGCCCTTCGAAGGGGGCGTAAAGCCGTCGGTCCCGTGTTCATGCGATGTTGGGCACGTTAAAGATCCCTACCCTCCTTACATAAAGTCAGGGGTTCGACAAAATTTCCAAGATAGTGAGGTGAAACTGCTCCCTGACGTCGGTGATTGGTCATAGTCGCGGAAATAGGCCGACGTTAAAAGAAACAAAAACACACACAACACTTTCAGCTCTCAATAACATATTTTTGACAGCCTATACTTCCTTAATCAAAGTAAACGTCAACGGAAGCCTTGATTGAAGCAAGAGAAAAAAAACTTACAAAATGCGTTAATGTTCTATAGCTACATGCACAAACATTGAAAGTCCTACCAAATTATTATAACAAACAAAACTAAACAACTAAAACGTATATTTTCTACAGGGTAATTTATAGCCTTCGGCCAAGGGAGAGGATTATGACATATAACATTGTATAATCCGGTTGTTATCTCTTATCTATAATCAAAGTAACCATTAGTAGCTGTTAGATGTCTATAACGAACATTATAATAGAAGCTAAATATTGACATATAACTGTACAGTCTGTTATTACATCCCTCTTACCCTAGGTAACTCTATACTTTTGAAAGGACGTGTGCCAACTGCCACCAGACATTAAAAAGATTATTACAGAGCATATAAGTCACATTTATGTATGTATAATATATTATATCCCCAATATTATTCATTTCATGTAATAATATGGTCCTCGCGCATAAAATGTAATACAATTAGAAGTAACTTTTGGCATTACCCTATGCTATTTCATAACAATTTTACTCAATACACTTATGTTCTCCTTCTTAGTGAATTTTGTTAACAAAAATTCACTAATGAGGAGATCTCGAGTTTTGAATTTTGAAACATTTTTTCAAATGAGCGCGAACTAAGCCCTTTAGAACCCATATCGGGGGTCAGCTTGAGTTTCTAAATGTTTATATATATATATATATATATATATATATATATATATATATATATATATATATATATATTTATTTATTTATTTATTTATTTATTTATTTATTTATTTACTACAAATACTCAACGAGAATTATCCCAAATTAAGAGTATGAATACAATATAAAATACAAATCATACACTATAAAAATTAACATAGTAAAGTTCTACTAGTTACCAAGCAGCGATGCAACGTGTCTCATCTCAGACTCACCACAACACAATATGTCTATTGACTGATGCACGCTGTTATAAATGGAGCACGATCTGTAAATCGGTGGGTTAAGCCTAACATTGGTCCTAGGTGGCGGTATATAAAAGAAGTCGTGTCTTCTAGAGTTAACTCTAGGGGTGTGAAAAAGCAGAGTGCGCAACAGTTCAGGACAGACGATCCTACTGTGCAGTAAATTATATACCAGGGGGAGAGCAGAGTAAATACGCCTAGCCTGCAGAGATTCCAACGAGAACCTCGACAGTAAATCGGCCTGTGGTGTACCAATAGCGGGATACACCCGATCCGCTCTGTATGCAAGGAACTTTACAAATCTCCGTTGGACACCCTCAAGAGCCCCTATATGGACGTCATACATAGGAAACCAGACCACACAGGCATATTCCAGATGCGGCCGCACATAGGCACCGAACAGGAGCCTCAAAGTGTCTGCATTATGAAACGAACCGGAATTGCGAATAAGAAATCCGAGTGTCTTCGATGCCCTAGCAATAGCACAGTTCTCCACGAATGAGAGTTTCGAGTCAAAGACGACACCCAAGTCTTTAAAGGTTGCAGGTCTTAGAAGAGGCTGTCCATCTATGGAGTATGGGAACTCGATTACACGGCGGTTGAGCGTATAAGATTTTACAACACATTTTTTAATATTCAGTGGGAGGTTGTTAATGGCCCACCAGTGTTAAACTCTACACAAACATCTCTCAAGCACCGAACAATCGCAGAGACCAGCAACGGATGAGAAGATTTTTACATCATCCGCATACAGAAGATGGGGTAATTCGATAACATCCGAAATATCATTGATAAACAGATTGAACAGCAAGGGTCCCAGAACAGATCCCTGAGGAACACCTGATTCAGCCAAGACCTCCACGGACTGACACCCATGATAGTGGACAACACTAACTCGATCACGAAGATATGATTCCATAAACTTCAGCAAGTTCGGTGAGAAATCCATGTTATCCAGTTTCCTAAAAAGAATATCGTGATTTAATATATCAAAGGCCCTGGAGAAGTCCAGGTAGATAAGATCCGTCTGCGACCCCTTGTCCATGGCAGCAGATATATATTCAGTTATGCTGATTAAGTTAGTGGTCGTGGAGCGGCCCCTCACGAAGCCATGCTGAGCGCTGCTAATCACATTTTTTACCGCAAACGAAATTATCTCATGCAGGACAATCTCGAACACTTTCGCAAAGTTGTCCATTATGGCAATTTGTCTATGGTTCTCAATCAACGTAGAATCACCTATATATATATATATATATATATATATATATATATATATATATATATATATATATATATATATATATATATATATATATGTATGTATGTATGTATGTATGTATGTATGTATGTATGTATGTATGTATGTATGTATGTATGTATCACAGCGATAACCCAAAAAATAATGGACCGATTTCGATCAAATTTGGTGGGTACCTTCCTTTTGTAAATGGCTTGGGCAAGTTAGTTAGCTGGAAAAATCGGCCCAGTTTTTCCCAGAAAATGTTGGGTTTGCTTTCGGATAATTTTCATATTGCCGAAAATAACAAAGTAAGGGTAGCCAAACTTGGTAGGCTGCTTTATTAAGTGAAGATTGGAACCTGTTTATTTATTTATTGTATGGCTGCACATGTTACAAAATACACAAAAGTGTACAAAATACATAAAATGTGTACAAAAAGAAATTACAAGTTATTCTAAATTTCAAGCACATATTCAAATTTGATACATAGTCAATTGAGGCGTTAGTTGCCACCAGGAAGTCGTCAAAGTTTCCTTCATATGCTGTATTTGGGCATTCCATCACCATATGTTGGACGGTCTGCTTTTCCGCTCCGCAGCCACACCTCGCAGATTGCGCCCTACCCCATTTGTGTAGTGAGTCCGCGCATATGCCATGGTTGGTGCGTATTTTGTTCAGTGATGTCCATATTTTGCGGGGCTGTTCGAAGGCGGGAGGTTTCATTTTTATGCACGGAAGATTTCTGAGTTGAGGGGGGCAGTTGTCTGTCCATTTTCGCTCCCAAGAATCTATAGGGTCGAACTGTGACGTGTGTAGTTCTCTTGCAGTTCTTATGGTTGGTCTTCTGGATCCTAGTCTGTTTCTGCACGATTAAACCGAATCCTGGTGTATGGGAAGTTGAGGGTTGCCTTGTATACGTTTATATTCTCGGTGAAGAGCTGCCTTGCGCCGGAGATCTGGAGGAGGTATGTGACTCAGTATTGGTAGCCATTCGATAGGGGTCGATTTTAGCGTTCCGCTGATTATCCTCATGGTCTCGTTTAGTTGTGTGTCCACCCTTTGGGTGTGCGCACTGTTGAGCCAGATCGGTGCGCCGTTTTCTGCAGTTGGAACCTGTGACAAGCACTGATAAGTACACTTGGAGCACCCAAACCACCACAACACATTTTAAAAGACCTGACGATCGTTTCACTAACCAAGCTAGCGTCATCAGAGGATGAAAAATACAGACTTTTTCATCCTCTGATGACGCTAACTTGGTTAGTAAAACGATCGTCAGGTCTTTTAAAATGTTTTGTGGTGATTTGGGTTCTCCAAGTGTACTTATTAGGCTGGTTTATGTCACAAAAAGTGCCAAAATTTAGACGAATAGAGTGGAAGGAAAAAAAGTTATAGGCATTTAAAGGAAAAAAACTTGGGTGCCACTGATGATCAGAGAAACGCACAAATGTAAAAAGATTTTGTCAGGTAACCAAATCATATGTATCTTACAGACAAAGACTAAGTTTATTGGCGCAAAAAGGCCAAGAAATGCCAGGAAAATTACTTTGAAAATTTGATAACTTCTCGTCTTCCGTCAAATTCGCGGTTTGAAACTTTAAAATAGGCAACTTTTTGGCGAAGAACCTTAAGGTAATACGGGCTACGTAGAGATAATGTTCAAAGAAATGTGTTTTACAAGATTTGAGCTTCAACCGTCATTGTCCTTCATTTAACTAAAATGTTTCCAGAAAATTCATTTCAAATAGACCCTTTCCCTGATGCATTAGCAGTAGTTTTAGTTATAGAGTTTATGGTTTAATTCTCTATGATTTTTAACAACTTTTCGTACAAGAAATTCGCTATTGAGGAGACAACGAGTTTTGAATTTTAAAAAGATTTCATCACATCCGGGGTTAGTTTCAGTTTTTGTCTGTATATATATATATATATATATATATATATATATATATATATATATATATATATATATATATATATATATATATATATATATATACGGTGACGCATTTCTACGGTAAAGCTCAATATTATTATTATTCAACATGATACGAGAAAATTGTATAGGTTAATTATAGGGTGTCTTGAGCTACATTTAATAAAATTATTTCTACAATCACAAGCTTACCCATAAGAACTGGTCTGATTTTGCTGGCTAACGGACTTGTCCAGGCTACTTGGAAAAGGAAGGAACTCATTGATTTTGATCAAAATAGATCAATTATTTTTTTAGTTGTGGGTGTGGTCCATATAAAATTGAAACTGACCCCGAAAATGTGTTCTAGGGGCCCTAGTTTTACCAAAAAATCTACTAAAAAAGACATTAACCTATGAATTATTAGAAAACAATTAGTTTAACAGTGCTTTTAGTGGTAAAAGCATTTTAAAGTGTAACATTGAAAAATATATCTGAGAGCTTCAGTGGTTCAGTGATAAGAACGTCTGCTTCTAGACTGAAGGGTACCGGGTTCGATCAGAGGATTCTCCTTTTATTTTTTCAGTACATACTGTGATATTAAAACCAAACGGGGTTGTGGCATTGTATTTGAGCAAGTTAAATGTCTGCACACTCCGCCTTTCGGACGGGGCGTAATTCCGTCCGTTTCGTGTCCATGCGATGTTGGGCACGTTAAATATCCCTACCCTCCTTACAGAAAGGCAGGGTTTGGCAAATTTTCCAGGATAGTGAGATGACACTACTCCCTGGCGTCGGTGACTGGCCACAGTCGCGGATATATATCGACATTAAATAAAGAAACACGCACACACAATAACTTAAACTACTGCCAAGGCATCAGAGGGGGCTAACTGAATTATCTGTAAATATTTTACTAAAATGAAGGACAATGGCGGTTCAATCATAAACATATAGCACTGCAAACAAGCTTCTCACGACACTTCTTCAATATAACCTGCATTAGATCCAGCATCCTTGTACAGAATATAAAATACTAATAATACGTTTTAAATCGCGACTTTGACGCTATAAAAAGTAAGTTATCTGGTATTTCTTGCCTCTTTGTTGCTGAAAAACCTACCCTCGTCTGTAATATTCAGTAAATATCCTACATACCATTCTTACAAAATATTCTTGACTTGTGCCATTCTCTGGTCTCCAGTGGCACCGAAACTTAATTTCTGTAAACGCGTAAAAAGTTTTCTTTGTTTAAACTTAGAGATCTGAGTTTTGGTACACAAAATACGTTGTATGTTAGAAACTTGGCTACCAAATTTGGTTGCCATAACTTTGTTATTTTCGAAAATACAAAAATGTTTCAGAAGACAACTTATAATTTTCCCGGAAGAACCGATTTTGCTGACTAACGGACTTGTCCAAGACGCTTGCACAAGGAAGGAGCTGTTGAATTTGACAAAAATCGATTTTTTGAGTTTATAAGAGTGGTCGAGGTGTGGTACATATAAAAACTGAATGTGTTCTGGGGGGTCTAGCTGGTACCAATTTAAAGAGATTTTTATAAATTCGAAAGTCAATCTCGCCATTAGTGACTTTTTTCTGCGAAATTTACTAAAAAAGACATTAACGTATGAATTATCGGGAGACAATTAGTTTAGTGGCAAAACCATTCTAAAATGTGACATTCGCAAATATATCACTTTGTTTCACAACGTTTTGATGATTACCAACATTTCAGAATTAAAAGGAGACAGCATTACTTACACCGCCATACATGTAACATATGTCATTATCTAGGTAGGTCATAATCAGCAGAAATTTGAAACACAAGAGAAACACGAGGGTTTGACAGTCGAGTAGATATCTACATAATTGCATTAGCATTTTAAAGAAAGAGACCTCGAGACTTTGACTTCATATATTATTCATTAGATTACCGAGGCCCTTATGTTAAAAACAGTTTTAGACGCTGCGAAAAAATGAATACTTAATTTGAGAGGAAACATCTCACTTTTCTGCTATACGCAATTTTAATAAAATACTTTTTCAAAGAATTGTTGTCGACCCTATTCTTATACGAGTTCGTGCCTTTCTTTTAATTTTGCATCGTCTTTAATCTACCGTATATAAGCGTTCTGTGAATTATTTAGATGTTGGTGGTTTGGAGAAGACAAATGAGAAGGATTTTGTGTTCTCTTTTGATTAAGGATTTGGCTTGCGACAGTTCTAGCACTCTAGGATAAAATATTTATTGTGGTTGGTTCTGACTTTAAGGAAATCTCCTACACTGCTAAGAATAATAGCTACACTTTATTATACTTATATTACTAGTTCTAACATTATTTACAATACAATATTTACCGTGCGAACCTAAAGTATGAAATACACAAAGCAAAAACAACAATTTTGTCTTGTTAAATTCTTCAACATTTCGTTTTTATTAGATAATATATATAGGCATGTCCAAAAGTATGGAAACCCCTAGATATATCTTGAACCGCTCGTACCATTACACTCAAATTTGGTAATATAATCGTTTCATACATGCCAAATTCATACATCATATTGGCATTGTTGCCGTATTTCTCGTTTTCTCAGGAATTATACCAACTTTTCAATTTTAAATAGCACATTCTCTATATTTAAAATTTTTTAGATTTCGTTCATTATGACCAACTCTTATGTGACATGTAAGCCTAACTTCACTTGTTATCGAGTTATGGTTAAGAACATTCCATTCTTGTTAAAAACTATTGAAACTACAAAGTCTTAAGTTTCAGCTTCAATCACCATTGTCCTTCATTTTAGTAAAATATTTTCGGAAAATCTATTTTAAATAGACCCTCTGTCTGATGCTTTGGCACTAGTTTCAGCTATAGCGTTTATGGTTTAATAGTCTACATTTTAGAAAAAAATCGTTATTGAGAAGACGGGCGACGAATTTCTACCGTAAAAATCAACATTTTCGTTTATATACAAGATACGAGCAAAAATTGTATACGTTAATTATAGGGTGTTTCGAGCTGCATCTTATATAACTATTTTGATAATCACAGACTGGCCCTGGCATAAGTCGTTTGTGATACACACTTTCTTTCTTTTTTAATAGAACACCCCTTTTGTTGTTGAATTTTTGATTTTTGCATTTAATTATAATGTATGTTTGTAAGGAAAGGATTGATATCGTTCATCGTTTTTGAGTTATTTGAATTAGAGCCTCGGTGGTTCAGAGGTATGAACATTAACATTGAACATGTGCCTCTGAACTGAAGGGTACTGGGTTCGATCCCAGGGTTCTCCTTTCACTTTTTCAGTACAAACATAAACAACCGAGGTTCTCACATTGTATTTTAGCAAGTTAAATGTCTGTACGTTCCACTCTTCGGTGGGGGCGTAAAGCCGTTGGTCCCCTGTCTATGCGATGTTGGGAACCTTTAAGATCGCTACCCTCCTTACAAAAAGGCAGGGGTTCGGCAAAATTTCCAGGATAGTGAGGTGAAACTGCTCCTGGTGTCGGTGTTTGGCCATAGTCGCGAAAATATGCCAAAGTTAAAGAACCAAGAACACACACGCACACACAGTTATTTCAATTGTTTTGCAACTTTTCACGTTTTTGCCACATTGCACAATCACCTATCACAAACTGTGAAACACCTTTTATACCAATAAATAACGGAGCACCATGGAAGTGACATATTCAGATAGGTTTTTGTTTGTAGTATTCGTCTAAAAAAGCGAGCTGCCGTATACAGGCACTTTCAAATTGTGGCTGAATTCGAAAAGTTTTTGCAGAAATATTTTTAGTGTTTCCGTAGAAATCATTTTTTGTAACATTTTTGTGAAATGTTGGAATTAATAATAAATGTTTAGTAAGTTATTGTAAAAAGAAGTTTTCGAATTTCTGGAAAGGAAATTTTTGCAAATTTTCATACTTTTTTTTTCAATTTTGGTCCTAAAGCTGTTTGTGAATAATTATATCTTGGAACGTGTGCGAGTAGCTAGAGGAGTTTCGTAGGCCAGGAAAATCGGACCCGTTTTTTCTGAAACTTCTAAAGTTTCATTTATTTGGCTTTTGTATATTTCAACAACTCACCACGAGGGCTTACAGCCTAAATACTATCGTACCGTTGGTATCGACAAGGAGGAAAGAGGCAACTTGTTAATTCTGGACTTAAAGGGTTGGAGGTTTGGAGGAGAAGGAATTGTTGTGAGTAGCCTTGCATACTTTGTCCCTATATTAGGGTAGAAATGAAACAGGGCTGACAATTTGCTAAAGCCTCACCACACACTTAGTGTTGGAAAACTGGCTACCATAGCCGTAGCCATAGTTTTACTTTATAGGTGTATTTTCACTACAATTAGTATGCCCTACTAAAGAGCTCTAATTAGAGCGAAACCGGTCTACGGTTCTAATTGTGGTGAGAATGCATCTACCCTTACATACTTTGTCCCTATATTAGGGTAGAAATAGGCCAGGGCTGACGATTTACTAAATTGTTGGTTGGTTGTATACAGTCTCTATTTTTTTAACACTCTGTGTTATTTGGAGCTGGCGTGACAACATACTACTTGGTTCCGCAACTAGGTGGCGGCACATTTACCACTCACTTAGTGTTTAGAAAATAAATTATGTAAATAGACAATCATTTACTGATGTTGTTTTCATGGAGTACACAGAAAACAAACTGTTTGAAAAAACTAATAATATGTAAAATTTTTTCACTATAATTCAACCCGTTATCAGCAGAATAACTGGAAAATTCAGGGTCAGTTCCACGGGTTAGGTCAAGTCATGAAATGAACTTTTTCCAGATACAAAACCATATTTTTACATCACAATAAGAGAATACTTATATACTCGTTTCTATATGTATATATACAGGAAACGTAATAAATGTTACACATCTTTGTTAGATAAATAAGAAAAAGTGTTCAGTTGACACAGACGTTTGTTTTCTTTTCAATACGTTTAAATTCGTTACCACTGTCACCGTCGTCCCTTGTGGGTCCGGGGACTTGCTAAAAGGATAGGCCTAAGGTAACTCCTGCCTGTCGTAAGAGGCGACAAATCGGAGTAGGTAGGTGGTAGTGGACTTTTCCTTTACGTAATAGTAAATGATTTTTTTAACGCGCGATGAGGTACCACCACTTACATCACAGGGCCGGTGAAGTCCCAACGGACGTTACGGTTCTGGTGTATGAGTCGGTTTCCCTTATAAACAAAAATGATGATGGATCCTCCTTGTACAAAAGATTCCGGAGATAAAATACTCCATTCGGATCTTCGGGGTGTGCAGGGGGCGCTGGCATCAAGATTTAACATATCCTTCTCAAATACATGTAGCCTAAATTCAAACCTGAACTCCATACACCGTTTCCTCCACGCTAATATGCCCCAACTCCTCTTCCCCACCGAAACCCAAATCAGTGCCAAAAAAGCCACTAATCACCTTAATTTTTCTGGGTATAAGCCCCATACTTCCTTTAGATTGCCTGGAGTTGTGTGCGCATACGTTCTAGCAATCTACTCTGCACCAGACTCCCCAATTTGGAAGCTGGAAGAAAAGACATACTTTGGATGAAACTCTCTCTCAGGGCTGCAACTAAATTCATCTGTTGCACTTACCGGTCACATTCTGACAACAACCTTGTCCAGCTCTTCGACTACCTTTCTGAAAAAAACGGAGCGGAGGCCTTCGCAGTCAGCAATCCTTTAGCCAAAATGGTTCAGCAACCTACTTACTTTCCTCGCATCCCAACACACAGCTCAAATCCCTTGGATCTCCTCCTTACTACAAAACCTGAATGCCATAAAATATCAGTCACCGCTCCTTGGTCGATCAGACCAGGGCATGGTCACTGCTTCCTGCGCAATGCAACCCGAGGTCACACAGTCATCACACCCATCTATCGTTTGGCACAGAAAACACAGAAAACCTCTACAGCAACTCAAAAGCCCGGGTTCTCTAAATCCTGTTACAAGGCCAGACTTGAAAATGTCAAAGCTCACAAAACGCTTCTACACAATCGCAATCAAGAAAACCGTCAAGCATTTAACGACGCAAGAAACCGCTATGTCCGCATTCTTTCTGAGGCAAAAAACTCGTTTAATAACCACATAAAAAACAAGGTCCTCTCAAGCTTCAGCGACAGCAAACCCTTCTGGACTCTTGCTAAATCTATTGAAAATAATTTCCGCAAGAGCACCTTCCCACCTCTTGTTTCAGGAGATGAAATTGTTTTTACCGCCCTGGGCAAGGCTGAACTTTTTGCCTCGTACGCCGACAATTCTACTCCCAACACACCTCCAAATGCTCAACCGCCAGCAGTCCCCAATGTCCGAACATAAAATGACGGATATCGTTTTCAAAATTAAAAGGGTACGAAAAAGGCTATCTTCTCTTAATACCAGAAAAGCCTCTGGCCTTGACAAGATCCCAGTAATTGTTCTCAAAAAACCCGGGCCAGGACTTGCTCCTGTCCTGTCTCATCTGTTTCAGATATCTTAAAATAGAGCCATATTCCCTAGTAACTGGAAAACTGCTCGAGTACAAGCCGTCCCCAAGAAAGGATCCATGGCGCTTTCTAACAACTACAGGTCTTTTTCTCTCCTTTCAGTCGTATCTACAGTGATGGAAAAGTATATAAACACCGAATTACTAAAATTTCTTGCAAAATACAGTCTAATCCACGACAGGCAGTATGGATTCCGTCAGCGCAGATCAACTGCCGACCTCCTTTTTTTTTTGTCACCCATTCTTGGAGCAAGTATATGGAACCACACGGTGAATCACAGATTGTCGCTCTAGACATATCCAAAGCATTCGACCAGGTCTGGCACGCAGCGCTGCTTAACTAACTTCCGGCCTATGGCCTACCACCAAAACTCTGTACCTGGACAGCAAAATTCCTCTCAAACCGAAGCATTTCTGTTGTCATGGATGGCCATTCTTCTAAACTGTATCCAACTAATGCAGGAGTCCCTCAAGGTTCAGATTTAGTCTTTACTTTGTTTCTTCTCCGCATCAATGACCTCCTCTCTAGCACATCCAACCCAGTTTACAGTTACACGGATGACAGCACCCTCCACTCAAATATACAATATCCTCTTTAGCCCAATTATATGACTGTCTCTGTGGAACTCCAAAAAATATGGGGAAGTAGAAATCTTGGACAATTCAAATCCACCAAATCTCAGTCTTGCTTTCTATATCATAAGAGATACATCAGCCCTAAACCGATCACAATGAACAACCACGTTATTCAAAGTAGTGAGTCCTTTTAACTTGTTGGCATTTCCGTGGATCGAAATCTCAATTGGCACCAACATGTCACATCAATTGCAGAAGTGGCTGCTAAGAAACTAGGTTTTCTTAATATGCCCGCTCTTTTGTCCCGAGGACTTCCAAGTTGCGGAATTCCTTGCTGGCACATGTTTTTCCTTCTCCTCCGAACCTCCAAACCCTCAAGTCCAGAATTAATAATTTGCATCTTTCCTCCTTGTCGACACCCACGGTACGATGGTATTTAGGCTGCGAGCCCTCGTGGTGTGTTGTTGAAATAACATTCTTAAAAATCATCCATCAAATATTGGAACCGCAATTCACGTTTTATAGTTTTATTAATATATTTTCATTTATAGAATGTGAAATAAAATAAATACTACAGTAGATCGTAATAAACGTCAGACTGTCAGGCAGCGACTGGAGACTAGAACTCAACGCAAAGCACAAACACAGGATATTTTTAGAGAAGGAAATTATATCGTAAAGTTCTTTTCTTTGTGTATGGATTTATTGGTGCTCGAGATATCCCCGAGCTCCAGAAAAATAACTGTTCACAGTAGACACCACGTAAATCTCTCCTGGAACACAGTTTTCATTTTCTTCGTGGGTTCTGGCTTCTGTCTTCTATATTCATGGCTACTACTACTCCTTATTCATAGTTTTCAGCGTGCAGTACTGCACAAATGAACGAATTAGGATTCTCTGTAGAAATCAATCAGTAATTTGTCGGCTTTTTCACGAATAACTGGATCCTCAAATTACCGTACCTTCTGTGTACGATAATGAGTTTGGACCGTATACTGTATTTCGGCTGAGATTACCGTACAGGTACGGAAATTACCGTAAAGTTGGCAACCCTGATAATATCTAAATTCGTTCAAACGTTGCTGTGCCCACTAACAGACAGACGTAGATGCCGACATATCGACAGATCGACCGACCGACAGACCGCCAGACAAAAAAATCATTCCAGAATCCAGTTTTCTATATTACATACAGACTTGGAGACTACTTATCTGGCTTCACTGTTGGTTTTCGTTGGTGAAGTACGTAGCCAGCGCGTAGGCTAACTGGAGCAAGTGGCCCTTGCGAATTTGGGATGTTATAGGATGTTCTTCAACGTTTCTGTGACTATAGTTTCGCTGCTTGACAGCATTCTCAGACAGATTATAGTTGAATTAGTACGAAATCATGACAACTACAAATAAAGATCTGTTGCTATGTTATGATGTGATGTTTTGATCAAAAAATTTATCAAATTGAAAATAAAAATGAAACACAGATGACAGATGAGGCTTTCAAAATGTCTGCGTGATGTATGTCAATATTTAACATAAAAATAGAACTATCCTATAATAACTATGATAACAGTTACAACAATGAAATAACTAAACAATAACAGTATAAAAACAGTCTCTATACAACGAAAATATCGACATACATCAGGTCATTATCTTATTACAACTTTTTTTGAAAGAATAGTTAAATTTATTTTCTTTGACTTATTTAATTATAAAGAAGAATATCCAAGAAAGGGGAATTCATTAAATCAGTTTGCTCGTTTAAAACAAGGTAGCTATTGTCGTGTGTGTGCTTTTTGACTTCCAAAGCTTCAAAAAAGACTAGTTTACGCTTGTCATTATAACAATGTAGTGGTTGTATGGGGTTATTTACTGTAGGTCTATGTTCGGTATCAATAATATGTTTTGCAAATGTAGATTTGTCAGCCTGGTTATTTCTAAATGCAGAAATGTGTTCTTTGTATCGGGTGTTAAAATTTTTAGAAGTTTGACCTATGTAGATTGCGTTACAATGTGTACAAGCTAATTTATAAACTCCAGCTTTTGTCAGGAAACAAGAGTGCATAAGAAAGAAGTACGTAATCATAACAACTACTGCAACATCAAATCAATCAAAAATTGCTATTAGAAAAGCCAATTTCATCTGGTTGAAAGAAGAATCCAAGAAATGGTTTTCAATTCGTGATAGTTTGCTTCTTTATATCAAGGTAATACATTCAGAACTTACTTATAAATTACATCTAGTAGAATTTGATATATTAGATGACCAAATACATATTCTAGTTAGTGAATTGGAATTTAAAAAACGCTTAAGTATGGACAAGTTCCACCAAATAAGGGCAACAACAATCAATGAATCAGTTTTCTATATGTTTTGAGACTTTTTAGTGAATTTTTATTAAAAAAATTCACTAATACAGAGGTATCGATGGTGAGACTTTGCAAAAATTTTTTCAAATGAGCGCGATTTAGGACCCCTAGAACCCATATCCAGGGTCAGTTTCAATTTTTATATGTTTATATACATATATATATATATATATATATATATATATATATATATATATATATATATATATATATATATATATGTAACTCAAAAAATAATTAACCGATTTCAATGAAACTCGGAAAGCTGTTTTAATAAATTTTCTATATATGTTGCCTTGGGAGAGGACTTACTAAGTGCCAAAATTCAACTTTCTCAGTTTATAGAAAATTGAGTTATTCAAATTTTAAATTTTCTTTTGAAACAATTTTTTTTCTTCAAAAATTACAAAGTTATTTTAATGAAATTTGGTGGATATCTTGTCCTAGGAAATACCTTACTACCTACCAAAATTAAACTTTCTAAGATTATAGAAAACTGAGTTAATCAAATTTTTATAGCTCACTGCAGTGTTAAAATCAATGGTATTTTCCTCACTATTTTAAACACGTGGGTGGGGGACTGACCGAATTCAATCCCAGTTGCTATTGATCTACTCATATTCTCTGAATATGTTAGAAGACGTGTATTTACTTCATTCCAAGTCACTATTAACCGACTATTTATGAAATCAAATAAGTAAATTAAATCGATTGTCATAAAATTTGTAGTGTATTAAGACTAAGGGAAAAATATATAACTGTGCACATTTTGATTATATTTTAGGGTGTATTAAAGTTCATTTGTAAATAGGTTTAATTTTTATATGTTTATATATATATATATATATATATATATATATATATATATATATATATATATATATATATATATATATATATATATATATATATATATATATATATATATATATATATATATATATATATATGTATGTATGTATCCGTCTGATAACTCAAAAAATAATTGACCGATTTCGATGAAACTTGGCAAGTGCCTTTCTTTTATTAATGGCTTCGATGAGTTCGTTATCCAGAAAAATCGGACGGGGTTTCCCGGAAAAATTTTGAGTTTTCTTTCGAAAAAAATTTTTTTCTCCGAAAGTAACAAAGCTGTTTTAATGAAATTTACTATATATATATATATATATATATATATATATATATATATATATATATATATATATATATATATATATATATATATATATATATATATATATATATATATATATATTGCCTCAGGAGAGATCTTACTACGTACCATAATTCAACTTTCTAAGTTTAGAGAACATTGAGTTATTCAAATTTTAAATTTTCTTTCGAAAAATGTTTTTCTCCGAAAATTACAAAGTTATATAAATGAAATTTTGTGGATATCTTGCCTTAGGAAAGGCGTTACTACGTATTAAAATTAAACTCTCTAAGTTTATAGAAAATTGAATTATTTAAATTTGAAGCATTTAATAAAAATTCACTACCATAACGCATTTGCTGCGTCCCGAGTTTTTTCTATATGTTTTGAGACTTTCTTAAAATAAGAAAGTAACAACAAAACGCAATACAAGCCACCAGCTTGCAAAGCCCCCAGTTGTGTGATAACTGCCTGGAAAAATACGTAATTTATAGGTGTTCTATGACGGAACAATTCTCATTGAATTTATTATTATGCGGCGAGAGTGACATGACGAAGAGGAAATAAAATAGACTCTTGTTACAGTTTGTTAGTGCACAATGGCAAGTATTCTGTGAAGTGGCTCCGATTGTCGATTGAAGTGGTTACTTCAGTCGGGATTCCTATTTATATGGCCTTCGCATCCTCTCCTAGAATTTGACACACTCTTCTGACAGGGATAAACCGCACCTATGAAATGAATTCACTCTATTCCCCGGGTCTGCTTCTGCTTCTTTTGTAGGTTGCATCAATTGCTACACAGAAAGGGAAGCCCTCTTGTTTTTCGATCAATGCTTACTAAAATCTGATGGATTCTGGACCACTTATCAACTTAAGATATTCAAGCGCTACCAGAAGGCCTAAAACTATTTACTGGCAAAAATATTCTGTGCAGATTATTAAAAATTCTGGAAGCAGCAAGTGCGTTATAAAAGTGAATTTTCGTTAAAATGTTTTTAATGGCAAACATGTATTTTTCTAATGAAGGCAGGTATCAAATTTGGTTACCAGTATAACTTATAAAGTAGACAAAATGTTGCATATTTCATCAAAATAACTTTATTTTCGAATTTCCGAAAATAAACTTAAAATGTTCCCGAAAAAACTGGTCCGATTTTCCAAGCCAACGAACCTCTTTAAGAAGCTATTTACCCGCCGGAAAGATATAATTATACACAAGAAACTTGAAAAAAGGTTTGGATGAGAATTTGCCAACAATTTTGCAGTTTCTCTAAAAAATTTGGCCATTTTTTGTACAAAAAATTTTTTTTTACCTACAGTTTATAATTTTGTTACGTAAAGCAGAAACCTTTTTTTTACTTTAACTTTTTAAATATTTATTATTATATATCAAGATTTCACAAAACTCTTTCATAAAATAATTTCTACGGAAACGCTAGAGCTGACTAAATATTTTTCACAGGAAAATTTGCTGAAAAAGTACAGAAAATTTCAATTGTATACCTGACCTGTTACTAAAAAAATTAATAAATATATATATATATATATATATATATATATATATATATATATATATATATATATATATATATATATATATATATATATATATATATATATATATATATATATACGGTTTCTTGAGTTGTTAAATGCTTGACGGTTTTCTTGACTGGGATTGTGTAGAAGCGTTTTGTGAGCTTTGACCTTTTTAGGTCTGGCCTTGTCACAGGATTTAGAAAACCAGGGCTTTTAAATGACTGAAGAGGTTTTCTGTGTACGTGGAATAAATAATTCCACGCCAGCTTGGATAATTTCGGTGACGTTTGGTGAGATATCAGAGGGGTCACGATGAGAGAAGCAGACAGATACCCATGGAAATGAGAAGAAAGCAGTGACCATGCCGTCGTCTGAGCTACCAATGTGTGCGGTGATTGATGTCTTATAGCATTCAGGTTTTGTAGTAAGTAGGAGATCCAAGGAATTTGAGCTGTGTGTTGGGATGCGAGGAAAGTAAGTAGGTTGCTGAACCATGTTGGCCAAAGAATTGCTGACTGCAAAAGCCTCCGAGTTTCATCCAAAGTATGTATTTTCTTCCAGCCTCTAAATTGGGGAGTCTGGTGCAGGGTAGATTGCTACGGACGTATTCGCATACACCTCCATGCAATCTAAAGGAAGTACAGAGCTCATAACCCGGAATATTGAGGTGATTAGTGGCTGTCTGCACTGATTTGGGTTTCGGCGAGGAAGGAGAGTTGGGGACTATTAGCCTGTAGGAAATGGTGGACGGAGTTCAGGTTAGAATTTGGGCCACATATATTCGAGAAGGATATGTTAAATCTTGATGCCGGCGCCCCCAACACACACCTCTCCCGGAGATCCGAATGTTGGGGTATTTTACCTCCAGAATCTTTTGTACAAGGAGGAGCCATCATCTTTTTTTTTATAAGGGAAACCGACTCATATACCAGAACCGGAAACGTCCGTTGTGACTTCACCCGCCCCTTTATGTAAGGGGTGGCACCTCCTCGGGCGTGAAAAAATCATTTACTATTACGTAAAGGAAAAGTGCACTACTACCTGCTAACTGTTGTGCAGTCTTTCGCTAAACTTGAAACCCTAGTATGGTAACACACACATACAGGATCCCAAATTTACCCATAACTCACCACGGGGAGGTATCTGCACCAGGAGTTCCAAAATGCGCTAAATACGTATTTCGACAACGAAGTTGTCTTCATCAGTAGCTGTCGCTAAATTAAGTGTATTGGCAAAATTATCCTATTTATATACCTAAACTGTAAACTAAAAATGACGTAATGCCAATCATTTAATACCTGCTGATGATAAAATACCGGATGATGATGCAATACTGGATTAAGCAATACGGGATGATTCAACACCGAATGATGCAATTGCAGATGCCTCAGGACCGGATGATGTAACACCGGATGTCGTAACATCGGGTGACGTAATTCAAGGGCTATCGTTGTGTCAATGGATACTCCCAACCGGTTGTGTCAATGTTGAAAGCAACAATGGACTATTTCGTGCTATTTCAAAAAGTGATGAATTGACTGGACGCATGTCTGATTCATCAAATTCTGTGGATTCACCTTGCGGATTTCCAAATTTTCCGAAGCGTCTATCTTGCGATAATCCGTATCTGCCTTCAACAATTAAGATTACTATCGCCTACCTTAAGTCCCGAGTCAGTCATATATTGGGCAACGCTAGATTCTTCTGTTGTATTGAATCTGAAATAAGCTATGTGCTCTTGGAATCTTGTTGTTATGGATCTCCGCGTTTGCCCAATATATATTTTCTCGCAATTATTACAAGATATTTGATAAATGCCCGATTTTTGTCGGAAGTCAAAAGTTCTTTGGCCGACCCAAAAGGTTCTCCAAATTGTCAACTTTATAAACAGCTTTCAAGTTGTCATTTTTGAATATTTTCTCTCACTCTTTTATAAGAAAGGTATACAAAAGGTTGTACAACGAACTTCTTGGGTGGCTCATCGAATTCAGGCTTCAATGTCGTAATGTTATCGACATTTTGCCGCTATGCTTAATGACTAGCCTATACACAATGTCTGGAGAGAAACCGTTACAAATCGCAATATCTATAATTTTGTTCATCTCTGAATTTTATCGCTTACTGCTTAAAGGAAAAATTTTGTGACCGAAAGGATGATTTGAATATGGTATAAAGCGATTTATAGAGGTTTCTTTCCTATAACTGTCAAATTATAACCCATTTATATTTTTGATGACAAGAGTATCAAGGAAGGGTAATTGAGCGTAGTTCTCCATTTAGTAAGTAAACTTGATTGAAGGGAATCTGCTGTTCAACTTATTAACAAAATTATTGATGTTAACTTTACTGAGATCAAACATGACAAAAATATCACCGACATATTTCAACCGTACCCTCGGAAAATAATCCACCTCCCCAGCAAATTCTCTCTGAAATCGTGTCATAAAGAGTTCGGCAACGACAATGGGTGTTTTTTTTTATGTCAACAACACACCACGAGGGCTTACAGCCTAAATACTATCGTACCGTGGGTGTTGACAAGGAGGAAAGACGCAGCTTGTTAATTCTGGACTTGAAGGTTTGGAGGTTTGGAGGAGAAGGAAAAACATGTGCCGGCAAGGAATTCCACAACTTGGAAGTCCTCGGGACAAAAGAGCGGGCATAACAAGATGTTCTATGTCTGGTGACCTGGACATTAAAAGGGTGCATTTGCTCTGTGCCCCTGGTAGATCTGCTGGTGGCAGCAGGTGGGGGAATTATGGAGGAAAGCTCCTCTGAGCAGTGCCCGTGCAGATATCTATAAAAGAGAGAGAGGTCACCAACGGCACGTCGGTGGGCAAGGGATGGAAGCCTTTGGGTGAGGGTAGGGTCACCGATGAGACGTATAGCTCTCTTTTGAATGGAGTCCAGGATAGCGAGTGTAGAAGCGGCAGCTGCACCCCAGATGTGGGAGCAGTATTCGAGGTTTGGCCTTATTTGTGAAGTGTATAAGGTATAGAGATTAGTTGGTGAAAAGTATTTGCGAGCCCGGAAGAGGAAACCCAATTTCTTAGCAGCCGCTTCTGCAATTGATGTGACATGTTGGTGCCAATTAAGATTTCGATCCACAGAAATGCCAACAAGAGAAAAGGACTCATTACTTTGAATAACTTGGTTGTTCATTGTGATGGGTCTAGGGCTGCTGTATCTCTTGTGAGAAAGAAAGCAAGACTTAGTTTTGGTGGGGTTGAATTGTACAAGATTTCTACTTCCCCAGTCTAATATATTTTGGAGGTCCACGGAGACAGAACCCTCCATGAGTCTGCGATCCTCATCTAATTGGGCTAAAGAGACAGGCTTAGAATATTGTATATTTGAGTGGAGGGTGCTGTCGTCCGCGTAACTGTGAACTGGGTTCGATGTGCTAGAGAGGAGGTCATTGATGTGGAGAAGAAACAAAGTAGGGGCTAAAGCTGAACCTTGAGGAACTCCTGCATTAATTGGATACAGTTTAGAGGAATGGCCATCCACAACAACAGATATGCTCCTGTTGGGGGGGCAATTTGCTGTCCAGGTACAAAGTTTTGGTGGTAGGCCATAGGCCGGAAGTTTATTAAGCAGCGCTGCGTGCCAGACCTGGTCGAATGCTTTGGATATGTCTAGAGCAACAAACTGGGATTCACCGTGTTGTTCCATAGACTTGTTCCAAGAATGGGTGACAAAGGAAAGGAGGTCGGCAGTCGATCTGCGCTGACGGAATCCATACTGCCTGTCGTGGATTAGACTGTGTTTTTCAAGGAATTTTAGTAGTTCGGTGTTTATATACTTTTCCATCACTTTAGAGATGACTGAAAGGAGAGAAATAGGCCTGTAGTTGCTAGGAAGCGCTTTGGATCCTTTCTTGGGGATGGGTTGTACTCGAGCAGTTTTCCAGTTACTAGGGAATATGCCTTTATTGTAAGATATCTGAAACAGACGAGTCAGGACAGGAGCAAGTTCTGGTGCGCATTTTTTGAGAACAATTGCTGGGATCTCGTCAAGGCCAGAGGCTTTCCTGGTATTAAGAGAAGAGAGCATCTTTCGTACCTTTTTAGTTTTGAAAATGATATCAGTCATTTGTTGCGCGACATTGGGGACTGTTGGTGGTTGAACATTTGGAGGTGGGTTGATAGTAGAATTTCCGGCGAACAACGAAGCAAAAAGTTCAGCCTTGCCCAGGGCGGTAGAAACAATTTCATCCCCTGAGACAAGAGGTGGGAACGTGCTCTTGCAGAAATTATTCCCAATAGACTTAGCAAGAGTCCAGAAGGGTTTGCCACCGTTGGAGCTTGAGAGGACTTTGTTTTTGATGTGGTTATTAAACGAGTTTTTTGCCTCAGAAAGAATGCGGACATAGCGGTTTCTTGCGTCGTTGAATGCTTGACGATTTTCTTGACTGGGATTGTGTAGAAGCGTTTAGTGAGCTTTGACCTTTTCAAGTCTGGCCTTGTCACAGGATTTAGAGAACCACGGCTTTTGAGTGGCTGAAGAGGTTTTCTGTGTACGTGGAATAAATAATTTCATGCCAGCTTGGATAATTTCGGTGACGTTTTGTGAGATATCAGAGGGGTCAGGATGAGAGAAGCAGACAGACGCCCATGGAAATGAGGAAAAGTAATCCCGCATTTCGTCCCAGTTTGCGGAGTTGTAGTGCCAAACGATACGTGGGTGTGATGACTGTGTGACCTCGGGTTGCATTGCACAGGAAGCAGTGACCATGCCGTGGTCTGAGCGACCAAGGGGGGCGGTGATTGATATCTTATAGCATTCAGGGTTTGTAGTAAGAAGGAGATCCAAGGGATTTGAGCTGTGTGTTGGGATACGAGGAAAGTAAGTAGGTTGCTGAACCATAGTGGCCAAAGAATTGCTGACTGCAAAGGCCTCCGCTGCTTTCCATTGTGGATCGGTTTTTGAAGATCCTAGCCATTCCTTATTATGGACATTGAAGTCGCCAAGAATAGTGACCTCGGAGGAAGGATATTCAGAAATCAGATAGTCGGTTTTTTCAGAAAGGTAGTCAAAGAGCTGAACAAAGTTGTTGTCAGAAGGTGACCGGTAAATGCAACAGATGAATTTAGTTGTAGCCCTGAGAGAGTTTTATCCATAGTATGTCTTTTCTTCCAGCTTCTAAATTGGGAAGTCTGGTGCAGGGTAGATTACTACGGACGTATGCGCACATGCCTCCATGCAATCTAAAGGCAGTAAGGAGCTCATACCCCGGGAAATTAAGGTGATTAGTGGCTGTTTTGGCACTGATTTGGGTTTCGGTGAGGAAGAGGAGTTGGGGCCTGTTAGCCTGGAGGAAATGGTGGACGGAGTTCAGGTTAGAATTTAGGCCACATATATTCGAAAAGGATATGTTAAATCTTGATGTTGGCGCCCCCTGTACACCCCTCTCCAGGAGATCCGAATGGAGGGGTATTTTGCCTCCGGAATATTTTATACAAGGAGGAGCCATCATCATTTTTGCTTATAAGGGGAACCGACTCATACACCAGAACCGGAAACGTCCGTTGGGACTTCACCGGCCCCTTGATGTATGGGGTGGTACCTCCTCGGGCGTGAAAAAAATCCTTTACTATTACATAAAGGAAAATTCCACTACCACCTGCTATGGATTGGATTGGATCAATGTCTACCCCTTTAAAAATAGGATTAATAAAGGGACTATCAATTGTCCAGTAAGTCTCATTGTGGTTTACCCCGTGTGCCGATAAAGCTTTCCGCCGACTCGAAAGAAACTCTCAGACATCCATCGCGAAGTTAACTTAATGTATTCCTCCACCTGCATGTCCGATAGCTGGTTATCATGAAGCATGTCACGAAGGGACTGAAGAGCTATATCGATAGGGATGCTGGGGAACAACGACTTGACATCAAAAGAGATCAGTACTTCATTTTGTTTTAATTTAATATCTTTGATTCTATTAATGAATTCAATGGAAGTTTTCACCGAAAACGTAGGAGGTTGAATTTCCAATGTACTGAGCTCTTTCGATAACCATTTGGATATCAACCGATATCGGAGACTAATGCTTTCATTTCATTACCCGGCTTATGAACCTTCGGGAGACAATACAAGGTAGAATTGGATTGAATAAGGTGACCCTCTTCCTGGTATTCTCATCTATTAAATTAAAGCGACTTTAACTGTTCTTTTAAACCAAATTGTCATATCAGGAAGATGGTTTTTTGTTATTTCCCGATAAGGACCGGGTTCTGATGAGATTTTCGACTATATCAAAGAATTCGACCTTATCAAGAATAACAATTTTGTGGCGTTTATCTTCTTTTAAATAGAAACAATCTTTCTTCCTCAAATCTCTTAAAGTTCGCATTTCGCTTTCCGTCTGTTGATTTCTCAATGTTAAGATCTGGTTTGAAAGGCAACTTTTGGATAACTGACGTAGGGGGCTCCTGGTTTGCTCGCCAAGAAACTTGATTGAGCTCTCCACTCCGACAGTGATGTACGTGACTGGTGGGGTCACGAGTGGAGGAGCATATTTCAAGCCCTTGCCGAGCAAATCCCACTCCTTTTTAGTAAAATTTTAGGAAGAAAGATTCTCAATGGTTGAATTTCCTTCTAATGACTTCTATTCAAGGTTTAAGGTATTTAAGTTGTTCTGAAATTTTTAAGCAATAACCTCTAACATTCGGCGCTGAAAGTTGCTGAAACTTTCAAACATTATTATCTAAATTACTAACTATCGCCATATAAAGATCATAGGCTTCCAACTCCAACCTACTACGTTTGAAGTACAGAGACTTAATCCCTAAATTGAGAAGCTTTCTCTTGCCGAACCATACCGCTTTTTGACAATCAGGCGATTGATTGCCCCTGAAGGTGTTCTCGATATGTTTCGGGAAGAGAGAGCGATGCCTTTCATAAATAAAAATATTTTAATGAAAATTCGGTACCATAACCCGCTTGCGTTTTAGTGATTACATCTATAAAAACACAAAATCTGGATGCTTTTTTTTATAGATGTAAACAACAAAACGTATTATTAATCTTAACCTTTAGGCATTCCCAGATTATTACTTTTATTTTCGTCACAAGAAACATACGTATTGAAAACAATTGAAGTCATATATTATCTATCAAGACACCGTAACGGCTACTACTTAGTATTCATACTCATAATGCCTTATAAAGCTAAACAAATACTAAACTCTCCCGTGTTGTATTTCCCATATTGACTCGAAGGAGTGCATTATACCTGCTCGAAAACATAAAAGACTCTTGACGTAACTTGATGAATTATAATAGATTAGATCCAATTTATACTATCAAACAAGTAATTACACGAGTGAATGAGCTTGGAATGGAGAAGTAAACAGTGTTAAAGTAATGAATGTTATGTATAAAACCCCTGTAACGGCTTTGTTACAGCAGGCGACAATTCATGCGTGGCTGTTCGATGATTGACAGGTACTTAAGTGACATTTCATATTGTTATTCCCGCTGCGCTACCAGAATGTTCATGTTGTTTGTTATAAGTTTTCGTATTGCTCATTGATATTACCTGTAGATGCCGAAACTACTCGCCGAGGCGGCTGTGATTTACAAATGCTTGTCTATTACACATGAAATAAGCCTTGGGTTATAAACATCTTGTTATGATTACAATAAAAGTCTGGACGCAGCAAGTGCGTTATGGTAGTGAATTTTCATAAAAATGTTTTTAATAGCAAATATGTGTCGTTTTTTAAAGAAATCAGGCATTTTGGTTACCAGTATAACCAATATAGTTAGAACAATGTGCCGTGTTTAATCAAAATAACTTTATTGTTTGAAAATGGACAAAAATTTTCGAAAGTAAACTTAAAGTGTTCCCGAAAAACCCGGTTTCTTGGTCAACCTTATAGGTTAATAGCAAATTGAGCTTTTCAAATATGAAGCATTTAATCAAAATTCTCTAACATAACTCACTTGCTGCGCCCAGAATTTCCTTTCTTACAAATATGCATTATATGTAAATGAAAAATGCAAAAATGCAATAACATAAGGCCTGTGCGACTAAAAAAAAAAGAAAATTTGTATCACCAACGACTTATGGGCCATCATGTGATTGTAGCAAGAATTTTTTAAGATGTAGCTCAAGACACCCTATAATTAATGTATACATTTTTTTTCATATCTTGTATAATAACGGATATATTGAGCTTTATTGATTTTGTACGAAAATTCAACAACAATTATATAACATTAATCGATAAACTCTATAGCTAAGAGTACTGCCAAGCATCAGAGAAAGGGTCTATTTGAAATAAATTTTCTGGAAACATTTTAGCTAAATGAAGGAAAATGACGGTTGAAACTAAGACCTTAGGGTTTGTAAAACATTCTTCTTGAGACATTTTCTTACCATGGCCCGTATTAGATTCAAGTTATTTGCCTAAATGTTGCCCATTTTGACGTTTTAAATCACGACTTTGACATTTTGAGGAAAACCCGATTTTTTTTTTAATGCCTATAATTTTTATGTCTTTTGACCTACAAAGCTAAATTTTGGTAGGTAATTTACCTATAGCGATATAAACCCGCGTACCAAATTTGCCCTTACTTTGTTATTTCCGGATATAATTTTTTTTCTAAAGAAAACACAAAATTTTCCGGGAAAACCTCGGCCGATTTACCTGGCTAACGAACTTATCCAAGCCACTTGCAAAAGGAAGGTATCTGCTAAACTTAATCCAAATCGGCCCATTATTTTTTGAGTTACCGGTGTGATACATATATATATATATATATATATATATATATATATATATATATATATATATATATATATATATATATATATATATATATATGACCTGACCTGACCTGACCTGACCTGACCTGACCTGACCTGACCTGACCTGACCTGACCTGACCCTGGATGTGTGTTCTAGGGGGCCAAATTAGCGCTCATTTGAAGAAATTTTTGCAAAATTCAAAAGTCGGGATCTCCTCATTAGTTAATTTTTTTAAAGAAAATTCACTAAAAACTGGTATTCGTTAATTTTGTTGTTACCCTTACTTGGGTAAACCGTTCCATAATTCATACAGAGATAGAGATTATTTCTCTGGATTCACAAATGGGAATTTTCTTCTCTGTAACCGGTTTCGCTACTCGACAGCATCATCAGGCAGGAGAAAATTGGAATAATTTATAAGTATTCATGACAACTGCAAATAAAAATCCGTTGCTATGTTATTTATTTATTTATTTATTTATTTATTTATTTATTTATTTATTTATTTATTTATTTATTTATTTATTTATTTATTTATTTATTTATTTATTTATTTATTTATTTATTTATTTATTTATTTATTTATTTATTTATTTATTTATTTATTTATTTATTTATTTATTTATTTATTTATTTATTTATTTATTTATTTATTTATTTATCTATTTATATATTAATTTATTTATCAATATACTGCCAAACAGGTCTCCCCAATTACGTGGCATGTGGCAAACTAGACAAATAAATATTACAAACATATAAGATACTTGTGGACCACCCTGTGATTGTCAAAATATTTTTATAAGATGTAGTTTAAGACACCCTGTAATTAACGTATCCAATTTTTTCTCGTATCTTGTGTAATAACAATTTTATTGACCTTTACCGTAGAAATGCGTCACCCTGTATATATGTAAACATATAAAAACTGAAAGTAAACCCGGATATGGATTATAAGGGGCCCAGTTTGCGCTCATGTGAAGAAATCTTTTTAAAATTCAAATGTCGCGGTCTCCTCATTAACGATTTTGTTTCTACGAAAATTTGGAAAATTTCTTCAAATGAGCACGAATTAGCGCCACTGGAACCCATTTCCAAGGTCAGTTAAAATGTATATATATATATATATATATATATATATATATATATATATATATATATATATATATATATATATATATATATATATATATATATATATATATATATATATATATATATATATATATATATATATATATATATATATATATATATATATATATATATATATATATATATATATATATATATATATATATATATATATATATATATATATATATATATATATATATTATATATATATATATATATATATATATATATATATATATATATATATAGAGAGAGAGAGAGAGAGAGTAAGGGGAGGAGTAACGGTCGTTACACGTTGGCGTGCTAATATTTGTATACTTTTAAAGGCAGTTACCAAGGTTTATAGATTAGACAGGTTGTCTGGTAACTCCGAGAGGGGAGAGACGCGAGAGGAGGGTAAGACGTCATGTGAAGTCTAAATGCCAAAAGTCTAAATTTGGCTTTGGTGTTTTAAATAATATTTATTAGAAATTTGGGTAAGTTTTAATGTGTTTGCTAAAAAAAATTCGAATACCATCAGTTACAGATATATTTTAATGTTTATTTTATACGAAATAGCAGTTAAATGGAAACTATTATCTTAAAGACTGTATTTTATTTTTAAGGTGTTTTGTTGTAATGTTGTTAACATAAGTGTACAGTGAATCAACCTTAGGACGAAGTGGACGTTATTTAATCAAGAATTAAATCGGTAATTCATCATATAGATATGTGCTTAATTTAAAAACATAAATTATACATACTTTAAAAAAGAAGCCAATAGATAACTTAAGCTAAATATCTTTTTAGATGCCCAGTTTGTAAACGACAAAGGAAAGTGAAGAGACACTTTCCTTCTTTTCTTTTCCTAAAGGGCCTAAGATGAGGATTTTGAAGATGAGTTGCGGGCTAGGATACTGAATACACAACCGACGCATCTAAAAAAATCTGGTACAAAGTTTGTGTTTGTTGGTTTTGATTATTTATGTATTTTGTGTAAGAGTATGTAGTACCTACGTATTATTTGAAGTTTGCCTAAGACCTATTATACCTACTTGTAGTAATAAATTCATATTTAGCTGTTCCCTCATTATACCTGTTGAACGGGCAAGAAACATAATTAGAGTGAAAGGTCTAAGAGAATGGTGCATAAAAATAGGAAAGCTATTATGGAAAGTTTAATTAGCAGGAATGAAGAACCATCATTGAACATCACAGAACCAGCTAATGGAATTAAGTGTGAAGAGAAAAATTTGAGCATAGACTTGTCAGAAAGACAACCCCGTAGTAAAGAAACAGAGTATGATATCTTAAAAAGAAAATATCAAGAATTGCAAATTGAAAACCTGTGTTTCAAGAAAAAAATAGATTACTATGAAAATCATTAATATTTTACTGCAGCAACATATTTCTAATCTAGAAAAAGGGCTTAAAGAAGCTGGCATTAATTTTGAGGATCGAGTGAAAAAGCCTTTAAAGATCTTTTAACTTATAATCAAATATAAATTATATAATAGCACAATATAATATTGTAATATCAAATATAAGATATATAAGTTTTTTTTGCTTACAGAGTGATTGCAAAAATTATAAAGCTACTATTTTATATGTGTACAAATAGATACCTACCTAAATACTATATACTAAAATATTTGCTTATTGTGCTTATCCTGTGTACTATTTTACTATGAGCTTTTTGTTTAGAAATTGACTGTAAAATTAGAAACCTACGACTTTGTATGTGTACAAGTAAGTACCTACCGAGCTATTATGTGCTAAAATTATTTAATTATTATATATAGTAGCACAATGTATCATTATTTTACAATCCGTAACAAGATGTATGGTTTTTGGCTTTGAAATTGATTGTAAAAATTATAAACCTATTATTTTCTATGTATACAAATAAATACCTCCTTAAATATTATATACAAACATTATTTACTTATTGTGCTATTTCAGTGTACTATTTTACAACTCCAAAGATGTAGGAGTTTTGTGGTTGCAAAATGATTGCAAAAATTATAAACCTACTATTTTGTATGTGTAAAAATACATACCTACCTAAATATTATAATCTTAAAAAATTTACTTATTATGAAAGTGGCATGTTATTAAATGAAGCTTATCAAGTAAAATAGGAAAACAATTAAGATAAAGAAACCAAAAACCTATATTGCAGTTCAGAAGACAAAAATTATGTCCAATTTGGGGCATTATGAATTATATATATATATATATATATATATATATATATATATATATATATATATATATATATATATATATATATATATATAGACACAGATCTCCTCATTAGTGAATTTTTCCTTTATGAAAAATTTATAAATAATATTTAATTTTTAATCCTTTTCAAGATAAACCAATCAACGGAATCCATTACTTTGAAAGCGAATAATATCCTAAAACTTCAATACTTTCTGTTACTATGTGAACAAAATCTTAATTTGAACTTATTATTAAATGTTTAATCTTCTAAAAGTTCAAAAAGAACATAAGTTTGTAAAGACGGACATATAAATGCCGGCTATTTTCTATATTTAATGCACCATTAATCCACTAGATTTAAAATCGGACTTCATGTGACGTATTCCCGCGTCACTTTCTGATTCGTCGAAAGTTACCAGACAACCTATCTAATCCATAAACCTTGGGCAGTTACGACCAAAAAATTAAAAATTGAGGGCTATAATTTAAAGAAAGTCACTCTGTACTAAGTACTCGACATATTTCGTTTGAATTCCAAGCACTATCAGGAGTAAGCATTGTAACTAAATGAAAAGCAAAGCCAGAACCATCAAACAGGGAAATTCGGACAAAAAAACATGCAATAAACAGTAAGTGTAACAACAATTATAAAAAACTACATGTAACTTTACCCGAACATTTGTACGTTATAAATATTCAAAGCCAGTCATGAAAACTATGGACGCAGCAAGTGCGTTATGGTAGTGAATTTTCATTAAAATGTTTTTAATTGCAAATATGTGTGTTTCCTTTTTAAGAAAGCAGGCATCAATTTTGGTTACCAGTATATCCTATATAGTAAAAACAATGTGCCATGTTTCATAAAAATAACTTTACTGTGTGATAATGTACAAAAATTTCCAAAAGTAAACTTAGAGTGTTCCGGGAAAACTCGTTTCTTGGTCAACCTTATAGGTTAATAGCAAATTGAGCTATTCAAATTTTAAGCATTTAATGAAAATTCGCTACCATAACCCACTTGCTGCGTCCCGAATTTCTTTTCTTACAAACATGCATCGCTGAAATATTCAAAAATGCAATAACATAAGGCGTGTTTGATTAAAAAAAAAAGAAGAAAATTTGTATCACCAACGTCTTATGGGCCACCTGTGATTGTAGAAATATTTTTTTAAGATGTAGCTCAAGACACCCTATAATTAATATATACAATTTTTTTTCATATCTTATATAATAACGGATATATTGAGCTTTATTGATTTTTTACGAAAATTCGACAAAAATTATATACCATTAAACGATAAACTCTAAAGCTAAGGCTACTGCCAAGCATCAGAAAAAGGGTCTATTTGAAATGAATTTTCTGGAAAGATTTTAGTAAAATGAAGGTCAATGACGGTTGAAACTAAGACTTCAGAGTTTGTAAAACATCCTTCTTGAGACATTTGATTTCCATATCCCGTATTAGATTCAAGTTCTTTGCCTAAATGTTGCCGATTTTGACGTTTTAAATCGCAACTTTGACGTTTTGAGGAAAACCCCAATTTATTTTTCTTTAAATGCCTATAACTTTTTTGTCTTTTGACCTACATAGCTAAATTTTGGTAGGTAGCTTACCTATAAGGATATTAACTAGCGTACCAAATTTGGTTGCCCTTACTTTGTTAATTCCGGAGATATAAATTTTTTTCGAAAGAAAACACAAAATTTTCCGGGAAAACCTGGGCAGATTTTCCTGGCTAACGAACTTATCCAATCCATTTGCAAAAGGAATTTTTTCACCAAATTTAATCAAAATCGGCCTATTATTTTTTGAGTTATCGGTGTGATACATATATATATATATATATATATATATATATATATATATATATATATATATATATATATATATATATATATATATATATATATATATATATATATATATATATATATATATATATATATATATATATATATATATATAAACATATAAAAATTGAAACTGACCCCGGATATGTGTTCTAGGGGGCCTAGTTCGCGGTCATTTGAAGAAATTTTTTCAAAATTCAAAAGTCGGGATCTCCTCATTAGTGAATTTTTTTTAAGAAAATTCCTTAAAAAGCATAAAAAAGAGTTAGCAAAGTTAAAATATTAAAAAAGCTTTGAAAAATTCACGTATAAGAATCTTGGACACCTAACTCCACCGGCAGGGTCGGTGTCTAACATGAAATATATCGAGTACTTAGTACAGAGTGACTGTCTTTAAAATATAGCCCTAAATTTTTTGGTTGTAACTGCCCTTAAAAGTATATATATATATATATATATATATATATATATATATATATATATATATATATATATATATATATATATATATATATATATATATATATATATATATATATACATCTGTGTGTGTCCAACCGATAACTCAAAAAATACTTCACTGATTTGGACCAAAGTTGGGAATTACCTTTATTTTATTAATGGCTTGTATGAGTTCGTTCGTCAGATCTGGACGCCATATTTTTCTTAACAAAAAATTAAAAAATATTTTTTAAACGAAATATCTCCCAAATTGCTTAGGAGATTGAAACAAAAATTTACAACTTAAAATAACATAGACAGACGTGCTGCGTACCAATTTTCAATTCTTTTGATCAAAGAAAAATAAAGTTATTCTAAATTAATATTAAAATAATCCTCGACACCACTTCAGATTATGTAATGCAATATCTACAATGTTAGACAAATACAGATGACGCTACCTGTACTGCTATGCTATTTAAATAAATCGTAGATAAAAACAAATTGAAGTTACATTATTGCAACATATTAGCATGTAGAACATTGAAGAGAAGTGCTACAGGGACGCGATCTCAGTGCGGAACCAGGTAGTATGTTGCTCTAGTTAACACAAAATTTTATATTTGGAGACGTTTAGAACGTTTGATATTTTACAACTGACTTTTAAATAACCTAACATATTTAAAACATGGATATAAATATTTAAAATAAATACTGGACAATGGTTATAAATGAAAACTCTGAGGTAATGACTTAAAACATAACAATTTTGCGTAAAATTGAAAATCTTTACATCAGTAAATCACATTCTAAGAGCAGTGTTAACACTTGGTTTTTAATGCTTCTTAGTTGAGCCACGACATGACCCCTTATACATTATTATTATTATTGTATAACCGGGGGGGGGGGGGTAACTATTGCATTATGTAGTAATAGCAACCATATCGGCATTTTTATAGTTTGTCTCCGTGCGAAAGACAACATTTGGTAGGTTCGTTGTGTTTAATTTAGTACAACGGGAGTCAATATTCTTTGCAAGTATCAAGACCTGGTAGTCCAGAGTAGTCTTGGACAAAAGCTAGGTTCATACAGCCGCGAATTGCGGAATCGCCGCGCAACGTATTCCTATTGGTTTAGTTAAAATAATGTCGTAAAACTGTTGTTTTCTATTGGATTTTATAAATGTGTTTGACAAATTTTTGTGTGCATGCAGTTATAAGTGAGTTTTAATCAAACTTATGGCTCTTACGATCTAAATGTCTTCTCTATTTTTAAGTTTATGTAGCCCCGATGTTAATTAAGGGCCACCGTTTATTATACTTACTTATCTTGTGTTTATATATGTAATATAAACATAAAAAAAGAAGTGAAACAGTAAGTGAATTTATTTACTTTAGTGCTGTATTCGATATTATCTGAAAAAGGCATTATAGGCAACGTTGTTGGATGTAATTTCGGTAAATTTACAGTTTACTGCATTTGGGGTTTTATAAATTTTTTTGAGAGACAGGCGTAGAACTATCCTTGGATGCACAATCGACAAGACAAATTTGTTGCAAACAACCCCCAAGAAAGTTAAGGGACCAAGATTGAATAGGGTTGCTGGGCGGGGAGGAACTCTGAGCGGAAAATGCTAAAAAAAAATTAGTCGGATTTTGAAAAGAGGCGTTTTTACATTTTGCAGCAATACCTCCTTTCAACCCTGTCTACCCCGCACCGCATCCATATTCGCCCAGGTCCAGTAACTTTCTTGGGGGTTGCTCCCAGGAATTATTTTTTGTGGTTTAAGCTTTGCAGGTAGTTCTATGCATGCACAAGCGAAAGAAGAACCCCCTGTGTCTCTGGGTAAGAGGCAGAAACCCTCTTCGACCTGGGGGTTACTCTTCCTCTTCTGCATGCATACAATCACCCTCAATGCATGAACCACGGGATTTTTTTCGATGTTCAGCTTTCTAGTGTATTTTTTGTTGAGTATATTTCCTGTTTATTAATTTCTTTGTTTAAGTTTTGCATCCAAATTACAGTATAAATATTTATGATAAAGCTCGTGTTTTTTCTTGCCTTTCTTTACCTTATTTTTTATTGTTCCTAAGTAAAAAAAAGTAAGGTTTTATAACTTTTAATATAAGGCTAAATTACTATAATATATTGCTCTTATGAAAATTCACTACCTTAAAGCACTTGCTGCGCCCAGAACATTTTTATATACTTCTGCAGGTAGTCGATCAAAAACGATATAGGGAGGTTCAACGACATCAAATGTAAACATATTTCGTTTGGCGGAAATATCTGTATTCTTTTAATATATATCGGACGTGCTTATGCCGATATATATTTTGTAAAGTAATAGGTGACGGAGCGACATTCATACACTTCTTATTATTACTATATTTAGCAATATATCTACTTTCGAAGGCGCTTACTTGTCTTGGTTGTCTAACATTTCTTATTAACTTTAGATTCTCCTCATTAAGGTGCTGATCATTATCCCAAACATGTCGGGCGACGAAAGATCTATTTAGTACAATATCTTAATTGTACCAAATGTACTTTGAATTTAATTCCAATAGTAAAGGATTTTTTTCACGCCCGAGGAGGTACCACCCCTTACATCAAGGGGCCGGTGAAGTCCCAACGGACGTTTCCGGTTCTGGTGTACGAGTTGGTTTCCCTTATAAGCAAAAATGATGATGCTCCTCCTTGTACAAAAGATTCCTGAGGTAAAGTACCCCTCCATTTGGATCTCCGGGAGAGGGGTGTACTGGGGGCGCCAGCATCAAGATTTAACATATCCTTTTCGAATATATGTGGCCTAAATTCTTACCTGAACTCCGTCCACCATTTCCTCCAGGCTAGTAGGCCCCAACTCCTCTTCCTCACCGAAACTCAAATCAGTGCGAAGACAGCCACTAATCACCTTAATTTCCCGGGGTATGAGCTCCTTACTTCTTTTAGATTGCATGGAGGCGTGTGCCCCTACGGTCGTAGCAATCTACCCTGCACCAGATTTCCCAATTTAAAAGCTGGAAGAAAAGACACACTATGGATAAAACTCTCTCTCAGGGCTGCAAAAAATTCATCTGTTGCATTTACCGGTCACTTTCTGACAACAACTTTGTCCAGATCTTTAACTACCTTTCTGGAAAAACCGACCATCTGATTTCTGAATATCCTTCCTCCGGGGTCACTATTCTTGGTGACTTCAATGTACATAATAAGGAATGGCTAGGATCTTCAAAAACCGATCCAAAAGAAAGAGCAGCGGAGGCTTTTGCAGTCAGCAATTCTTTAGCCAATATGGTTCAGCAACCTACTTACTTTCCTCGCATCCCAAAACACAGCTCAAATCCCCTTCTTACTGCAATCCTGACTGCTATAAGATATCAGTCACCGCCCCCTGGGTCGCTCAGACCACGGCATGGTCACTGCTTCCTGCGCAATGCAACCCGAGGCCAGACAGTCATCACACCCACGTATCGTTTGGCACTACAACTCCGCGAACTGGGACGAAATACAAGATTACTTTTCCTCATTTCCTTGGGCGTCTGTCTGCTTCTCTCATCCTGACCCTTCTGATATCTCACAAAACGTCACCAAAATTATCCAAGCTGGCATGGAATTATTTATTCCACGTACACAGAAAACCTCTGCAATCACTCAAAAGCCCTGGTTCTCTGAATCCTGAGACGAGGCCAGACTTGAAAAGGTCAAAGCTCACAAAAAGTTTCTACGCAATCCCAGTCAAGAAAACCGTCAAGCATTTAATGACGCAAGAAACCTCTATGTCCGCATCCTTTCTGAGGCAAAAAACTCGTTTAATAACCACATCAAAAAGAAAGTCCTTTTAAGCTCCAGCGGCAGCAAACCCTTCTGGACTCTCGCTAAATCTATTGGGAATAATTTCTGCAAGAGCACGTTCCTACCTCTTGTCTCACGGGATGAAATTGTTTCTACCGTCCTGGGCAAGGCTGAACTTTTTGCCTCGTTTTTCGCCGGCAATTCTACCCTCAACCCACCTTCAAATGTTCAACCACCAACAGGCCCCGATGTCGCGCGTAAAATGACTGATATCATTTCCAAAACTAAAAAGGTGCGAAAGATGCTCTCTTCTCTTAATACCAGGAAAGCCTCTGGCCTTGACGAGATCCCAGCAATTATTCTCAAAAAATGCGCATCAGAACTTGCTGCTGTCCTGACTCGTATGTTTCAGACATCTTACAATACAGGCATATTCCCTAATAACTGGAAAACTGCTCGAGTACAACCCGTCCCCAAGAAAGGATCCAAAGCGCGTCCTAGCAACTACAGACCTATTTCTCTCCTTTCAGTCGTCTCTAAAGTGATGGAAAAGTATATAAACGCCGAATTACTAAAATTTCTTGAAAAACACAGTCTAATCCACGACAGGCAGTATGGATTCCGTCAGCGCAGATCAACTGCCGACCTCCTTTCCTTTGTTACCCATTCTTGGAACAAGTCTATGGAACTACACGGTGAATCCCAGATTGTCGCTCTAGACATATCCAAAGCATTCGACCAAGTCTGGCACGCGGCGCTGCTTAATAAACTTCCGGCCTATGGCATATCACCAAAACTCTGTACGTGGACAGCAAATTTTCTCTCCAATCGGAGCATTTCTGTTGTCGTGGATGGCGATTCCTCTAAACTATATCCAATTAATGCAGGAGTTCCTCAAGGTTCAGCTTTAGCCCCTACTTTGTTTCTTCTCCACATCAATAACTTCCTCTCTAGCACATCCAACCCAGTTCTCAGTTACGCGGACGACAGCACCCTCCACTCAAATATACAATATTCTAACCCTGTCTCTTTAGCCCAATTAGATGAGGATCGCAGACTCACGGAGGGTTCTATCTCCGTGGACCTTAAAAAAATATTCGAGTGGGGAAGTAGAAATCTTGTACAATTCAACCCCACCAAATCACAGTTTTGCTTTCTTTCTCATAAGAGATACACGAGCCCTAGACCCATCACAATAAACAACCAAGTTATTCAAAGTAATGTGTCCTTTTCACTTGTTGGCATTTCTGTGGATCGTAATCTCAATTGGCACCAACATGTTACATCAGTTGCAGAAGCGGCTGCTAAGAAATTAGGTTTCCTCTTCCGGGCTCGCAAATACTTTTCACCAGCTAATCTCTATACCTTATATACTTCACAAATAAGACCAAACCTCGAATACTGCTCTCACATCTGTGGTGCTGCTGCCGCATCTACACTCGCTATCCTGGACTTCATTCAGAAGAGAGCTATACGTCTCATAGGTGACCCTACCCTCACCCAAAGGCTGCCATCCCTTGCCCACCGACGTGCCGTTGGTGACCTCTCTCTCTCTATTATAGATATCTGCACGGGCACTGCTCAGAGGAGCTCCCTTCTATAGTTCCTCCACCTGCTGCTCCCAACAGATCTACCAGAGGAACAGAGCGAATGCACCCTTTTACTGTCAAGATCACCAGACATAGAACATCTTGTTATGCCCGCTCTTTTGTGCCGAGGACTTCGAAGTTGTGGAATTCCCTGCCGGTACATGTTTTTCCTTCTCCCCCGAACCTCCAAACCTTCAAGTCCAGAATTAACAAGTTGCCTCTTTCCTCCTTGTCGACACCCACGGTACGATAGTATTGAGGCTGTAAGCCCTCGTGGTGTGTTGTTGAAAAAAGAATCTTTTTGTTTGTCCGACGTGTTTAATATCACAATCTTTACTATTTCATAAATTCCCGAAATTTTGGCCGTACTGTAGAATGCTGTAATGCTATCTAGACCGCTTCTCATTTGAGGCTCAAACGGTAGGCAAACAAAGTTTTTTCTGCTTTCTCTCTTCTAAAAGTCATTTATTACCTTGTTTTCTGTTTGTTAATTAATTTCGCCACTATGCAAGCCGTGTATCCGGTATAATCGACCACGTTCTTAATATACATAATTTTTTTTGCTATTTCTGCTTTTACTTAAAAGGAAATTAATTAACCTGTTTGCTAAAATATTCAGACTGTCCATTTTTTGTGCGTACGTATGTTGTAAGTCATTCGGGGTGTAGTCTACAGTGGCGGTTTCTTTTCTATGGACACACAAGTCTCGTTATTCTTGACAACTAGTACATCTAGAAAGGGTAGGTGGTTATTAATTTCAAACCCGTGGTTAAATTTTATAGAATGAAATTTATTGTTTAATTTGGCAATAAAATCTTCTATTGTGCAAATGTTTGTGTTAAACACTGCGAAAATATCATCCACGTAACGAAGGCACATTTTAGGAAAATACTCACTTTCACTTTCAAGATCTCTTTCAGATCTACTCATAAAAAGGTCTGCAACAAGTAGCGATAGCGGGTTGCCCATTACCGTGCCTCGGGGTTATTCGAAAAACTCCTTGCCGAAAAATAGTTTGTTTAATATAAAGGTTTGTTAAAGTTAAATATTCTTGGCAGACTTTTCATTTATGATACTCATTTTGAACAAATCTTCTAAATACGTTAACGTTTGCTTCGTGGGAACGCTATGAAACAACGAGGATACATCAAATAACGCTTGTGAAGTTTGCTTTAGTGCCAGCCTGCTTTTTAGTTCATTTTGCGCTGCATTCCTCATTCCTCTAAGACGCTTTATTCGAATTTTCCTATCAAAGTGAGAAATCTTTCTGAACATATACTCGTTCTTGTGCAAGGTCCTCCTTTCCTTAAACTTATAAATTATAAAGCGCGAGCTACATAATCTCAACTCAGTCAAAGCCTGCGCTCCTCCTTCAGTTTGCAGAAATAGTCAAAGTGGTTCACAAAGGAAATGGTTCAGAGACTCAACATCTTCTTATGATATCGTTTAGGATAACAATAATTGTCGGCAAGATCAAAGATAACTTCGTTGCTTGCTAACTCTTTTGTCGCTGCGAATCCCGCCTACTGAGCTCCCCGATGCCGTAAAGACAAATGATGCGAGAGACAAATCAGATATCCAAACATTTTCATCTTTACAAGCAATTTAACTTCCTAAGGAGGGATGGATACAGATACGGTAATTGTTTGTTTGTCCTCGACGAATCTCTAATCCCACGAAGATGTTTAAGCGTAGCCATAACATTGATTTCTTGCACAAACCAGAGTATGGATATAAAAGTCTGGATGCAGCAAGTGAGTTATGGTAGCGAATTGTCTAATGTCAAATATGCATTTCTTAGTGAAAGACAACTAACAACAAACTTTTATAGTAGAAACCATATACAGGCTAGCGCATTTCTGCGATAAAGCTCGCTTTTTCCGTTACTATTCACAATGCAAAAAAAACTCTGGACGCAGCAAGTGCGTTATGGAAGTGAATTTTCATAAAAATGTTTTTAATTACTAATAAATTGCTCTAATGCGAGCAGGCATCAATATGGTTACCGGTATAACCTATATAGTAGGAACAGTGTATCATATTTTATCAAAATAATTATTTGAAAATGTACAAAACTTTTCGGAAAATAAACTTTAAATGTTTCTGAGAAAACTGGTCTCCTAGCCAATGAACCTTAGGTTAATAGCAAATTGAGTTATTGAAATTTGAAACATAAGTAATGAAAATTCGCAACCAAAACGCCCTTGCTGCGTTCATACAAAAATTTTCCGAAAATACAGTTAAATGTTGGTTTCCTAACCAACAAAACTTACGTTAATAGCAAATGAGTTATTGAAATTTGGAGGATTTAATGAAAATTTGCTACCAAAACGCACTTACTGTGTCCAGATTTTTTCTTACAAACATGCATCATATTTCGATAAAATATGCTAAAACGCAGTAACGAATTTGTTCTACGAAAATTAGCTAAAAATTATAGACCGTTAAACCATAAACTTCACTAAACCTACAGCGAAAGCATCAACTTAACTAAACCGACAGCCAAAACATCAGAGAAAGGGTCTATTTGAAATGAATTTTCTGGGAATATTTTAGTAAAATGAAGGACAATGACGATTGAAACTAAGACTTCAGGCTTTGTAAAACATTATTCTTGAGACATTTTCCCTCCATAGCTCATATTAGTGTCAGGTTCATTGCCTAAATATTACCAATTTTGACGTTTAAAATCGCGATTTTGACGTTTTGAGGAAAAGCCAAATGAATTTTTCTTCGAATGCCTGTCATTTTTTTGTCCTTTAACCTACGGAGCTAAATATTGGTAGGTAACTTGCCTATAATGATATAAACCTGCGTATGAAATTTGGTTGCCCTTACTTTGTTAATTTTGGAGATATTTTTTTTCGAAAGAAAACATAAAATTTTCCGCGAAAACCTCAGCGGATTTTCCTGGCTAACGAACTTGTTCAAGCCACTTGCGAAAGGAAGGTACTAACCAATTTTGACGTTTAAAATCGCGGTTTTGACGTTTTGAGGAAAATCCAATTTTATTTTTCTTTGAATGCCTGTAACTTTTTTGTCCTTTAACCTACGGAGCTAGATTTTGGTAGATGACTTGCCTATAATGATTTAAATCCGAGTATGAAATTTGGTTGCCCTTACTTTGATAATTTTGGAGATATAAATTTTTTTCAATTTTTTTAGAAAGAAAACACAAAATTTGCCGGGAAAACCTTGGCGGATTTTCCTGGCTAACGAACTTATCCAAGCCACTTGCAAAAGGAAGGTACTCACCAAGTTTTATCAAAATCGGTCATTTATTTTTTTAGTTATAGGTGTGACACATAAATATATAAATATATATATATATATATATATATATATATATATATATATATATATATATATAAACATATAAAGTCTGAAACTGACCTCGGATTTGGGTTCCGGGGGTCCTAAATAGCGCTCATTTGAAGAAATTTTTTCAAAATTTAAAATTCAAAAGTCGGGATCTCCTCATTAGTGAATTTTTTTTAAGAAAATTCACTAAAAATATAATCACAAAAGATTATAGAGAGTCATAGGCTGCACCTTCTAAAATTATTTGTGATAATACAGGATGTCCCATATTTGCAAGACAAAGCAAACATACTTGATTTAAATGGAACACCCTGCATATTACTTAATTTTTGGACCTCTTTTTTAATTTTGAGTCTAATTTGTAAAAGAATATGTTTAGCTACA
>OZ023264.1:181470485-181477985 GCA_964006375.1 Tillus elongatus | reverse complement strand
TGGTCCGTTTAAATTCCTCCGCTACTTAGGGGCTTCCACTTTCTCCGAAAATCTTAGATATTTTTAGAAAATGGTGGCTCTCGAGTTCATTTTATTTTTCCGACCGACCACTCCACCCTTCGGCAGCAGACGGTTACAACTAAATATGTGATACTTTAAAAAATATTTGTTCTACTTCATATTTAGAAAAGTGAAGTATCTGCCAAATTATAAACGTAGCAGTTATTTCTCCTTATTAATCGCCAGTAATATTTCGTTTTAGTCAACCTTATCAAACCGGTTTTTTTCAATATCAACAATAACAAAATTATAATTTCAGACGCAAAGATGACAAACTTATTTAGGCGTTTTAAACAAAAATGAGATCTTGTTCAAAACGTATGAAATCTGTGCACTGTTGTTTCTGCAAATGTCATAATAAAACATAAAAAACATACATTCATCGAGTTGGATTCGATCGCGTAACCTTCTGCTTAGAAGGCAAGCGCGATGCCCTCTGCGCCATCTAGGCATAGGTCAACTAACGTTTTATTTGCGTGATACTTTAGATCGGCTTCATGCCCGGGATACTATATTTAAAGTATATGTAACAATTAATTACAGAATTAGTAGAATTACAATTGAAACACATCGCACGATTGTTTCGGTTTTATATGACGTCTTATGTTTAAGTTTAAAGATAAAAGAAACTATTTTGGAATCGTTTTTATAGAGATTTGGCTTGATTTTGTTTACATTTCCGCTATATTATGCGACAGCAAAGTATATCTATGCTGCGCTAAAACTGTATTTGGGACCGTTAATAAAGCTACAAATATAGTGTATTTTAATAATTAATTGAATCCCCCAGTTAAATAACAATCACTTGCCAAATTTTTAATTTCATGTCGTCTGTCATTTTCCATAATTGCGGCCGAGATATCACGATTGTTGGTTCGGGTAGCATGTTTTATGCCTAGTATCTATTTAGTTTGGTTACCGTTGATGTATGGTTTATATGTGTTGCATGAATCAATCTACGCGTGACAGTTAACTACTCTGCCTGTCAGGCATTGGACTTTAACCACTAAGTCGTTTCAACGCATGTCTTTGGGATTTTATTTTTAATTTGGAAAAAACTCTAAATATTGTGTACCAAACTACTTAAAATTCTCAACATAGGTTTATTTGCATTATTTATAGTCACATGTAAAGTCTCATTCCAGTTACTCTGATACATACAAATATATAGCGTTTTCAAAAAGTTATTCCCGATTTTCCACCGGAAAAACTTCAGCATAAAGGCTGATTAACGAACTCGACCTCGGTTTTCACCCAAACAAGATTTTTGACAAGTTTGATTGAAATCAGTTTAGTATTAATTGAGTTATCGCTCGAATACGGACATACATACATATATATATATATATATATATATATATATATATATATATATATATATATATATATATATATATATATATATTATATATATATATATATATATATATATATATATATATATCGTATCTAGTTAATAACAGATCGCAAATGAACAGTTTTTGCTGCATTGTCATCATGAGTTGTAATCTATTAAATATTTTCAGATCCGAACTCCAAAGATATGTCTTATAAAAAATGACAATTTGCACCGTTTTTAGCGAATTTTCATTAATAAAAATTCGCTAATAGAGACGTCACGATGAAAAGCTTTTGAAAAAATTTCGTCAGATGAGCGCGAATTTAGGTCCCTACAAACCAAAACCAAAGTCCGTTAATATATATATATATATATATATATATATATATATATATATATATATATATATATATATATATATATATATATATATAAACAAAAAAATTTTTAACGGAAATACAGCAAAAATGTTTGATTTGCGATCTGTTATTAACTGGATACGTTTTTTGTCTCTCTTATAAAATTGCTAATTTGTGAGTTGCATCTTAGACCAACGATTATATGTGGTACCTAGGTCATCCCAATTGTAAGGACTTATGTATACTTATTAACAGAGGCCAATTAATATTGGTCTTTGGATTCGTTTTTGACAAAGAAACAATCTCCATATATTATATGCTTTGTACATGTAAAAGCTTTTACATACTGTGATGGCAATAATATCCATATTCTATCAACCCCTCGTATAGATGGATGTATATGTTTCAAACGTATTCTGGGCTTGTTGCATATCATATGTCAGTGTATCCGTGACTCGTACTGTTGAAAGAATCCCTAGGAAGTCAGTGAAACCCGGTAGATGTGGACCTAACATCCTCATCCTATTACCTACATCCTGGCTCATCCTCTCTCATCCTCTTACTGCCCAAGTCTGGAAAAAGCTGACTGACCCATTCATATTAAGAATAGCTCCAGGTCATAATAGATATACAGGTATGTCGAATAAACGCGCGTCGGTTCGTAGTTACTAAACTGTTGTACTTTAAAAAAAAATCTTAATGAAACTAATGAAGTGTCATCTTTGCTGCAACCAAAAATTATTGTCAAGTATACAAGGTGTACCAAAAAAAGAGTAATACCAAAAATATATTTTTCTTAAATAGAATACTATAGTTTTTTATATGTAAAATAAAGACGTTATAGGTGCTATATTGAACTACAATTTTGTAAGATTGTCGAATGCAGTGTTGCCGAGTTATTTTTTTAAATTCAGTCAAAACGTCATTTGTAGATTATTTCATTCGGGCTGTGCAAAATTTCTCTTCAGACACTTCTACAGCCCCCTTGATTTCAATTGAATTTATTAAATACACCACTCTGTATATTATTTTGACGTTGGAGGGCTTAAAGTTTGCTTATTGAGAAAATATTATTTTTGCCATATCTACCTCAACCTACTTTTGAGAGGGAATTCAAAAAATGTGCACAGAAATGAGAAAAATGACAGGTGTCACGGCAGAAGGAATCCTATTCTTGGTGACTTCAATGTCCATAATAAAGAATGGCTAGGATCTTCAGAAACAGATCCACAGGGAAGAGCAGCGGAGGCCTTTGCAGTCAGCAATTCTTTAGCCAATATGGTTCAGCAACCTACTTACTTTCCTCGCATCCCAACACACAGCTCAAATCACTTGGATCTCCTTCTTACTACAACTCCTGACTGCTATAAGATATCAGTTACGGCCCTCCTGGGTCGGTCAGACCACGGCATAGTCACTCCTTCCTGCCCAATACAACCCGAGGTCACACAGTCATTACACCCACGTATCGTTTGGCACTACAACTCCGAGAACTGGTACCAAATGCGAGATTACTTTTCCTCATTTCCATGGGCGTCTGTCTGCTTCTCTCATCCTAACCACTCTGATATCTTACAAAACGTCACCTAAATAATCTAAGCTCTCATGAAATTATTTATTCCACATACACAGAAAACCTCTGCAGCCACTCAAAAGCCTTGGTTCTCTAAATTCTGTGACAAGGCCAGACTTGAAAAGGTCAAAGCTCACAAAAAGCTTTTACACAATCCCAGTCAAGAAAACCGTCAAGCATTTAACGACGCAAGAAACCGCTATGCCCGCATTCTTCCTGAGGCAAAAAACTCGTTTAATAACCACATCAAAAACAAAGTCCTCTTAAGCTCCAGCGGCAGCAAACCCTTCTGGACTCTTGCTAAATCTATTGGGAGAGCAAGAGCACGTTCCTACCTCTTGTCTCAGGGGATGAAATTGTTTCCACCGCCCTGGGCAAGGCTGAACTCTTCGCCGGCAATTCTATTCTCAACCCACCTCCAAATGTTCAACCACCAACAGTCCCCGATGTCGCGCATAAAATGCCGGATATCATTTTCAAAACTAAAAAGGTACGAAACATGCTCTCTTCTCTTAATACCAGTAAAGCCTCTGGCCTTGACGAGATCCCAGCAATTGTTCTGAAAAAATGCGCACCCGAACTTGCTCCTGTCCTGACTCGTCTGTTCCAGACATCTTACAATAGAGGCATATTCCCTAGTAACTGGAAAACAACCCGCCCCCAAGAAAGGATCCATAGCGCTTCCTAGCAACTACATGCCTATTTCTCTCCTTTCAGTCGTCTCTAAAATGATGGAAAAGTATATAAACACCGAATTACTAAAATTTCTTGAAAAACACAGTCTAATCCACGACAGGCAGTATGGATTCCGTCAGCGCAGATTAACTGCCGACCTCCTTTCCTTTATTACCCATTCTTGGAATAAGTCTATGGAACTACACGGTGAATCCTAAATTGTCGCTCTAGACATATTCAAAGCATTTGACCAGGTCTGACACGCAGCGCTGCTTAATAAACTTCCGGCCTATGGCCTACCACCAAAACTCTGTACGTGGACAGCAAATTCCCTCTCCAACCGGAGCATTTCTGTTGTCGTTGATGGCCATCTCTCTAAGCTGTATCCAATGAATGCACGAGTTCCTCAAGGTTCAGCTTTAGCCCCTACTTTGTCTCTTCTCCACATCAATGACCTCCTCTCTAGCACATCCAACCTAGTTCACAGTTACGCGGACGACAGCACCCTCCACACAAATATACAGTATTTTAAGCCTGTCTCTTTAGCCCAATTAGATGAGGATCGCAGACTCATGGAGGGTTCTGTCTCCGTGGATCTCCAAAAAATATTAGACTGGGGAAGTAGAAATCTTGTACAATTCAACCCCACCAAATCACAGTCCTGCTTCCTTTCTCATAAGCGATACACCAGCCCTAGACCCATCACAATAGACAACTTTATCCTTCTCCTCCGAACCTCCAAACCTTCAAGTCTAGAATTAACAAGTTACCTCTTTCCTCCTTGTCGACACCCACGGTACGATCGTATTTAGGCTGTAATTCCTTGTGGTGTGTTATTGAAATATAAGAAATAATAATAATTTCAATTTCTCGGGAAAATTTGACTCTAGTGTTTTTACTTACCCTATATACTGTTTATAAGGAATTCTTTTTGTATTGATTGGAGTTGAAAGAAGTACACTTTTTCAGATTTTTGGCATGATACAGTGTTGCATGTTGACATACTAATGAAGATACAGACCGTCAAATGTGCCTCTGATGTTTTAGAGAAGTGGCGATAACTTTTGAACGACTCTGTATAGACTCCAACAACTATATACTAGTAAAATCGACAAAACAGGAGGAATTAAAAAATGAAACAATATACAGGGTGTACCGTTTAAAAAAGTGAAGTTTGGGTTGAATCTAACCTATGTAACACCCTGTATATGCAAAAATAATTTTAGTTTGTAGCTAACGTTAGTACCTGCAACTTTTGTTCCAAAACTTTTTATTGTTGAATAATTAAGGAGATATTGAACTTGTTTGTTCTGTTATTATATATATATATATATATATATATATATATATATATATATATATATATATATATATATATATATATATATATATATATATATATATATATATAGCACATTGTATTGGAAAAATCGAGTTTTAATGGTTTGAATTTGCACTAAAAGAAAATTTAATTTCGGATACCTGTGGATAATATGCCAATTCTGAAATAAACATAATAAACGTCAACATTTTCTCTATTCATAGTCATAATTTTAGCGCTTTTTCTTTACAAATGGCCGCGGTACATAACTTTAAGTATCATGACGTAAATGTTTAAAAAATTACAGAAGTCAAAAAACTAAAAAATGGCTGAACTTTAAACAATGCTGCTGAAAGTCCTCCTAAAATAATCTTGAAATTTGAGCCATAGTAAAACCTATGTAAAATACCTTTTTCGGCAACCGTCCGGGAAGTACCCACTTCCCGAACGCTTTTTCTTTGAGAAAGTAGTATTTCTCCGGCCTAGTCCGGGAAGTACGTACTTCCCGGACTAGGCTGGGAAAAATCACATCGTTGTTGTCATTGTGAATATGAAAATCTTGGTAGGTATGATTTTGATAAATACAGTGGAACATTGCCATAGCAACGAAATAACGATGACAGCTATCTGAAATGAAATTAGTTGACATTTTAATTGTATAGGCAATATTTATCTTTACGGCCATCCCATACTCCACATAACAGATTATTCGTGAATTACAAAAAAGGAAAATGTTCGATTCAGCCCGTTGGTATCCACAGTTTTGGGAATCTCGGATTAAGAATTGCAGAATTTTTAAATTTACCCAATCCTAAAAATTACACAGGCCATAGCATGCGTCGAACTTCAGCGACAATATTTGCTGATAATGGTGGAAACATCACAAATTTGAAGAGACACAGTGGCTGGAAGTCTACCAATGTCGCTGAAGGATATATAGACAATTCACTAACAAACAAAATTAAAATTGCCAATACCATTCAAAAATTATCAGATGAAAACAATCAATATGAAACGGAAACTTTACCTTCTTGTTCTGACTACAAAAGGCATTTAAATATACCAAGCATTTCAAACAAATTAAATCCTTTCAATATTAGCAATTGCTCGAATTTTAATATAAATATTAATATAAATAAGAATTAGAATGTTTCTGTTAGTACCTATCTTCTGTTCTAATTTCAATATTTAATACAAATAAGAATTAAAATGTTCGAAATTTTGTTCTACAAAGAAATATAATAAAGAAATGTGTCTCATTGATTTGTTATTCTACACGGTTGCCGAAAAAATAGTGTACGCAACACGTCCGAAAACAGTTTTTTTGGACTCGCAGACTTCCAGGACTCGCCTACGGCTCGTCCAAAAAAACAGTATTTTCCGGGCTTGTTTTTTTTTTAATTTTAACAACACACCACGAGGGCTTACAGCCTAAATACTATCGTACCGTGGGTGTTGACAAGGAGGAAAGAGGCAACTTGTTAATTCTGGACTTGAAGGTGTGGAGGTTCGGAGCAGAAGGAAAAACATGTGCCGGCAAGGAATTCCACAACTTGGAAGTCCTCGGGACAAAAGAGCGGGCATAACAAGATGTTCTATGTCTGGTGACCTGGACAGTAAAAGGGTGCATTCGCTCTGTTCCCCTGGTAGATCTGTTGGGGGCAACAGGTGGGGGAACTATGGAGGAAAGCTCCTCTGAGCAGTGCCCGTGCAGATATCTATAAAAGAGAGAGAGGTCACCAACAGCATGTCGGTGGGCAAGGGATGGCAGCCTTTGGGTGAGGGTAGGGTCACCGATGAGACGTATAGCTCTCTTTTGAATGGAGTCCAGGATAGCGAGTGTAGAAGCGGCAGCTGCTCCCCAGATGTGGGAGCAGTATTCGAGGTTTGGCCTTATTTGTGAAGTATATAAGGTATAGAGATTAGCTGGTGAAAAGTATTTGCGAGCCCGGAAGAGGAAACCTAATTTCTTAGCAGCCGCTTCTGCAATTGATGTGACATGTTGGTGCCATTTAAGATTTCGATCCACAGAAATGCCAACAAGAGAAAAGGACTCATTACTTTGAATAACTTGGTTGTTCATTGTGATGGGTCTAGGGCTAGTGTATCTCTTATGAGAAAGAAAGCAAGACTGAGATTTGGTGGGGTTGAATTGTACAAGATTTCTACTTCC
>OZ023264.1:181448933-181470285 GCA_964006375.1 Tillus elongatus | reverse complement strand
ACAAAGTAGGGGCTAAAGCTGAACCTTGAGGGACTCCTGCATTAATTGGATATAGTTTAGAGGAATGGCCATCCACGACAACAGAAATGCACCGGTTGGAGAGGAAATTTGTTGTCCAGGTACAGAGTTTTTGTGGTAGGCCATAGGCCGAAAGTTTATTAAGCAGCGCTGCGTGCCAGACCTGGTCGAATGCTTTGGATATGTCTAGAGCGCAATGTGGGATTCACCGTGTAGTTCCATAGACTTGTTCCAAGAATGGGTGACAAAGGAAAGGAGGTCGGCAGTTGATCTGCGCTGACGGAATCCATACTGCCTGTGGTGGATTAGACTGTGTTTTTCAAAAAATTTTAGTAATTTGGTGTTTATATACTTTTCCATCACTTTAGAGACGACCTAAAGGAGAGAAATAGGCCTGTAGTTGCTAGGAAGAGCTTTGGATCGTTTCTTGGGGACGGGTTGTACTCGAGCAGTTTTCCAGTTACTAGGGAATATGCCTTTATTGTAAGATGTCTGAAAGAGACGAGTTAGGTCAGGAGCAAGTTCTGGTGCGCATTTTTTGAGAACAGTTGCTGGTATCTCGTCAAGGCCAGAGGCTTTCCTGGTATGAAGAGAAGAGAGCATCTTTCGTACCTTTTTAGTTTTGAAAATGATATCCGTCATTTTATGCGCGACATTGGGGACTGTTGGTGGTTGAACATTTGGAGGTCGGTTGAGAGTAGATTTGCCGGCGAACGAGGCAAAAAGTTCAGCCTTGCCCAGGGCGGTAGAAACAATTTAATCCCCTGAAACAAGAGGTGGGAACGTGCTCTTGCAGAAATTATTCCCAATAGATTAACCAAGAGTCCAGCAGGGTTTGCTGCCGTTGGAGCTTGGGAGGACTTTGCTGCTCATTTTAGCCATGTCCACCCCCACCGACTCCTCAACTTCCAGATATTTGTAAGTTTCCTCGATTACATGTTCTTAATTACCGCCTGGTGATTCAAGATGATGCTTTGACTTTTTATTTGTGTACCTCTTTAAAAACCGCGGTCACACATTTGTCAAAATTGAATTTCATCACTAAACGACTTGACAACTTCTATTTCCTGTTTTAGCTGTAACTCATTTTTTGCAAAAAGCTTTAAGTCGTCTATGCAGGAAATATGGTTTATCGACAGTTTTTGTAAATTTCGAACTCACCCTTTTAGTGAGTTTTCCTAAAAAAATGCACTAATGAGGAGATGACGACTTTTGAAAATGTTCTTGATAGTGGAGACTACCAATGGGATCTCCACTATCAAGCAGCATGGCAGAAATATACATACAACAGTTAGAAGATAAAATCAACACCATCATAAAAGAGACAGACCCAAACATCAAATGGATAAGATACGTAGATGACATATTAATAATATACGACAATAAAAAAACAACATAGACAATATCCTCGAAAAAATAAACCAAATGAACAAAAACATAAAATTTACAATACAAAAGAATCAAACAACACCATAAACTTCCTAGACTTAACACTAATCAGAAAAGAAAACCAGATTAAATACAAAATATACAGAAAACCTACACAAACAGACATCACTATACCTAAACACTCACTACACCCACACACACACACACAATAGGACCTCATACAGGTACTTAATAAACATAATGCTAAATGTACCACTCCATAACGACGAATGAGAAAACGAGTACAACATCATAATACAAATAGCAGAAGGATGTGGATATAACAAGAAAACAATAGAAAAGCTAGTAAAACAAATCAAAAACAAACAAATCAACAAAACGGAAAACAAAACACCAGAAACAAACACAAAATACACAACATTCACTTATAACCACCACATCAAAAAAATAACACAAACACTCAAACAATATGACTTAAAAATGAGCTACAAAACCAATAACAAAATAATAAACAAAATAAATAAAAAAACAAGAACACAACTCACATGAATTAAACGGAATATATCAAATAGAATGTAACACATGCAATAAAAAATATATAGGAATGACAAAAAAATCAATAGAAACAAGATTCAAGGAACATATAACAGCATTAGATGAAATCCACATACCTAGCTATAAATCAAACGTAGCTACACACATTCACAACACAAAACACCAAAAACCAGACATCACCCAATTACAACTAATGAAACATGTTTAAGACCACAAAAAAAAGGAAATCTGGGAACAATACTACATTCACCAAACAAACAATAAGAAACAATTAATGCCAGAATAAATCCAAGTACAAAATTTAAAAACAAATCTTAATAAAGGCCATACAAATAGACAAATTATCAAACCACAGTGATCAAGACAGGAGACCGATACACACGACACAGTCCGAAGGCACAACCAATCAGAGAACAGTAAACCGACCAATAGAGGCTTACGGCGCAAGCGCCACGTACAATATCAGACGTAGACCACACAGGAGCGATAACAGTCAGTAGTGTGCTGATGATGAACCGGGACGGTTCGAAACTGCAGTCCACGCAAACCAATAAGAAATCACAAAGTACAGCAAACAAATACAGTATATATATATATATATATATATATATATATATATATATATATATATATATATATATATATATATATATATATATATATATATATTTATGTGTCACGCCGATAACAAAAAAGAATGGGCCGATTTTGATAAAAATTGGTGAGTACCTTCTTACGTAAGTGACTTGGACGAGTTCGTCAGACACGAAAATCTGCTCAGTTTAAACAGATTACACAACGCTTTGTTTTAATTAGATAGTCCGTGCCAGAACTGAGCTGACCTTTAAATATATCGAATATCGACCACGAAATTATAGTGCATGTTTGTAAGAAAATAAATAGGAGACATAGCAAGTGCGTTATGGTAGTGAAGTGTTATTAAATGCTTCAAATTTGAATAGCTCTTGCTATTAAGCTTTAAGGTTCGTTGGCCAAGAAACTAACTTTTCGGGAATATTTTAAGTTTATTTTCGAAAAATTTTGGTACATTTTCAAACAACAAAGTTATTTCGATGAAATATGGTACTTTGTTTCTACTATACTACCTACTAGATAGGTTATACTGGTGACCAGATTTGATGTCTGCTTTCTTTTAAAAAAAAACACATATTTACTTTTGAAATATTTTTATGAAAATTCGCTACCATAACGTACTTGCTGTGTCCAGACTTTTGCTTGTTTAGGATATTGGACTGTGGGACATTATTAATATTCGCTTTTCATACATATTTTAAAGAAGTTAGGTTAAAGCGATGACGCATCGGTCTGAGATGACATCGCAAGCTTGATTCTAACCATTAAAAATATTGATGGATGTTCCCCATTCTGATAATTTACTTATCAGCAACAATAGGTTTAGAGGCAACATGTGATTATTTATTAATTTCTTTAACTTTTATTCATTGTTTAACTAACAATAACCTCAGTGGTTCAGTGGTAGGAACGTGTGCCTCTGAACCGGAGGGTTCTGGGTTCGATCCCACGGTTCTCCTTTCTCTTTTTCAGTACAATTAATATCAACCAAGGTTCTGGCATTGTATTTGAGCAAGTTGAATGTCTGCACGTTCCGCCCTTCGAAGGGGGCGTAATGCCGTCGGTCCCGTGTCCATGCGATGTTGGGCTTGTTAAAGATCCCTACCCTCCTAACAGAAATAATAATAATAATAATAAATTGTCTTTATTGAAAAGGTACACCCATAGAATACAATAGATAATTCACAAATAATTATAAAAAATTCAAAACTAAAACTAAAATAAACTATGGATGACACCATACCAAAGCCCCGGCGAAGTCTAGCTACAATGGCTACTCCTACTCAACCGTGGTCAAGGCATTTCACCACTCTTGCTCAGAACAGCTGAGAGAATATTGTCAAAATCATTAATAAGGTGATTTATGTTATTATTTGGTGGTCTGTAAAAAGAACCAATCACAATGGTTCTGTGTTGTAATTTTAATCTCAAGAATAGAAATTCTAGATTTTCATTAACGGGAAAGTCAAAATTAATAATAGTATATTTAAAATAATTCCCAATATAAATCGCTATGCCGCCTCCCCTACCAGTAGCTCTGTCTTTGCGTATCATGCTATAACCAGAAATAGCCACAATAGCCGAATCAACTCTTTTATTTAACCCACTCTCAGTTACTACAATTAAATCAAAATCATTGTCCAGCACCACAATACAAAAATCTTCAAAACCGGTCAACAAAGATCTAATATTTACATGTGCAATCCTCATCTATATTTTCGAATTATATATTTTATATACATATATATTGTTTCGAATTATACATCATGTCATCACAAATTACTCTTGCATCTACAAATGTTCTGATGTTACGGCACTATATGAACCTAAGTATTGAACTACACTATCATTGCAATAAAAGCAGCAAATACTCATCTACTCTACAAATTTCATATAATACTACACTGCCTACAATAGAGACATATTACAATATAAGTACTTGAGAATCATGAGCATGGAAAATTACAGTTACTTTTACCTCTTATCTCTACCAAATAAAGTTTAACTTTTGTCCTCCTAAATTTCTCTTTCACAATTTGGAGTACACTTTGACTACAAGACTCGGGCTACTTTTTTTGCCTTGCGGAATTTGAACCTGTCGACGTACTTCTTAAGATCTTTTTGTCCCCCAAGGGGAGCGTGGATATCTTTGGCGGTCCTGTTTGAGAACTTTCAAAAACCCTCCCTGTTTGATTAGGTGTCGTGGGCCTCAGTTTTGATATACCAACTAACTTTGACTCCGTCTGTTTATCTGGTATTTCTACATCCAAATCCTTGAGGTCCTCAGGTCTGTAGACTTTATCATTTACATGTAATAACCCTTTTTTGATGTATGCGTTCCACTTATTTTCCTTGGATATCTTCAAATATTTACGCAGTATTCTACGCTGCGCAAGTTGTTCTGTGGTGTAATCGTTATTGATACAAATATCGGTTCCCCTCAGTTTATCAACTCTGTCGAGAATTAATTTCTTCTGATAATGAGAATTAAATTCGATAACTATTGGTTTGCTTTTAACCCCCTTACCAACGGTATAAACGTCGCTAATGGTGTCGACTTTAATATTAATTTGGAGAACTGATTCAAGTTTATTTACTATAGAAAGGCAGTGGTTCGACAGAATTTCCAGGATAGTGAGGTCAAACTGCTCGCTGGCGTCGGGGATTGGTCATAATCGCGGAAATAGACCGACGTTAAAGAAACACACACACTTTAACAAGACAGTTGCTGAGTTATCTACAAGAAACTTTTACCTAGCGATTGTAGAGCTTACGGTCCATTTTTAATTAATTATCCAAAAAAATAGCGATGTAATTTCCATTGTTTAACGAAATCACTCGCCACATCATAATTACATACTTTATCGTCTGCTGTCCTTTCTGTTGATTCACTAAATAAATAATGCCCTGACAGGGGCATTTTTTAGTTTGTTGCCTCTTCAATTTATACTAATTTATAACAGAGTCCCTTAAAAATAAGAGAAGAAAAAACAGCAAGAACAAGAGTATTAATTAGTGTATTTACTGGTGTATGTCGGATCTCCGAGAGGGTTCAGGCTGCGAAGTCGTCAGTCCATCCGCTCTCTTGTGGTTTAAGCTGTATCCGTTCTGTAGCTTTCTCATCTCGACTTCATCAGGCAAAGTATCCGCGTGAATTATACGAGGTTTGATTATTAAATTAATACGTATAAACTATTGAGTACACTTGGAGAACCCAAATTACCACAACACATATTTCAGAGACCTCACGATCGTTTCGTTGACCATGTCAACATCTTTAGAGGAAGAAAAACGATCGTAAGGTCTCTGAAATATGTGTTGTGGTGATTTGGGTTCTCCAAGTGTACTTATTAGTGCTCATCACAGGTTACAGTTTTCACATAACGTATAAACTATGTTTGTTTCATCGATTCATACAACGTGCTCTACAAACAAGCTTGAGCTAATTGTTGTACATTTCACAAATGTTGTAAATATTCCAAATTATAAACGTCATACATTTCCGGTTATCTGTCACTTATTTGATTTTAAGAGTTTTTGCATACTTCTTTAATTTCTGTGTCACCGCTAACATATACACATTTAGGCAAGGTGGAGAGGGCACTAGAATACAAAGATATCATTCTGTGGGTATTTTTGGGCACAGGGGAGCCTTCGATAATACAACCCTCGGGTCAATCAGCCTGGCCACAAGAAACCTTAGCCATAGGGGAAACCTTGTGTAGATGAATATATTGTACGCTGAAATCCATGGTGGTACACGTCATTATGGGGAAAACCTAGCTGCTCCGGTCGCAGGGATCTGCCCACAGGGTGACGTATTGTCTTCCCTGTTGTGGGGATTTGGTCATGAATGTGCTGTTGAGCAAACTTGGTAACGGGGTATTTAACTACCTAAGATATGTCGAAGAACTGGTTATTCCATTCGCAATGCGTTCTAACCCTGGTAAAAAGGACAGTCATCGAGGAAGGCCCTAGGGTCAATCGTGAAAAGCACAATAGTACCATTTACCAGAAAAATAAATGCAATGGAAATTGGTCCTTTGTTTCGATTTTAAATGCATTTCTAAATTTATACTTTTACTAGAGACAACATTTTATTCGACATATTTTCCGTTTTCATTCCTATCCCCCTTTTCCTTAACCCCTTAGATACATAGCCATTTCATTTCTTGCATTTTTATAATGTCATTTCTTAGCCAGACTGTCACGCCGAACTGTAGGTGACAACAGATAAGGCGATTGTGTTTTTCGCTGTAATTTTATTTTTTAAATTCTTGCTTCTTAGGACTTGTCTGGTTTAACGGTGATATTCTCTTGTAATTCTGCATTTTATTTTAGTGTCGTCCACTCCCACCGACTCTTCCACTTCCAAATATATGTAAGTTTCCCCCAATTCCATGTTCTTAATTACCGCCTGGTCATTCAAGATGATGCTCTGACTGTTTATCTGTGTACCTCTTTAAAAACCGTGGTCACACATTTATCAAAATTGAATTCCATCACTAAACGACTTGAAAACTTCTATTTCCTGTTTCAGCCGTAACAAATTTTTTGCAAAGTGCTTCAAGTCGTCTATGTAGAAAAGATGGCTTATCGATAGTTTTTGTAAATTTTGAGCCCACCCTTTTAGTGAATTTTTCCTAAAAAAAAACACTAATTAGGAGATCTCGGCTTTTGAATTTTGAAAAACTTTCTAGCAATGAGCGCAAAAAGCACAATAGTATCATTTACCAGAAAAAGAAACGCAATAGAAATTGGTCCTTTGTTTCGATATTAAGTGCATTTCTAAATTTATACTTCTACTGGAGACAACATTTTATTCGACATATTTTCCGCTTTCCTTCATATCCCCATTTTCCTTAACCACTTAGATACATAGCCCTTTTCTTTCTTGCATTCTTTTGATGATCAGTGGCATCCATTTTTTTTAAATGCCTATAACTTTTTTCTTTTAACGTAGAGATCTGAATTTCGGCATGTAGGATATGTTTGACAGTAGAAACGTATGCGCCCAATTTGGTTGTCATAACTTTGTTATTTTCGGAGATACAAAAATATTTCCGGAAAACTAGTCCAATTTTCCTGGCTAACTAAGTCATCCAAACCACTTACAAAAGGAAGGTACCTACCAAATTTTATCAAAATCAGCCCATTATTTTTTGAGTTATCGGTGTGAGATATATATGTACAGGGTGGCGCATTGAAAACGAAACAGACCGATTGGCGTCCAGAGAATTTTTTTTAAGAAACGCGGAAACACGTCAATTTTAATATTGAGGGGGACATGTTTTGACATAAAACTCAACTTTGTCACATCAACCCCTTAAGGGTGGTGAAAACAACCCTTATATTTTAAATAGGGAACATGAGTCGAGTGTAACATCATTTGAAAGCTCTTTCTCTTCTGAATTCAGCACACAATTTTTTTGAAGTTTTATCAACTCGTTTAAAAATTATTCACAGTTGGAGTTGCAAGAACGTATTTCATTCATTGTGATAAGAAATGCACTAATTAGTCAGATTTTCGTTAAAAAAATTAAAAAACAAAACCAAACGTTCAAAAATGTTTATTCATTGTTGACCTCCAGCTTCCATACAAAAGTATAAATTTTGTTCAAAACGAGCTCTGACATTATAAAGCATTTGTGGAGTTATTAGACGGCATTCTTCAACAATGCGTCGTCGTAATTCTTCCAGAGACTCCGGTTCGGTTGCGTAAATTCTACTCTTTAAATGTCATCATAGAAAGAAGTCGAAAGGAGTTAAATCCGGTGATCTAGAGGGCCTCTCAATAGCACCTCTACGTCCAATCCATTGTTCTGGAAACTCTCTATTCAAAAACTCCCTAACACGTTGTGAAAAATGCGGAGGAGCTCCTTCTTGTTGTAACACTAATTGATTTTCTTGAGAGCGATCATCATTTAAATTAGTAGAGGGTAAACCATATCTTCTAGTAACTCCAAATACGTTTCGCCACTCAAATTGCCATCAAGAAAAATTGTTCCCATTAAACAGTCTCCAAGAATGCCAGTCCAGACATTCAATTTTTGTAGAGTTTGAGTGTGGACTTCGTGAAATTTTCTTGGATTATTATCTGCCCAATAACGACAATTATGACGATTGACTGTAGAGCTTAATAAAAACGTACACTCGTCTGAAAAACAGATATTGAACAGAAAGTTCCAGTTACCAGCTATTTGTGCAGTCATAACTTTAGAAAACTCCACCCGCCGATCAAAATCATCTTCATTCAGTTGTTGTACAAGATGAATTTTATACGGGTGAAATTTATTATGCTTCAATATTCGCTGAATAGTTCTTCTTTTGATTCATTGAAACAGTGGCCAATTTTCTCGTGCTCAAAGTTGAGTCTGCAGCAATTCGTCCTAAAACTTCAATCTCAGTAGTCTCATTTCTAACCGGAAATTTACGTTCAGGATCCCGTTTTTTGTTGGCTACTGAACCACTTTGTAGAGACTTTGCAACTAACTCCAAAATGTATTTTCTGTTAACATGTCTGTTCGGATGTCGTTCATTAAACAAATTTGCGGGACGGTTGGCACAGTCATCGTTTTTGAAAAAAAGAGTAATTATTTCAACTCTTTCTTCTACAGAATACACCATTCTGAAATTAATTTTCGGTAGTACTATCAAGTATCAAACCGACCGATAAACTGAAATAATAAACCGCATTTCCCTCATTCCGATAAGAAATGTTCTGATGGTCAATTTTTTGTTTACAAACCGACAAAAAATTGACTATCAGCACATTTCTTATCGGAATGAGTGAAATGCGTTTTTGCATCTTCAACTGTGAATAATTTTTAAACGAGTTGATAAAACTTCCAAAAAAATTTGTGTGCTGAATTTAGAAAAGAAAGAGTTTTCAAATAGTGTAACACTGGACCCATGTTCCCTATTTAAAATATATGGGTTGTTATCACCACCCTTAAGGGGTTGAAGTGACAAAGTTGAGTTTTATGTCAAAACATGTCCCCCTCAATATTAAAATTGACGTGTTTCAGCGTCTCCTAAAAAAAAATTTCTCTGGCCGCAAATTGGTCTGTTTCGTTTTAATGCGCCACCCTATATATATATATATATATATATATATATATATATATATATATATATATATATATATATCTAAACACAGATCTCCGCATTAGTGAATTTTTCGTATTACGAAAAATTTGCTAAAAGTTCAAATTTAGTTATCTGTTGCTCAGAGTCAATATTACTTAATGACCATAACCTGTACAATATGCCCTGCAACCGTGTGAAGTGGATAGACCTCAGATTAACATGTGGTCTCCGTTGGCCTTGGAATACGTAATAGCGTCCAGATTAATCAAGTTAACAATGCCTAAAATAGTTGCCTTGTCTTTGGTGTCTGTTTTTCTTTGAGATTAATGTAGTTTAGAGCTCTTGCATGGCGAATATTATATTCTTTGATGCCATTTCGTTTCTGAGCGCTGTAAAAGTGAAAATTTGAGTATAGGCTAATCGCGATATCACCCTCTCGCATTGTGTAATGGTGAATTGGTAAAACAAAATTATAATTAATAATAATAATATTAATAATAATCATATTTACTATGAAGAGGATCGTTACGCATTCCTTATAATATGTTATGAGAAACTAGCTCCTCTAAATTGGGAGAAAATATTGTGTCTGTAATTTCAAACTTTTAGGGACTTACTTGATAAAATGCTTGACCATTCAATTCGGTTGGGTAAGTTAATGGCGTTTTTCCCCATCTCTATATAATTTATAATAGAAAGTTCATTTGGAAAATGCTGAAAACTAATAGGTAGGTTTGTATAAATATAGGAAATAATATGTAAATATAGCAGTAGTGTAACAGAAATTTGTAATTATTAGTTTTTAGGCGATCATCTGTCTCTGCACCTTTGTAAACCTTTTGTTGTTATCCGTGGTCCAGTCAGTTTGTCTGAAGTCGTCCTGAAGGGCCACTGGACGCAAAAGTGTCCCTGTCTATCCCATATACATGATTAAAAAAAAAGAAAACAAAAAAAAGATATAAGAAAAAATTATAACAAAGAAAAAGAAAGCAAAAAAAATAATATTTATAAATAAGTTTAAATATTTTATATTTGTATATAGATAACATAATTCTGTTTTCTAGATAATTAATACAAAATAATCTGTAGGTATTTGTATATATTTGTATATCATATAAAATATCATATATTTGTATATCATACAAAAGTCTGTGGCTGATGGAATTACTGTTCCAAGGTCATAAATACCTCCACCACCACCACCACCATTTGGAAAACGTAAAGCTTTACATACATCATACAGATGCTTATATCCAGATTGCATTTGTTGAATGATAAAATCCAATATTTCAAAACTCTGGACGCAGCAAGTGGTTAAGGTAGTGAATTTTCATAGAAGTGAGCTGGCACAAAATATTTTTTTAAAACTTTTTTCTCTTGTAACATCGAATTCTAAATTTTGGTGTATAGTTTACCTTTTATATCGTAAACCTACCTACCTACTAAATTTGGTTGCCACAGCTTTTTTATTTTTTGAGATACAAATTTTGATCACTTTTGTTATTGTAACATAGAAATCTAAATTTTTGGTATATATTTTACTTTCTATATTATAAACCAACCTGCCAAATTTGGTTACCATAGTTTTTTATTTGTTTTTGGAGATAAAAGCCGTTTTGGAACGAAAACCCAACATTTTCCCGGAAAACCTGTCCGATTTTTCTGGCTAACTAACTTATCCAAGCTACTTACAAAAGCAAGGCAGATGCCATATTTTATCAAAATCTGCCCATTATTTTTTGAGTTAGCGGTGTGATATATATATATATATATATATATATATATATATATATATATATATATATATATATATATATATATATATATATTTATATATATATATATATAATTTGTGAAAATATTACGACTTTCTTTTTTTTTAGCTCCGATTTATATGTTATTTCAAGTGTATGCTGTGGGCTGAGTTTTGCTGCCTTAAATTCGAAATATCATAGACGACATTTAATACTTTAAAACAGTTAAAGGATAATTTATCATCATTGTACAGGGGGTATTATCTTTGGGTTACAGCATATCTAATTTTGAAGTGGTATAACTTGATTTTTATAGATTGGTCTGGTAGATCATTACATTCTGCATCGATTTAGTGTAAGTTTTCCTACAGCTATAGTTGATAGTTTTTGAGTTATAGTGTTTGTTTTAGTTTCGCTTGTAAAAACTGAATTCTGGATACAGGAGGCACAGAGTATGAAACAACTAATATTTATTGTCAGATGACGTCACCTAACCAAAACTATAACTATTCTCAGTTCTCAGGTGTTTGAGACAAGTCTCATATTCTAACTTTTGTGTTATTTAATTTAAAATGAATTATAATACTGAGGAATTAGTTAATATGACACTTATAATAGGCGAATGTCAGAGAAATTGTTTTCTAGCATCTCGTGTGTACCCACAAACATAGCCGAAACGAAGACATCCTCAGAAAACATGTTTCGTAAAATTAATAGACCGTTTTTTGCGAACTGCTAACGCCAATTATGAAATGTCAACACGCCAAGGGAGAGTAAGAGGGAATGAAGGAAACGAATTTTCCATTGTTCCTTCGGCATTAGATAATCCGCACACAAGCATGAGGAAAGTTGCCAAATAATTAGGAATATCAAAATCTTCAGTGAACAGAACACTGAGAAAATACAAGTATCATCCATATATAATGAAGTTGCAGCCGGCATTGACGAAAACATATTTTCGAAGTTGCCACACTTTTTGCAAGTGGGCAGTTGGCAAGAATAATTAAAGCGAGAATTTTTTTAATTACGTGATGTTAAGTGATGAATCTTCATTTTCAAGTTTTGGTAGAGCTAACGGGCACAACTTTCATTATTACGCTTCAGAAAATCCAAACTTTTGCAGATCAGTTGACAACCAGCACCGTTTTACGATAAATGTTTGGGCTGGAATAATTGGGACAAATCTTATTGGGCCATACAACACACCGTGTATTAAAACAAAGCCATTACCATCCATACAAACCGACAATCGTACAAGGCTTAAATGTTGACGATTACCCTAAGCGACTTCAATTCTGCAGACGGTATCAAGGACAATGTCAGCAAGAATAAGATTTTCATTTGAAAATAATATGGACCGATGAATCCAGATTTACAAATTGTGGTGTGTATAATCGCCATAATAGGCATTATTGGGCAAATGAAAATCCCCATCTAAAGGAAGAAAGACGATTGGTATTAATGTTCGGTGCGGCTTATTATGTAAAAAACTGTTATTTTTATTTGTAGATTAGACAGTTAATTTTAAAAAATTCAGATACCTTCATTGCTGGACTGTTCTTTTTTTAAAATAATTTAACTGGGGAAAGGTATCTTAATCTATTGAGAAATGATATCTTACCAACAATTTATGATAATTTAGACGAGATTTGGTACCAACAAGACGGTTGTCCAGCTCACAATGCTAGGATCGTCAAAGAATTTTTGTACCAAAATTTTAATAATCGTATCATTTGTGACAATGGGTGTGCTCGAAGTCTTGATATAACACCCATGGATTTTTATTTTTGGGGTACTCTGAAGAATGATGTGTATAAATTCAATCCACCACAAAATATCAATGAATTACGAAACAGAATGACGGAAGCTATAAATCATATTAACCAAAACACCCTCACCAGAGTTTGCAGGCATGTTTCAAAAAGGTGTATAAAATGCAAAACGGTGGCCATATTAAACAATTTTCTATATAGTGTATTTTTAAGTTTCTGTTTTATTATTTGTTGAGTTCCGTTTCTAATTGTGTTGTTTTGTGGAGTTTAAGTTTCTAGTTGTTATTGCCGGGTTTCGTTATTAAACTGTTTCACATAATATTACCTAGCATTAATACCTAATTATTTTTAAAGGTGAATCATTACGGAAAATTATGTTAAAGTAGAAGTCTATCGTTAGACCTCATGGCCTACCACTTTTTGAACACTTTTTTTTGTCATTTGTTTTATGGTATTTGATTTCATAGCCTACTATCCTCAAAACGGTTTTTCTCAAAATTGTTAGTGAAATTACAAGATTTTTCCAGCATGTTGTACATCATTAGAAAGCTCTTTTCATAGGATATCACATGAGCCATATGGATGCCATAATAAAAACAAACGTTGATACCTGTAGCTCAAAAACAAATGACAATCCAAAGTTGAGAATAGCACAAAAACATTACTCTGTAAAAAGTGTCCTGATAATGTGCAAGTTTTAGACATGCCAGATCACCGCCTACTTAGATATTGAAGAAAAAACAAATCGTCAAATGTTGGTTTTTTAAAAATAACTTGAAAACGAAAAGAGACAGGGCAAAATTCAAGTCATATTTGGAACGAGCATGAAATTCTACAAAACATTGCTATAACCGTCTTCCTATCTCTAATAATAACGGAGATAGCAATACATTCCCATCCAGTTTGGGACACACCATATAGTCAAGATGTGGCCCCCAGTGACTACAACCGATTTGGAAATTTGAAAATGGACCTTTACGGGCGTCATTACAGTGACAGCTTCAGTTTGAGCACATTTTGGGGACAAACCGAAAGAATGTTTTTAAGGGTCTTGAATTGTTGCCGAAACGATGTAATAAGTGCATTGATTTTAGAACACTTTATTAAAATGAAAAATCTAACTAATTGTGCTCTATTTCTTTTATAGTCAGGCCTCAATATTTTGGCGCTTTCCTCGGTTAAAACATCAATAACAACATTTCCTACTGGTGGTTTCCTTGTTGGTAAATTGTGTACAAACCGCAATATTTGCAAAATATATTTCTTTTTTCACACACAATAGCTACTTAACTGAATAAACATGGAAATTTCAAACTCTTCTTTTTGTTACAGCTATTAAGGAAGACATGTCATAAACAAAGGAATCCACAATGACAAAGTTAGTTACATAAGAAACATTTAAATTGTCCAAATTAACATAGTCCACTCTTAATCCTCTGTTAATCTGTACTCATAAACATTTAAATAAGCCCAACATTCACACCCTTTTACTGTAACGTCCTCTGCTATTATCTCGTCTATTGAATATTGTGAGTTAAAGAAGAGTAAATTAGAGAAGTCAATTAAAGAAGGACATGAAAAAGTCATCAAGGTCCACGTGCGTGTATCCTGTATAGCCTAACATTTATTTTACTGGCCTTTATGCTGCATTGTCTCTCTTGTGGCTCTTTGTCATCTCCTTCACTTCCTTGGATAAAATTAACTGCCAGTTAACGAGGAGTTTGTACGATTATCGGTGGTGGTGTTCTACGGTGTTGCCCGCTGTATTGCTACGAGATGATGGTGAGTATGCATGTCGTTTCCACAATGCGGTAAGAAAAACAGAATATTTAATTAGAGAGATAGACCACTCAAACCATGAAGATTGGAACCAGGGTTGCCAGGGTTTTTAAAGTTAAATATCGCCGTTTTGCTTAACGACATCGCCCAAAATAGCGAACTTTCAATCCAGGGAGAATCGCCCAAAACCGCGCACTGTCAAACTGTCGACCAAACTCTGAATTTTTCGGCGGGAATTTCATTTCTTTTATGAAAGCTCTCTTTTAGATTGACGAAGAAAAAGCTTTAATATAGTGATCTGCATAGAGTCTCGATGGTGAGAACGTGTGCCTCTGGACCGAAGGGTACTGGGTTCGATTCCCAGGGTTCCCCTTTCATTTTTCGGTGCATACTGTGAAATTAACATCAATCGAGGTTGTGGCATTGTGTTTGAGAAACATTTTCCAAGATAGTAGGATGAAACTTCTAGCTGGTGTCGGTGATTGGCTATAGTCGCGGAAATAGACCGACGTTAAAGAAGGGAAAAAATCGATAGTGCATAAAAATTGCATGTAAATAACGATTTACCGTTGGTCATTAAATTTTAGAAGAAAAAGAAACCAGAAAAACTCTGGGCGCAGCAAGTGCGTTATGGTAGTGAATTTTCATAAAAATGTTTTTAATAGCAAATATGTTTTTTAAAAAGCAGGCGTCAAATTTGGTTACCAGTATAATCTATATAGTAGAAACAATGTGCAATGTTTCATCAAAATAACTTTATTGTTTGAAAATCTACAAAAATTTCCGACAGTAAACTTAAATTGTTCCAGAAAAAACTGGTTTCCTGGTTAACCTTATAGATTAATAGCAAATTGACCTATTCAAATTTGAAGCATTTAATCAAAATTTGCTACCATAACGCACTTGCTGCGTCCCGAATTTCTTTTCTTACAAAGATGTATTATATTTCGATGAAAAATGCAAAAATGCAATGACATAGGGCGTGTTCGATAAAAAAAATATTTTTTAAGATGTAGCTCAAGACACCCTATAATTAGTGTATACAATTTTTTTTCGTAACTTGCATAATAACGGATATATTGAGCTTTAATGATTTTTTTACGAAAATTCGACAAAAATGATATACCATTAAACGCTAAACTCTATAGTCAACACTACTGACAAAGCATCAGAGAAAGGGTCTATTTGAAATGAATTTTCTGGGAACATTTTAGTAAAATGAAGGACAATGACGATTGAAACCAAGAGTTCACGCTTTGTAAAACATTCTTAAGACATTTTCTTTCCATTGCTCATATTAGTTTCAGGTCCATTGCCTAAATATTCTGACGTTTTAAATCGCAACTGTGACGTTTTGAGGAAAACCAAAATTTATTTTTCTTTAAATGCCTATAACTTTTTTCTCCTTTAATCTACAGAGTTAAATTTTGTTAGGTAGCTTTTTTTTTTCGAATGAAAACTCAAAAATTTCCGGGAAAGCCTCGTCCGATTTTCCTGATTAACGAACTTATCCAAGCCATTTACAAAGGGAAAGTACATGCCAAATTTCATCAAAATCGGCCCATTATTTTTTGAGTTATCGGTGTGATATATATATATATATATATATATATATATATATATATATATATATATATATATATATATATATATATATATATATATATATATATATATATATATATATATATATACATATAAACATATAAAAATTGCACACAACAAAATAATCTGCTCTGGAATTCTTCACTGACTCTTATCTTAAATTTCTTATATTATCTTTTATCTAAAACATACTTGGTATCATAAATCGTTTCTTATTAACTACTAATTTTTCCAATATGAAAGGTGAAATTTAACAGTTATGTTTTATTTTTTGTATGTATTGTGTTGAATGCACGGTGTCCTAATAAATTAGTCGTAATTTTGTTCCGATAATTTCAATTAATTTTTGGTCTAATAATGCGATACTTAACTGAAACTCTGCGAACAGAAATATTAATGATTGGGTAAGGTGATATGTGTAGAACACAGGCACAAGTTGTTAACCTATTTAATGAAAAACATCCAGATTTGCCCCCACAGCTTAATTCCAAAAACTATTACCTAAACTTCCAGAATGACCAACACTCAATGAAATGGCTTACTTTTACAATTATTCCATCCAAACTATTTTACAGATGGTGCCTTTATTTCCAGATACACATATGCTATTAAGAACCCCAATTTCATCATTAATTTCTTCGTACATTTTTCCAAATAATTAAAAATTTAAACTGGAAATTTTAAAACATCATAAATGACTGCAAATTAAATATAAACATGCAAAGCCTAAAACTGACCTGTAGATTCTAGAGGCTCTGGTTCACGCTCATTTAAAGACATTTTTCTAAAATTCTTTATGGAAATTCGCTATAAACTCTCGTGGTCATCGTAGCAGTTAAAAGATACAGGCCAAAGTTCAATAATACCCAATGGAGGAAATAACATTGTAAAAGAAATAATCAGACAGGTGATCTAAATGTGTTCAAATAAGTGACTCTGTAGAGGACACACCTGAATCGTCTCGGCCGTTAGACTCATTTCCTTACACATGACTTCCGATACCCCATAGGGGATAGCATGCACCGCATCGTTAGCATTCACATCTAACTACATATTCGTAATATCTCTTGTATTCCCGCGCCTGTCTCTTAAACTCATTTTCATTTCTCTACTCTTCGACTGAACGTAATTGTTCTTTACCTGGGGCATCCGTATGTTTTATTGTCCAGCTTTGTAAGTATTAAAGATAACGATAAACCTCGTAAGAGAATTAAACAGTTAATGGTAAAAACTGATCTTTAATCGTTTATCTGATCTTAATATTAACCACACTCTTAGTGAATTTTTATATAAAAAATCATTAATAGAGAGGTATCGATGGAGTCAGTTTCGATTTTAGCGAATTTTGTTTTTAATTCGCTAATGAGGAGATCTGTGTTTATATATATATATATATATATATATATATATATATATATATATATATATATATATATATATATATATATATATATATATCCGACCGATAACTCAAAAAATAATGGACCGCTCTTGATCAAATTTGGTGAGTACCTTCATTTTGCAAGTGGCTTGGAAAAGTTCGTTAGCCAGGAAAATAGGACCAGGTTTTCCCGGAAAATTTTGTGTTTTCTTTCTAAAAAAATTCATATCTCCGTAAATAACAAAATAAGGGCAACCAAATTTGCGAAACGCTTGTTTGTATTATAAAGAGTGAACTCTGTACCAAAATTTAGGTCTCTAGCTTTAAAGACAAAGAAGTTATGGGCAGTTAAAGAAACAAATTTTGGAGTTTTCCTCAAAACGTCAAACTCGCAATTTTAAACGTCAAAATTGGCAATGTTAAGGCAAAGAATATGAAACAAATACCGATTGTGAAAAGAAAATGTTGCAAGAAAAGTGTTCTGCAAATCCTGCAAAGTTTCATATTCAACCGTCATTGCCCTGCATTTTACTAAAATATTCACAGAAAATTCATTTCCAATAGACCCTATCTTTGATGCTTTGGCTGTCAGTTTAGTTACGTCGGTGCCTTTTTGGATATTTATTTGTAGGTTTAGTGAAGTTTATGGTTTAACGGTCTATAATTTTTTTTAGCTAATTTTCGTGGAACAAATTTGTTAATGCATTTTTGAATTTTTTATCGAAATATGATGCGTTTGTAAGGTTAAAATCTGGACGCAGTAAGTGCGTTTTGGTAGCGAATTTTCGGTAAATTTTCTGTTTAGCTCCCGAACGTTTTTCAAGAAACTGTTTTCGGAAACCTGCCTAGCCCTCTTTGATGAAAGCAGGCCCAAACTTGGTTGCCTATATAGTAGGAACAAAGTACCATATTTCGTAGAAATAAATTTATTATTTGAAAATATATAAACAATTTTCAAAAGTCTAGATGCAGCAAATGTGTTATGGAAGTGAATTTCCATAAAAATGTTTTTAATAGCAAATGCGAGCAGGCATGAATCTGATTACCGGTATAGCCTATGTGGTAGAAATATACTATATACGTTATCAAAATTACTTATGGTTTGAAAATATACAAAATTTTTCCGAAAATAAACTTAAATGTGGGTTTCCTAACCAACAAAGCTTACGTTAATGGCAAATTGAGTTATTGAAATTTGAAGGATTTAATGAAAATTCGGTATATTTGCTGATTAGCTCCCGAACGCTTTTCAACAAATTGTTTTCAGAAACATTACTAGAACCCCAACTGGATGCACATACCACAAGAAAAATTTCTTATTCACACCCCCCAAGGAAGTTACGGGACCAGGAGTGAGTATGGGTGTTGGGCGGGGTAGGTAGTAAAAAGGAAATATGAGCAGAAAATTCGAATAAAATGGGCTTGAAACCTGTCTATTTCACATTTTGAAGCCGTATCCCCCTTAAACCCTGCCTACCCCGCACACCACCCCTATTCGCTCCCAGTCTCATAACTTTCTTGGGGGTATGTGAACAAGAAATTTGTCTTGTGATTTGTGCATCCAGGTGGGGTCCTAGTAATGTTTCTGAAAACAATTTGTTGAAAAGTGTTCGGGAGCTAATCTGCAAATTTACCACATTTTCATTAAATCCTTCAAATTTCAATAACTCAATTTGCTATTAACGTAAGCTTTGTTGGTTAGAAAACCAACATTTAGGTTTATTTTCGAAACATTTTTGTATATTTTCAAACCATAAGTAATTTTGATAAAATATAGTATATTTCTACCACATAGGCTATACCGGTAATCAGATTCATGCCTGCTCGCATTTGCTATTAAAAACATTTTTATGGAAATTCATTTCCATAACACATTTGCTGCATCTAGACTTTTGAAAAATATTTATATATTTTCAAACAATAAATTTATTTCGATGAAATATGGTACATTGTTTCTACTATATAGGCAACCAAGTTTGATGCCTGCTTTCATCAAAGAAAGACATTTGCTATTAAAAATATTTATTTTGGGAAAGGCCTAACTATGTGCAAAAATTCAGCTTTCTAGGTTTACAGAGAATTGAGCTATTCAAATTTGAAACATTTATATTTTATTGATAATGGTAAAACTGGTTTTAGTGAATTTAAAATTAACTAATAGAGAGGTATCGATGGTGAGACTTTGCAAAAAAAATTTCATATGAACGCGAACCAGGACCCCTAGAACCCACATCCGGGGTCAGTTTCAATTTTTATATGTTTATATATATATATATATATATATATATATATATATATATATATATATATATATATATATATATATATATATATATATATATAATGTATCCATCCGATAACTCAAAAAATAATTAACCGATTTCGATGAAACTCGTCAAGTGCCTTTCTTTTATTAACGGCTTAGATGAGTTCGTTAGCCAGGAAAATCGGACGGGGTTTTCGGGGAAAATTGTGAGTTTTCTTTCGAAAAAAATTTTTTGCTCCGAAAATTACAAAGCTGTTTTAATGAGATTTAATGGATATGTTGTCTTAGGAGAGACCTTTTTTTTCTCCCTGAGTGCTCGTCAGCGGCTTTGCCGCCCCGATAGCACTGCAGCTCTTGACCTATTGTGCATTACCCTCCACCTTAAGCTCGATCTCAACGACAGAAGTGATTTGAAAAACCATCCGCTGCCGGTGAGTCTCGAACCGCCGTCCCCCGAGTCCGAATTGGGAAGTTTTTACTCGACTTTCCAACACAGCCACGGCGGCGCTTAGGAGAGACTTTACTACGTACCAAAATTAAACTTTCTAAGTTTATAGAAAATTGAGTTATTCAAATTTTGAATTTTTCTTTCGAAAAAATGTTTTTTTCTCCGAAAATTACAAAGTTATTTTAATGAAATTTGGTGGATATTTTGCACTAGGAAAGACCTTACTACATACCAAAATCAAACTTTCTAAGTTTATAGAAAATTGAGTTATTCAAATTTGAAACATTTAATAAAAATTGACTACCATAATGCACTTGCTGCGTCCCGAACTTTTTTCCTTCCTCAGGGCTCGTCCGCGGCTTTGCCGTCCCGATAGCACTGCAACCTTTGGGTTATTGTGCATCAACTGATTTATAATAGGTATCTGAGATCTAGTATGTCTGAGCTGTAATCTAGCAACGGAACATTTCATATCAAGGTCAGTTACACACTGTAACTGACGTTTATCGTATATCGTATATTATTAGATCGTTTTCAATTTCAGTTGGCAAATTATTTGGGTTTAATTGGGAATTTTAATATACAACTGCCAATTATTCCTTTACGATTTTATTAATGTTAGTGGGTGGACTAAACAGTGTTTGTGATGTTTGTCCACATATATAAAAGATCGATGTTTTATAAAGATGGCTGATATGCAAT
>OZ023264.1:181222130-181448733 GCA_964006375.1 Tillus elongatus | reverse complement strand
AGGTTAGTTATTTTCTCTATGATGCTTTGGAGGTAGTTTTAGTTAAGTTTCTGGTTTAACGGTCCATAATTTTTAGCTAATTTTCGTAAAAAAATTCTTTAATGAGGAGACCGCGACTTTAGAATTTTAAAAATTTAGAATGTAGGATTTTTCAAATGAGCACAAACTGGGCCCACTAGAATCCATATCGGGGTTTACGTTCAGTTTTTATCTGTTTACGTGTATACAGTGTGACGCATTTCTACGGTAAAGCTCAATATAATTATTATTATACGAGAGATGAGAAAAAATTGTATAAGTTAATTATAGGGTGTCTTGAGCTGCATCTTATAAAATTATTTTGACAATCACAGGCTGGCCCATAAGTCGTTGGTGATCCCTACAATTTTTTTTCGAACACCATTATTTCATTGCATTTTTTATCGAAATATGTTTGTGAGAAAGATTATCGAGACGCAGTAAGTGCGTTTTGGTAGCAAATTTTCTTTAATTGCTTCAAATTTCAATAACTCAATTTGCTATTAACCTAAGGTTTGTTGGCTAAGAAATCAACATTTAGAGTTTATTGTCGGAAAATTGTTGTACATTTTCAAACAATAAATTATTTTAATAAAATATGGCACATTGTTTCTACTACATAGGTTATACCGGTAACCAAATTGATGACTGTTTGCATTAAAAAGACATATTTGCTATTCAAAGCATTTTTATAAAAATTCACTTCCATAACGCACTTACTGCGTCCAGAGCTTTTTTACTTTCACATCGTCACGTTTGAAAGTATCGCATCGGACACAAAAATTTCAAATTTTTTTTTAGCTTAAACGTCGTAAAAATTTTCAAAAAGCCTGGACGCAGCAAGTGCGTTATGGTAGTGAATTTTCATAGAAATGATCTGGCACAAAATATTTTATTATAACTTTTTTTTCTTGTAACATAGAAATCTTAATTTTGGTGTATAGGTTACTTGTTATATCGTAAACCTACCTACCAAATTTGGTAATCATAGATTTTTTATTTTTTAAGATAAAAAATTTTTTCAAATGAAAACTCAAAAATTTTCCGGAAAACCTTGTCCGATTTTTCTGATTAACGAACTTGTCAAATCCATTTACAAAAGGAAGCTACATGCCAAATTTTATCAAAATCGGTCTATTATTCTTTGAAATAAAAATTTATTTTGAATGAAAACTCAAAATTTTCCCGGAAAACCTTGTCAGATTTTCCTGACTAACAAACCTGTCAAAGATATTTACAAAGGAAAGGTACATGCCAAATTTTATTGAAATCGGCTTATTACTTTTCGAGATAAGAATTTTTTTCGAATGAAAACTCAAAATTTTCCCGGAAAACCTTGTCCGATTTTCCTGACTAACGAACTTATCCAAGCCATTTACAAAGGAAACGCAAATGCCAAATTTTATCAAAATCGGCCTATTATTTTTTGAGTTATCGGTGTGATATATATATATATATATATATATATATATATATATATATATATATATATATATATATATATATATATATATATATATATATATATATATATATATATATATATATATATATATATATATATATATATATATATATATATATATATAAACATATAAAAATTGAAACTGACCCCGGATATGGGTTCTAGGGGTCCTAGATCGCGCTCATTTGAAGAAATTTTTTCAAAATTCAAAAGTCGAGATCTCCTCATTAGTGAATTTTTTCTAAGAAAATTCACTAAAACATATAAAACACGATTTGGAAACGACATTTTTTGTCTGTCGGTCTGCATGTCCGTCTGTTTGTAGCCACGTTAACTAGAAGGAATTGTGACATCGTCTTCAAGTTTGGTACACAGTTAACACTCGATAAACGAACGGTTTGGATTGTTTTTGGGTAAAATCGCTCCAGAGGGTAGGGGATGAATGGGGGGTGATTTTGTGAAAATTGACATTTTTGCGTTACAAGACTAGTAATATCAAGGTTTGTAGCTTAGACAGAATGTTCGTATATTGCATAATAAGAATTATATTGAGCTTTACTGTAGAAATGCGTCATCCTGTATATATGCAAACAGAAAGTAAACCCGGATATGGATTCTACGGGGCCTAGTTTGCGCTCATTTAAAGAAATCTTTTTAGAATTCAAAACCCGCGGTCTCCTCATTAACGAATTTTTTCTACGAAAAATAGCTAAAAATTTTAGACCATTAAACCATAAACTTAACTAAAACTACTTCCAAAGCACCAGAGAAACTATTTGAAATAAATTGTCTGTAAATATTTTATCAAAATGAAGGACAATGATGGTTGAAGCTGCAACTTAAGGGCTTGCGCTGTTAATGGCCGATATTGCGATGACTGACTTCTGACTTGGTGCATTGTCTTTATAAAAGAGTGACATTTTCACCAAATTTCCATAGCATTTTTCTTTCATCGCTTTACTCATCCTGATTATTAAATTAGCATGGTACTGACTAATTATTGTGGTCTTTTTTAAATATTAAACCAAAATGACACCTTGAGTATCCCAGAAAACTGCGAGCATAAACTTTTCTGCAGAGGACTGAACCCTGAAGTGTCGAGCCACTGTTCTACCATCCCATACTGTAGCATTTGGTCTCAGGATCATAGTGAATCACAATATTCATCAACAGTCAAAAAACGACTAATAAAATTACTAGTGACTTCTTTGTATCTGTCTAATAGCTGCCGAAAAAACAAATAATATTTCCTCTTTTGTTCAGTTGTTAATATTCATGGAATCCATCTTACCGACAATGCTTTCATGTCAAGTTATTTTGATAGGATTTTGCACACTGTATGGTAAGACACACCAGTTTCTTCAGTTATCTGCCTGAGCCTATTACGTCGATAATGCTGTGCAAGCATATTTACTTACGTAACATCTTTTGAATAGTAACTGTTTGGGAGGACGATCGACATGTTCATCTTTGCAAGACGCCCTACCACATGTGAAGCCTACATTTGACTACATCATTGCATCAAACTTAGACAAGACGTTGTTGTTTATACACTTTCTTCATGGCTGGTACATCCAAAATTTCTTACGTTGCTGATCAATGCCTTTTATTTTCCAAAGCTTTGAATTGTTCGACACTAGAAAATAATGCTATTTACTGAAATAAATGAGATGAGGTTTTAAAGTGTAGTTTTAGGAATGATAATCTTTCATTTGTGATTAGCGCAGAAACCCTCATCACAAACCCAATCAAACTAACATAAAATATGTCTTTGGAGCTTCTATCTGTTCTTCTTATGTTCTTTATTTTAATAAACGACTATTGAATTATAAGATATGCAAGCTTAATCCATGTTCAATGATACGTTAAATTAAATTTCACCGAAAAAAAGACTCGCTTCCAACTAAATTTAATTTACTAGATTTTTACGCTCTTTAAATTTATCGTCGATGTAGCAACTTTAATTACTGGAATAGACATTATAAAATTATCGTGATAGCGGTTGAAGTTTAGTACATGGTACATTGTTTCCACTACAATATGGGTTACACTAGTAACCAAATTTGATACCTGGTGTCATTAAAAAAATACATAGTTTGCTATTAAAACTTTTTATGAAAATTCACTACCATAACGCATTAGCTGCGTCCAGACTTTTTTCCATTTCTACTGACAATCATTTCCTTTATGTTCTAATAATCTCAAAATCTCCTTCATTATTTTTCTACACGTATTCTCTATTATGTTTATATATTGTGCTCTTCAAATGGAAACTCTCCTCTTGGACATATGTATGTGTGAATAAATAAACAAATAAATGTGTTTCGTATCTTGTAGATATTCTATTAATATATTCTTAATATCCTTCCTCCGAGGTCACTATTCTCGGTGACTTCAATGTTCATAATAAGGAATGGCTAGGATCTTCAAAAACCGATCCACAAGGGAGAGCTGCGGGGGCCTTCGCAGTCTGAAATTCTTTAGCCAATATGGTCCAGCAACTTACTTACTTTCCTCGCATTCCAACATACAGCTCCAATCCCTTGGATCTCCTTCTTACTACAAAACCTGAATGCTATAAGACATCAGTCACCGCCCCCCTTGGTCGCTCAGACCACGGCATGTTCACTGCTTCCTGCGCGATGCAACCCGAGGTCACACAGTCATCACACCGACGTATCGTTTGGCACTACAACTCCGCGAACTGGAACGAAATGCGGGATTACTTTTCCTCAGAAAACCTCTTCAGCCACTCAAAAGCCCTGGTTCTCTAAATCCTGTGACAAAGCCAGACTTGAAAAGACCAAAGCTCACAAAACGCTTCTACATAATCCCAGTCAAGAAAACCGTCAAGCATTTAACGACACAAGAAACCGCTATGTCCGCATTCTTTCTGAGGCAAAAAACTCGTTTAGTAACTCCATCAGAAACAAAGCCCTCTCAAGCTCCAACGGCAGCAAACCCTTCTGGACTCTTGCTAAATCTATTGGGAATAATTTCTACAAGAGCACGTTCCCACCTCTTGTTTTAGGGGATGAAATTGTTTCTACCACCCTGGGCAAGGCTGAACTTTTTGCCTCGTTGTTCGCCGGCAATTCTACTCTCACCCCACCTCCAAACGTTCAACCACCAACAGTCCCCAATGTCGCGCATAAAATGACGGATATCATTTTCAAAACTGAAAAGGTACGAAAGATGCTCTCTTCTCTTAATACCAGGAAAGCATCTGGCCTTGACGAGATCCCAGTAATTGTTCTCAAAAAATGCGCACCAGAACTTGCTCCTGTCCTGACTCATCTGTTTCAGACATCTTACAATAGAGACATATTCCCTAGTAACTGGAAAACTGCTCGAGTACAACCTGTCCCCAAGAAAGCATGCAACGATCGTCAGGTTTTTTAGAACGTGCTGTGGTGATTTGGGTTCTCGAAGTGTGCTTATCAGTGCTCATCACAGGTTCCAATCTGCACTTAGCTAAATTTGTATATTTTATGTTCTGAAGTTTGTCTATGAAGTTGTAATATTCTTGCCATATGTGCGAGCAAATACTCTGCTAATTTAAGTTTGTTTTATGTGATTTGTCTTTTGATAGTTAATTTTACGATGTAACTTATTTTAAGAAATTTTGTTTTTTTGTAACTAAACATTTAGTTATGTCTATCCCCAGACTGTGTGACGTTCAGAAATGAGATGGTTTTTTTGTATCTTAATTTTAGTTGATGTCATATATAGTATTATTATTATTATTATCATTTCTAGGCGAACGAGATATCGTTATACGCTTGTACTGTTATTTGCAGGAAAACAAGTTTCCTTATTTTCAAGCCGATACATTTTCAGCTATATCGATATCATAAATACATAATAATACCCCCATGTTTCCTGGTACATCATTGAGTCCACGTGTGGCATCTACACAATGATGAGTGTCGTAATTCCACCGGTCAGTTTACGGGTCATACAACTCTCCCTGGAGGCTTGGGGGCGAGGGAGTTGGTCAGGCGGATGTCCATAGAGCTACAGCCACTGGGCGAAAGGCGAGAGCAGGGTCGTGCATAATTGATGGCACACGGACCCGCTGGACGGGCCTGGGCAGGCAGGGCGAGCTTTCCCCCAGGTGCGACACAACACGGGCCGTCGCCATGGATACGGAAAACGATGCTAACTCTCAGATATCGACCTGCAGCCTGGCGTTCCACCTGCACATACACATACAGACATACAATCTACAGAACACCTCTCTGTCATTCTCTCTCGCGAGTCCCGACGGATTGTGCAGGGATGGGTTTAGTAGAAGTTTCAGTAAAATTAGTAATTCTTAAGTCTGGACGCAGCAAGTTTATATTAAAATATTATATATATATATATATATATATATATATATATATATATATATATATATATATATATATATATATATATATATATATATATATATGTGTGTGTGTGTGTGTGTGTGTATATATATAGGCTGGCGCATTGAAAACGAAACAGACCGATTTACGTCCAGAGAATTTTTTTTTAAGAAACGCTGAAATACGTCAATTTTAATATTGAGGGGGACATGTTTTGACATAAAACTCAACATATTTATGTGTCACACCTATAACTAAAAAAATAATGGACCGATTTTGTTAACTTGGTGGGTACCTTCCTTTCGCAAGTGGCTTGGATAAGTTCGTTAGCCAGGAAAATCCACCGAGGTTTTCCCGGAAAATGTTGTGTTTTCTTCCGAAAAAAAATTATAACTCCGGAATTAACAAAGTAATGGCAACCAAATTTCATACGCGGGTTTATATCATTATAGGTAAGTTACCTACTGAAATTTTGCTCTGTGAGCTAAAGGACAAAAAAGTTACAGGCATTTAAAGAAAAATTAATTTGGGTTTTCCTCAAAACGTCAAAAGTCGCGATTTTAAACGTCAAAATTGGTAATATTTAGGCAATGAACCTGAAACTAATATGAGCTATGGAAGGAAAATGTCTCAAGTAGTATGTTTTACAAAGCCTGAAGTCTTAGTTTCAATCGTAATTCTCCTTCATTTTACTAAAATATTCCCAAGAAATTCATTTCAAATAGACCCTTTCTCTGATGCTTTGGCAGTAGTGTTGGCAATAGATAGAGTTTATCGGATAATGGTATATCATTTTTGTTGAATTTTCGTAAAAAATCTTTAAAGCTCAATATATCCGTCATTATGCAAGATACGAAAAAAATTGTATACATTAATTATAGGGTGTCTTGAGCTACATCTTAAAAAAATATTTCTACAATTACAGGATGACCCATAAGTCGTTGGTGCTTCAAATTTTCTTTTTTAGTGAATTTTCTTTAAAAAATTTACTAATGGGGAGATCCGTGTTGATATATATATATATATATATATATATATATATATATATATATATATATATATATATATATATATATATATATTGTACCGATAACTTAAAAAATAATAGACTGATCTTGATCGAATTTGGTGAGTACCTTCCTTTTGAAAGTGGCTTGGATAAGTTCGTTATCCAGGTAAATCGGACCACGTTTTCCCGGAAATTTTTGTGTTTTCTTTCTAAAAAAAATCATATTTCCGGAAATAACAAAGTGAGGGCAACTAAATTTGATACGCGTATTTGTATTATAAAGAGTGAACCATGTACCAAAATTTAGGTCTTTAAGTTTAAGGACAAAAAAGTTACGGGCAGCTAAATCTACAAATTTTGGAGTTATCCTCAAAACGTCAAACTCGCAATTTAAAACGTCAAACTCGTAATTTAAAATGTCAAAATTGGCAATGTTTAGGCAAAGAAGGTGAAACAAATACGGATTGTGAAAACAAAATGTTGCAAGAAGAGTGTTCTGTGAACCCTTAAGTTTCAGATTCAACCGTCACTGCCCTTCATTTTACTAAAATATTTACAGAAAATTCATTTCAAATAGACCCTTTCTCTGATGCTTTCGCTGTAGGTTTAGTGAAGTTTATGGTTTAACGATCTATAATTTTTAGCTAATTTTCGTAGAACAAATTCGTTACTGCATTTTAGCATTTTTTATCGAAATATGATGCATGTTTGTAAGAAAAAATCTGGACGCAGTAAGTGCGTTTTGGTAGCAAATTTTCATTAAACCCTCCAAATTTCAGTTACTCAATTTGCTATTAACGTAAGTTTTGTTGGTTAGGAAACCAACATTTAACTTTGTTTTCGGAAAATTTTTGTATGAACGCAGCAAGGGCGTTTTGGTTGCGTATTTTCATTAAATGTTTTAAATTTCAATAATACAATATGCTATTAACCTAAGGTTCATTGGCTAGGAGACCAGTTTTCTCAGAAACATTTAAAGTTTATTTTCGGAAAATTTTTGTACATTTTCAAATAATTATTTTGATAAAATATGGTACTTTGTTCCTACTATATAGGTTATACCGGTAACCAAATTGATGCCTGCTCGCATTAGGGCAATATTATTGTAATTAAAAACATTTTTATGAAAATTCACTTCCATAACGCATTTTCTGCGTCCAGACTTTTTTTATAATGAGTCTAATAATTATTACTAAACACTTTCATCCAAAAGTTAATTTTTTTTTATCTCCAATACACCCCTGTAGTTCCTGAGCGGTTCTATTATTCCGCGGCTTTCCCCAAGCTCTCACCTTCCTCCGCCATGTCCCAGTTCCAGGAATTGTCTCCGCATCAACTTAGACACCTTCCACATGAATAATGATAGACTCCAAACATGTTAGAGGGATGGTAATGGTGTTTTCTATTTGAAGGGTAACTAGCAATCACCTATCGCCAATAAGCCTTTCCTTAGTCATGCTCCTCTGCGACTGACCGGTGGTGATTACACATTTCTAAACCATCAGTGCGTGCCCCTGTCCATTTGGTTCTTTTTCTACCTACACATAAAGTATTCATGCGAATAATCAGAATTATCTATTCTCCGCGTTCCTAGAAAACAGAAACTATCTGTTTAGATAATACGCGTATGACTACTGTTATTGTGATAGCAATATCTCTTTCACTTTGTTTTCTCTTCTCGATATTAAATAGATACTTTGCAGATAATTGTATGATGAATCCACATTTCTCTTTGATTAATACAAATAAAACTAATGAATTATATCTATTAGCTTATCAGTTATAGAATACTCTGATGACTCGAATTTGAGATTTTTATCTCTAAAAAAAACTGTAAGTGGAGATTGGAACCTGGGATGAGCACTGACAAGCACACTCGGCGAACCCAAATCACCACAACATATTTTAAAAAAACATTACGATAATTTCACTAAGCAGGTTAGCGTCATCAGAGGATGAATAATTCTAAATATCTTATATCCACCACTCTATTAGCGAATTTTCATTAAGAAAAAATCGCTAAAACGGAGGTCACGATGAAAAGCTTTTGAAACAAATTTCTTCAGATGAGCGCGCATTTGGGTAACTAGAACCCAAAACCAAGGACCGTTAAAATTATATATATATATATATATATATATATATATATATATATATATATATATATATATATATATATATATATATATATATATATATATATATATTGTAATGTTTTTATAGGTTCTGTGAGATCTATATTACCACTACTTTATTACCTTAATACAGGAAAAAAATGCCTTTATTAAATTAATCTCAGGGTGGATTCAGCTATTAATTAATTTAAAAAAAAACTTGATTTCAAGAATATGTTTTTTTATCGCCAAATAAATAACCAAATAATGCCTCAAACTTTGATTTTAAAGGTGTTTCCAGTTCCAATATTTAATTACTGTTAAACGGTTTATAATTTTTCTTTGTGTTAATCTCTACTTTAAAACCTTTCTCGCAGACTCAAAATTTTTGTCAATGATACTTCAATATATATATATATATATATATATATATATATATATATATATATATATATATATATATATATAATGCAAAAAAATGTATTCAAGGAAACATGTTTAACTCTATTTTTATATAGAACATTAACCCTTATTCCGTGATCACGTCTCTAACTCTATATAATAATATTTACTTAAACTATAGATACCTTAAATACATTCTTCCATCAGCCCTTATAATGATTAGTACTCTGTTATACAGAGCCACAGCTTGGCTTGACATCAGCTAACATCTGACCTTCACGCCTATTGCGTCTGCGTCTGCATAGCTTCTAATATCTTCTAGTGTAATGCTTGAATAACGTTAATAAGACTTTTATGCTGTTACTCCACCGAACTGTTGTTCTACTTGTACTTCGCGATCACTCAAAAAAAAACCGTTTGTTTATTTTTTTAGTTACACTCACAAAGTTATCGACGTTTAGTTATAAAATGTATTCACGCAAAAAAAAACTGTTTATAACTATTACTTATTATAGTCTGGAACCCTTAAGCTCACAAAATATTCAGCCTTAAACTGTTCAAGCTCAAATTAACTATTGTGTGAAACTGCTTTCATTCTATTTTCTAACGTTGGTCCCATCTACCATCTTGTTTACACTCCCTAGTATTGACTTTTTATCGCGAACGGACGTTTTTTTTTTTTTTTTTGTTCCCTCAGGGCTCGTCCGCGGCCTTGCCGCCCCGATAGCACCGCAACCCTTGGTTGATTGTGCATACCCCTAGTCTTACTCCACCCATTCCAAAATCACTGTGCCTTGAACTAGTCTGCACAGCGATTGGTAGGGTGAAGTTTTATATTGCTCTGTCTCCGGTCTAGAGTGACCGTAGATCAGTTGTCTTTTCCGGTCCAGAGCTATACACTCGCACAAGATGTGCTGGGCTGATTCCTCCCCCTCGCCGCAGAGTCTGCATGCGAGGTCCCCTTCGAACCGCCCCATTTTATGTAGGTGTTTCTTGACGGCCATGTGTCCCGTCAAGAGACCTGTTGTGTTTCTGAGCTGTCCTCTGCTAAGGTTTAGCAGCTCCACAGCTCTCTTTGAACTGGGTCCGTCAATTATTGACTTCCCATGTCTGAGCCCTGGACAGTCCGCCCAGTACACCTTGTGTTGGTTTCTGACCCAGGACTTAATGGCTCCCCTGGCAGTGCTCTTTGACACGCCCAGAGCCGGTTCTGGTCCCATAAATGGTTCTGCTGACCCCCTCTTTGCGAGACTGTCAGCTTCTTCATTGCCTTTGACCCCCGAGTGACCCGGCACCCAGATGAGGGTCACCTCATTCTGCCCAGCCAGGTCGCTCGTCTCGTCTCGGCACTCACTCACCAGCCAGGAATTTACCCGTGGGCTACTTAGTGCCTTAAGGGCTGCCTGGCTGTCTGTGGCTATGAGGATCCGCTTGTTGGTGTAGCCCCTCCTCTTGTTCTCCCGCACACAGTGCAGGATGGCGTACATCTCGGCCTGAAACACCGTTGCATGGGCTCCGAGGGAAATACTGTGACTTACCCTCGGTCCTTCCGAGTAAACACCTGCCCCCGTCCCACGCTCCCCGCCAGATCCGTCCGTGAACCAGACGAGCGCGTCCCGTGGTATGCCCGGTGTCTCCTCCCGCCATGCCCCGCGATCAGGGATTTCCACTGTGAAGTTGTTTTCCCTGCACATTCGCGGGCTCGCGAAGTCTGACCTCATTTCAAGCATGGGTTCCTTCACGATCTCCTGAATTTTGCAGTGGCTTCTGAAGCCTGGGTTGATCTTCAGTCTACCATTGCAGGCTAGTCTGTATAGTCCTAGCCTGGCCTCTCCCATAATAACGAAGTGTAGGGGGGGTAGATCCAGCAACACCTCCATGGCGGCTGTTGGGGTTGAAGACATGGCCCCTGTGATGCCTAGGCAAGCCATCCTTTGGATCTTGCCTAGTTTTTGTTTGGCACTGGATTGTGTCACCTTAGGCCACCAGACCAGTGCCGCATATGTTAACGATGGTCTGACCACCCTTGTGTACAGCCAGTGGGCCATACTAGGTCTTAGTCCCCACGTTTTTCCATATAGCCGCCTAGTGACGGCTAAGGTCATGACTGCCTTACGCAGTATTTTTCCAATGTGACCATTCCAGGTTAGCTTAGAGTCCAATACGACCCCAAGATATTTTACCTCCCTGGCCATTGGAACGCTCCTACCGTATAGAGTGAGAGTTCTGTGGCTTTCACACTTCCTCCTCCTCGTAAACGGCACGACGGTTGCTTTCTCGGGGCTCACCCCGAGCCCTTGATCAACCGTCCACCCTTCCACCACTTTCAGTGCAGTCTGCATACGCTCCCACACTGCCTGTGTGACCTTTCCTCGGACTATGATGACAATGTCGTCCGCATAGCCCTGTACCTCATACCCCCCTCCCGAGAGCCTCCCCAGCAGGCCGTCCACGACTAGACACCAGAGCAAGGGAGACAGAACGCTCCCCTGCGGACACCCCGCCGCGACCCCCGCCAGCAGAGTCCCTCCCGCGAGTGAGGTGAACACCGCCCTGTCCCTGAGCATGGAACCGATCCACCTGCAGCAGGTCTCCTCTATTCCACGCTCCCGGGCAGCTGCCAGAACCGATCCGAACGAGGTGTTGCTAAAGGCCCCCTCTATGTCTAGGAAGGCCCCCAGCGCCACCTCCTTGTTCTCCAGCGTATTCTCCAGTTTCAGCACCAGTTGGTGCAGTGCTGTTTCTGTTGAGAATCCTGCTCTGTATGCATATTGTCCGCAGTGTAGAGGATATGCTTCCAGTACACCGCCCCTAATGTGCCGGTCGAGCAGTTTTTCCACTGTTTTCAGCAAGAAGGACATGAGACTTATTGGCCTCAGGGACTTTGCCTGTTCTGTTGGACGCCCAGGTTTAGGAATAAATACAACCCTGGCCAGTCTCCATGCCCTCGGAATGTACCCCAGAGCCAGGCTGGCCCTCATAATGAGGGTAAGCACCGGCGCCAGTATATCTATCCCCTGTTGGAGCATGATGGGCATTATTCCATCAAATCCCGGCGATTTGTATGGCTTAAAGCTGTTAATGGCCCATCTGATTTTGCTCCAGGTAACCACCTCTTTAGCGACTGTCCAGTCTACTCTAGATGCCCGCCTATAAGGCGCCTCTATTTCTGAGTGTTCCCAGTCCGGAGGTGATTGGTTTATTATGTTACAGCCGGGGAAGTGCGTCTGGAGTAAAATTTCCATAGTTTCCTCCCCCGAGCTTGTAAAGCCTCCCGTGGGTGTTCTAAGGGAGCCTATGTTAGTCTGAGGGCCCTTAGACAGGATCTTGTGTAGTCGAGCACGACTCCTTCTTGGCGTCCCTCAGTCTTTTGTTATAGGTCGATAGGGCCTGTCTATATTCATCCCATGCTCCCGACCTTTTGGCCGCGTTAAACAGCTTACGAACCTGCGTCCTCCTTTGCCTGAGGTCCTCGTTCCACCATGGGACGTTCCTGGTGGACACCCTCATTTTCAGGGGGCAGTTGGCGTTATAGGCCGAGGTAATTGCGTCTCGCAATTGGACTGCTGCAATCTCGAGGTCTATTGAATCCCTTATGGCCCTCTCAACCCCCCGCAGTTCCACAGCTAGGTCTGCCCTGTAGGCTTCCCAGTCCGCCTTGCGGGGGTCCCGGTACCATACCGTTTCTCTTTCGACTTTGGCGATTTCAAACCGGATGTATCTGTGGTCTGAGCTACTCACTTCCCCAGACACAGCCCAGCTTTTAACAAAGTCACCCAGAAACTGGGTGGAAACTGTTAGGTCTAAAACTTCCTCACGCCGTGTTGTGACGAATGTCGGTTTATTACCTCTATTCAATATGTCTAAATTAAATTTCATAAAGAATTGTAAAAGTGCCTCACCCCTAGAGTTTGTGTCCGAGCTACCCCACAACTCATGGTGCGCATTCGCATCCATGCCGATGATGGTCTGCCATCCACCTGCTCTGCTACCCACCATCAGCTGCTCCAATTCGTTGGGTGGAGGAGGGTCCGTGCTGTCCCCTGGCAGATAGGCTGACGCGACAGTAATGTCCCTCAGCCCATCCGCTCCTCCACATCGGATTTTGATCGTTGCCAGGTCCCTGGAACAGAAATTCATTAGAGGGAGAAACTCTATCCCTTCCCTGACAAAAATGCAGGCCCTCGGATTCTCGCTGGACCTGCTGTAGATGAGCTTTCCATTAGCTCCGCCGAGTCCCTTGATCTCTCCTTTGTAGGAGTACGGTTCCTGGATGAGGGCCACATCCGTGTTCCTCAGAGCCATTAGTAGTCCGGCCGTGGCTGCCCTACTGTGTTGGAGGTTGACCTGAAGGAACCTAAGTCCCATTAACCCTTAATTGCTTCCCCAGTGGGCGGAAGCTAACCCTTCCCATGCCCCAGAATGCCTTGAAGGAGGTTCCTTCAAGGGCTCTGTAAGATGTCGGGTCGATCGAGAAGGCGAGCGTCTGTCCTTTCTCCTCTGCCTTCCTGCTTAGAACCGACCAGTGTTGCGTCCCCAGTTCAGGGTTCTGGATCTTAAGTCTGCTGATCACCGTCTCCTGCGGGACGGTGTCAGGGATCCGTACGAGGACCTTGCGTCTCTTTGGGAGTTCCTTGGGCTCGACGGCTGTCAAGTCCGCCCCCTCCCAAATCTGACCGAGGCCCCCGATCGTTTTCCGCAGCCAGTCCCGCGACTGCGGGCCGGCACAGGTTATCCAGAGGATGCCCCCCGTCAGGCGCGTCCGGTGGAACTGAGGCGGGCTCTCCCCTTCCTGAAGAGAGTCCACTGCAGCTACCACCGCAGCCTGGATCAGGTCCGCCTTCCCCTGGTCTAGCGTGACCTCAGGATGGCGTCTGTCAATCACCGCCATCCCGAGGCCCTCCGCAGCCTCCCTGTAAGAGCCAGTCTGCGCCGGTGTTCCGGCCTTAGTTCCTTTGGGAGGTCTGTATGTAGTAGGCGTGCTAGAGCCAGAGCGCGGCGTCTTCCGACTCGCACTCTCCTCTTGCGCCTTTACAGGCACCCTGGCCCTTTTGGAACGTCTGTCTGTAGTGGGCGTGCTAGAGTTCGAGCGCGTCCTCTTCTGACCCGCACTCCCCTCTTGCGCCTTTACAGGTTTCTCGACCGTCCAGGTCCCGGCCGCCATTTTTTGCGCCCTCCGGAGCTTCTTTCTTTGCGCCCCGGAAAGACGCTTGGACTGCCGGGGCAGTCCCTCTACTCTAACAGTAGAGTCCTCACTGGTGGAGGGGCCCCCGGAGTCCGCGGAGCTCGCCGCCCTCCGGTGGGACCCAGCCTCCAGCTTGGGTGTCGGGGACAGGTCTCTGGCCGAAGCTACCCCCTGATCCCCCGTATCTACGCCGGTCGTGGGACCTCCAGAGTCCGCTGCCGCACCCTGGCTCGTCTCCGTTTCCGGGATAGACTCAAGGCTCAAGTCTGTAGCCGGAGCCACTCCTCGAGCCTCATTGGTTTTGGTTTTATATGTATTTATAATCGTCATGTTGTTCCCACGAGAATGGGGGAAATACTGTCCACACCATCAGAACCCCCTGTGTGGTGCAAGGCGGGTTACTCTGGAGGGTTGCCTGGTACTCCAGAGGTTCCGTTCACGACACCATCGCCCTGGTGCCATCCATCCATAGGCACGGGTCACGTAACACCGTAGATTGGGGGAGTTTAGTTCGACCTCCTTGTCTAGATCCGTCATGTTTAGTTATTAGCAGGGTCACCTCGTGCAGGATGCGGATTTTTACCGCGCATGACGGTCTTGGGGAAAGCTTCATCGGGAGTTTATGTTGTTATTTCCACTTCCTCAGCTTGCCCCCTGGAGTCCTTTGGCCCGCGACTCCTTAACCCCGCGAACGGACGTTGCTTTCTTCCTTCTAAATTCTCAACTAAATTCCCTTTTTCTTCCAAATTTTCTTCTGGTCTGACCAAACTCACTTTTTTCCTTCCAATTTCTTTCTAATCTCCCCAAACTTACTTTTTATTTCCATCTTTCAGTTAAATTCACCCCAAATTTCCAACATCTATCTAATCTGACACCACCTGTCAAAAATATTTCCCTATCAAACTTTTCGTTTCCGTGACAGTCCGCTAATTGCATCATAATAGAATTCTTATAGCTCACATCTTATGCCATACAAGGAAATTAGTGTCTGTAATTAACATCTAAACTCCTAAATCTATTCTAAACCACTTATCTACACCCTAATAACATATCTTAATTATTTATAGACGTATCATTGCCTATTTGAGTCCATGTCGTGTTTTCTTGAATGTGCTTTTATTGTTTATAAAATGTACACAATCTTGGTAGTGCATAGCATATACATAATAAGTGAAGATTGGCACCTGTGATGAGCACTGAAAATTACAATTTGATTCTAATTTTTTTTATTCAGATTAACGTGGCTATTAAATTTGCAGTTACAAAATTTGCTGCACCATCTCTTTTAGAAAAAATTTTGTATCGATAATAATAATAATAATACTTATTATGTGCGTATTTACGTATGTATGTGTATACGTGAGCCACACACATGCAAAACACCACTATATATATATATATATATATATATATATATATATATATATATATATATATATATATATATATATATGTGTGTGTGTATCCGAGCGATAACTCAAAAAATACTAAACTGATTTCAAACTTGGCAAAAATCTTGCTTGGGCGAAAACCGAAGTCGAGTTCGTTAATCAGCCTCTTTGATCAAGTCTTCCGGTGGAAAATCGGGGAAAACTTTTTGAAAACGCTATATTTTTGTATGTATCAGAGTAACTGGAATGAGACTTTACATGTGGCTAGAAATGCTGCAAATAAATCTATGTTGTGAATTTTAAGTAATTTGGTACACATTTCGAATTTAAAAATAAAATTCCAAAGACATGCGTTGAGACGACTTAGTGATTAAAGTCCAATGCCTGACAGACAGAGTAGTTAACTGCCACGCGTAGATTTATCAACGGTAACCAAACTAAATATATACCAGGCATAAAACATACTACCCGAACCAACAATCGTGAAATCTCGGCCGCAATTATGGAAAATGACAGACGACATGAAATTAAAAATTTTCCAAGTGATTCTTATTGAACTGGCGGATTCAATGAAATATTAAAATACACTATATTTGTAGCTTTATGAACGGCGTCAAATGCAGTTTTAGCGCAGCATAAATATATTATGCTGTCGCATAATATAGCAGAAATTAAAACAAAATCAAGCCAAGTCTCTATAGAAATGATTCTAAAATAGTTTATTTTTATCCTCAAACTTAAATATAAGACGTCATATAAAACCGAAACAGTCGTGGGATGTATTTCAATGGTAATTCTGCTAATTATTTAATTAATTGTTACGTATACTTTGAATATAATATCCCGGGCATAAAGTCGATCTAAAATATGACGCAAATAAAAGGTTAGTTGACGTATGCTTAGTTGGAGCCGGGGGCATCGCGCTTGCCTCCTAGGCAGAAGGTTACGCGATCGAATCCAGCTCGATGAATGTATGTTTTGTTAAGTTTTATTTTGACATTTGGAGAAACAATACTGCACAGATACGTTTTGAACAAGATCTCATTTTTGTTTAAAACGCCTGAATAAGTTTGTCGCCTTTCAGTCTGAAATTATAGCTATATAGAGGTTGCTTAACTTCGATGATCGCACGATAATCGGTTTTTCCAACGTGCTATAGCTGTTAGCTTGAAGTGATTATTTATCCAAGGTTTATATATTCTTCATTAATTTTCAAGTTTCGATTTTAAACGGAGAATTAAATTATTTTCAAATTTTGCAATACTTACACAATTTTTAACAGTCCTGATTGCATACGTACTGTTCCTGTGTGAAAGAATTTAGCATAACTTATTTTAAAGGTTAGGGTCTTGGACAACTCACTCATATAAATTAAAATCATTAATCGAAAAACAACTTATTCTCTTATTAACCTAAAATAAAAATTAATTGATATGACATATGACGCTACATAAACCGCGCCATTTTGCAATAAGAATGAAAATAATGGAACAAACCAATTACAATTTGATTTCTGACCACGTGACCAAGAATTGTGTCGTTGATCATTTCAGAATGCCAAATCTATATATAAATCTCCCTAGTCTAAATTCACAAAAAATGTTATAATTGTAAAAGTTTTATTCAACTTATAAGGTTTTTATTTAGTTATTGTTTGGATCACAACTTAAAATCAGGCTTAAATTCTTAAGCTGCCGATTTTACCATATATCTTTTTGAATAACGAATAAATTCCAGAAATAAATATTACCGTTGATTTTCCTAACGAAGGGAACTTCCCAACTTTGTGTAATAAAATTGAAACTGACAACTCTGGCTGTTTCAATTTATGAAGAAGATTTTGTAGCTTTCCAACATTCACAGAAAACAAACTAAGACATCCGTTATGTCAACCTCTCCCACCCACATTACACAACGCCTTAATAAACTTTTAGGAGCGTGTCGAAGCTTTTAATTTCTTTAATTCAGGATAACTTAAAATTGTGTTGAGACAAACGCCTCAAAATTAATATTCAAGAAGATCTTTGAATGCTTTATATATGTGAAAAATTCCATTTCACTCATTTAATACTATAACGTTTCCAAAAAGTTTTCCCTGATTTTCCACCGGAAAAACTTGAGCATAAAGGCTGATTAACAAACTCGACCTCGGTTTTCGGCCAAACAAGATTTTTGCCAAGTTTGACTGAAATCAGTTTAGTATTTCTTGAGTTATCGCTCGGATACATACATACATACATACATACATATATATATATATATATATATATATATATATATATATATATATATATATATATATATATATATATATATATATATATATATATATATATATATACATTTTAACGGACCTTGGTTTTGGGTTCTAGGGACCCAAATTCGCGCTCATCTGAAGAATTTTTCTTAATGAAAATTCGCTATAGAGTTTATTAGCACCTTGTATTTCGAAAACAAAGCAACATTCGAAAAACTTTATTAACACCACGTTTTCGTCTTGAAATTTGGTGAGGATATAATTCCTTTATTTTGTCAGAGAGGTTAAAAAACATCTGTATATTACGTTGATAATTTAGATATACTAAAAAAATTTACCAAATAAAATTGAACGCAACCTAAAGATAAGTATTTCATTCCCATTTCTTCATTGAAAGGTAAGATAATAAAACCAGGATTTTGTTCTATTGATTAAAGTCCAGAGTTCTGTGGAACTATGAGTCAGTAAGTATAGAAAGCGTTACATTACAGTTAATTTATCATAGGCCAGGTGGAATCCAGTTTAGAATGACATCTCCTGGCCCATGCTGTGTATCAGTTGAATGTCGTCCGTTGCCAGGTAACGGCGTCACAGCGTCGCGACGTCTGCCTACGCGATCTCATTGGTCCCAGGAATACTATCCTGCAGCATTGCCCGTCTCTCTTACTCGCCCTCTCGCTTTCGGATCATCCACTAGCTTGACCTCCTATATTTCGTCCCATTCTCTCAGTGGTGCCACTGCGGGTGTCAATACAGGTCTAAAGTTTAGATTAATTTAGCGATTCATTATTTGCTGTTGCCCATACTTGGTGGAACCGTTCCATACTAAATACAAACGTAGATACTTTTTCTGTGGCTTCACAAGGATTGTTTTCTTCTCTGCAACCGGTTCTGCCTTTTCGGGCATCGTCGCAGGAGAAAACTGAATTTATTTTCACGCATTCAGGACAACTCTAAATCAAAATACGTTGTCACATTAGGGTTTTTGCTCAAAAAATTCTTATTTAAAATAAACGGATCTTACTTTCATATTAAATATTGATAGCATGATGCAAATATTTTAAAGGCGTAATCTATTTCTATTTGCAGTTGCTTGGCAGATAGGGCATCAGGTTACAAATATTTTCAAAATTTCATTCGTCACCTTCAAGAGAATAAAGAAGGGCGAGAGACTGAAAGATTTTGATTAATAAATAAAATTTAATAAAGTTTAAACGTCACAAAAATATTGTTTAAAGGTAAGATATTAAACGTTTCACAAAATTAAAAGTGGGTTTAAAAAAAGTAGTAGATTTTCACCCAAATAGCAAACCTCCTTACTTCATTTTTCTTCAATTAGGAGATTTTCGCGCGCTCTGTTGGTATACTTTGAAAAGTACCTTATGAACAAACCTCTTAACTCTACTATATACTTTCCTAAGTTTTAGACTCGTAACTCTGGGTGTTACCCTCCGTGGTATCCATATTACACAAAAGTTTAAATAAACCAAAAGAATAAAGCTTATAAAAAAGACAAAAGAACTTATAATGAATTCCATTTACAGAATTATAGAATACTTGGGGCGGAAACGAAAAAAACTAATTTGTAATGATCGAAAATTTGTAATTAGTACACAGATTAATTTATTTTTTGGCCTTAAGACATTTTAGCAACATGGAAATTGTAAGAGGTGGTCCTTCAAATATGTTTTATAGAGGTAGTTGTTCAAAAGTGATCCATTCATAGTAGATAACATGTTTACTCATTATTAGCATTAGTATTAACATCAACCGAGGTTTTTGCATTGTATTTGAGCAAGTTGAATGTCTGCACGTTCCGACCTTCGAAAGGGGCGTAAAGCCGTCGGTTCCGTGCCCATGTGATATTCAGGGCTGTCGGGAATATTAGGTTCACTCACCTGATTCATGGTTCTTGGTTTCTTTGGATTATTTTCTTGGGTTGGGTTGCTTTTTAAAAGTTTCCATGCATGAACCACATTTAAACTATCACTCTTAATGACACTGCTTCCATCAATTCTATCATTCATCTGCAAGCAAGCTATCTATAATAATCCCTGCCCAAACATTAAATGAAAATGTATGCTGGTGATGTCCTTCGATAATAGAATGAGGATTATCTTGTAAATGTTTCTGAATATGGTATTTGTTTATTAGAAAAACGTCCTGCATATAAAGGCTTTTCATTAAGAAAATTTCGCTAGAAGAAAAGTCACGATGAAAAGCTTTCTAGGAACAATGGTTATCTTTAGTAGGTTTTGGACCACCTAAATGATAAGAGTTGCATCGTCATGAGACCATTACAGGAATTCTTTACTCTTCTAGAGCTGCTTCCAAGCTTTATGGAATAGTAACGTAGATACAATAGTAATCAAGGCCACTAACTTTTGGTAGGAACGATGGGTATCTTTAGTAGGGTTTGGACCACCTTAATGATAAGAGTTGCATCATCATGAAACCATTACAGCTGCTTCCAAGCTTTATGGAATAGTAACGTAGATACAATAGTAATCAAGGCCACTAACTTTTGGTAGGAACGATGGGTATCTTTAGTAGGTTTTGTACCACCTTAATGATAAGAGTTGCATCATCATGAATCCATTGGAGGAACTCTTTACTCTTCTAGAGCTGCTTCCAAGATTAATGGAATAGCAACGTAGATACTATAGTAATCAAGGCCACTAACTTTTGTTGGGAACGATGGGTATCTTTAGTAGGTTTTGGAGCACCTAAATGATAAGATTTGCATCATCATGAAACCATTACAGCAACTCTTTACTCTTCTAGAGCTGCTTCCAAGCTTTATGGAATAGTAACGTAGATACAATAGTAATCAAGACCACTAACTTTTGGTAGGAACGATGGTTATCTTAAGTAGGTTTTGGACCATCCTAATGATAAGAGTTGCATCATCATGAAACCATTACAGGAACTCTTTACTCTTCTAGAGCTGCTTCCAAGCTTTATGGAATAGTAACGTAGATACAATAGCAATCAAGCCCATTAACTTTTGCTAGGAACGATGGGTATCTTTAGTAGGTTTTGGACCACCTAATTGATAAGAGTTGCATCATCATGAAACCATTACAGGAACTCTTTACTCTTCTAGAGCTGCTTACAAGCTTTATGGAATAGTAACGTAGATACAATAGTAATCAAGCCCATTAACTTTTGCTAGGAACGATGGGTATCTTTAGTAGGTTTTGGACCACCTAATTGATAAGAGTTGCATCATCATGAAACCATTACAGGAACTATTTACTCTTCTAGAGCTGCTTCCAAGCTTTATAGATACAATAGTAATCAAGGCCACTAACTTTTGGTAGGAACGATGGGTATCTTTAGTAGGTTTTGGAACACCTTAATCATAAGAGTTGCATCATCATGAATCCATTACAGGAACTCTTTACTCTTCTAGAGCTGCTTCCAAACTTTATAGATACAATAGTAATCAAGCCCACTAACTTTTGGTAGGAACGATGGGTATCTTTAGTAGGTTTTGGACCACCTAAATGATAAGAGTTGCATCATCATGAAACCATTACAGGAACTCTTTACTCTTCTAGAACTGCTTCCAAGTTTTATGGAATAGCAACGTAGATACAATAGTAATCAAGGCCACTAACTTTTGGTAGGAACGATGGGTATCTTTAGTAGGTTATGAACCACCTAAATGATAAGAGTTGCATCATCATGACACCATTACAGGAACTCTTTACTCTTCTAGAACTGCTTCCAAGTTTTATGGAATAGCAACGTAGATACAATAGTAATCAAGGCCACTAACTTTTGGTAGGAACGATGGGTATCTTTAGTAGGTTATGGACCACCTAAATGATAAAAGTTGCATCATCATGAAACCATTACAGGAACTCTTTGCTCTTCTAGAGCTGCTTCCAATCTTTATGGAATAGTAACGTAGATACAATAGTAATCAAGGCCACTAACTTTTGGTAGGAACGATGGGTATCTTTAGTAGGTTTTGGACCACCCAAATAATAAGAGTTGCGTCATCATGAAACCATTACAGCAACTCTTTACTCTTCTAGAGCTGCTTCCAATCTTTATGGATTAGTAACGTAGATACAATAGTAATCAAGGCCAGTAACTTTTGGTAAGAACGACTTTAGTAGGGTTTGGACCACCTTAATGATAAAAGTTGCATCATCATGAAACCATTACAGGAAATCTTTTTTTTTTTAGTTGTCTTATGAAAAATCACTACCATAATAGACTTGTTGCCTCCAGACTGTTTTGTTTTTCTTTTTTCCAATACAAGAGTATGTATATATACATACACACACACACACACACACACATACACACACACACACACACACATATATATATATATATATATATATATATATATATATATATATATATATATATATATATATATATATATAATACATGTATGTGTTTTTGCTGTTTAGCCTTAACCTATATCCAAAGATACATTTATGTAAGTCTACTAAATTATTAGATGCAAGAAGACACCCCAAGTTGTGTCTCCGAGAAGATTTGTCTTCTTATTTCTGATATACGTATATGGGGTCTTTAGTTTACATGTTAATAATCTTATTTTGTCAAAGCCGGACTAAAATATTTTTATTTAACAAAAAATGTTTTGTCATTTGCACTTTACTTGTATCTTCATTTCTCTGCCTTCTCAACGAACTGCCACTGGTTCATTATACTACACTGACTCATCTCAGGTAAATAAATAGGGTAAAAAATCCCGTCCCTGTGAGCTACTGTTGCATGATTTGAGAAAATTATCGATCCTGCTGGTAGCTGTTCTCTGTATTCCTGCGAGTTATATTCTTGCTACCTGAGCACTCTGCGCAGTTCTGCGAAGCGGAGCGACGGTCAGGGGAAAGTTTTGCCGTTCGTGCACAGGAAATGGGGACGCTGGTTACAGCTTTTTGATAACAACCCTCTCGCGAATTTCTTTCTTCTATTTCTGGACTTGATGAAATTCAGCTGATTCTTACAACGAAGTTCTCTGAACTGCAATAAAACTTTATCCGTCAACTTATTTTCGTGTTTTCATACTTTAATGGTTATAGGATATTTTTGTTTTGTATAGAAGGCATTGAGATATCTAGGAAAAAGTTTATATTACACGAAAATCCTTTCTAAATTTATTGGTTCTCTCCACAAATTTCATTTTATTCCTTTATACATTATGTCTTGTACATGAAACCATACGCTTGTATATGTAAAAATTTCTGGACGCAGCAAGTGCTTTATGGTAGTGAATTTTCATAAAACTATTTTTTAATAGCAATAATGTGTGTTTTTTTAAGAAATCAGGCATCAAATTTGGTTACCAGTATAATCTATATAGTAAAAAATGTGCCATGTTTCCTCAAAATAACTTTATTGTTTGAAAATGTACAAAAATTTCCGAAAGTAAACTTAAAGTGTTCCCGAAAAAATTCGTTTCTTGGTCAACCTTATAGGTTAATAGCAAATTGAGCTATTCAAATATTAAGCATTTGATCAAAATTCGCTACCATAACGTACTTACTGCGCCCAGAATTTTTTTTTCTTACAAACATGCATTATATTTCAATGGAAAATGCAAAAATGCAATAACATAAGGCGTGTTTGATTAAAAAAAAGACAATTTGTATCACCAACGACTTATGGGCCACCCTGTGATTGTAGAAATAATTTGTAAGATGTAGCTCAAGACACCGTGTAATTAATATATACAATTTTTTTTCATATATTGTATAATAACAGATATACTGAGCTCATTGCTTTTTTTACGAAAATTCTACAAAAATTATATACCATTAAACGATAATCTCTATAGCTAAGGCTACTGCCAACCATCAGAGAAAGGGTCTATTTGAAATAAATTTCTGGAAACATTTTATTAAAATGAAGAACAATGACGGTTGAAACTAAGACTTCAGGGTTTGTAAAACATTATTCTCGAGACATTTTATTTCCATAGCCCGTATTAGATTCAGATTTTTTCCTAAATGTTGCCACTTTTGACGTTTAAATCGCAACTTTGACGTTTTGTGAAAACCCCCAATTTATTTTTCTTTAAATGCCTATAACTTTTTTGTGTTTTGACCTACAGGGCTAAATTTTGGTATGTAGCTTACCTATAAGGATGTTAACCCGCGTTGCCCTTACTTTGTTAATTCCAGAGATATAAAATTTTTTCTAAAGAAAACACAAAATTTTCCGGGAAAACCTGGACCGATTTTCCTGGCTAACGAACTTATCCAAGCCATTTGCAAAAGGAAGGTATTCACCAAATTTAATCAAAATCGGCCCATTATTTTTTCAGTTATCGGTGTGATACACACACACACACACACATATATATATATATATATATATATATATATATATATATATATATATATATATATATATATATATATATATATATATATATATATATATATATATATATATATAAACATATAAAAATTTAAACTGACCCCGGATATGTGTTCTGGGGGGCCTAATTAGCGCTCATTTTAAGAATTTTTTTCAAAATTCAAAAGTCGGGATCTCCTCATTAGTGAATTTTTTTAAGAAAATTCACTAAAAGCTCGGGACGCAGCAAGTGCGTTATGGTAGTGAATTTTTATTAAATGTTTTAAATTTGAATAACCCAATTTCCTATAATCTTAGAAACTTTAATTTTGGTGCGTAGTAAGGTCTTTCCTAGGGAAAGATATCCACAAAATTTCATTAAAATAACTTTTTTTTCGAAAGAAAAATTTAAATAACTAATTTTATATAAATTGAGAAAGTTGAATTTGGGTACGTAGTAATATCTCTCCCAAGGCAACATATATAGTACATTTCATTGAAGCAGCTTTGTTATTTTCGGAGAAAAAAATTTTTTTTTAAAGAAAACTCAAAATTGTCCCGGAAAACCTCGTCCGATTGTCCTGGCTAACGAACTCATCCAAGCCATTAATAAAGGCACTTGCCGAGTTTCATTGAAATCGGTTGATTATTTTTTGAGTTATCAGACGGATACAAATATATATATATATATATATATATATATATATATATATATATATATATATATATATATATATATATATATATATATATATATATATTATTATTATTATTATTATTATTAGTAAATTTTCATTAAGAAAATAGAGAGGTATCGATGGTGAGACGGAAAATTTCTTCAAATGAGCGCGAATTAGGGCCTCTGGAACCCATTTCCATGGTCAGCTAAAATGTTTATATATATATATATATATATATATATATATATATATATATATATGTGTGTGTGTGTGTGTGTTTGTGTGTGTGTATCCAACCGAAAACTCAAAAAATACTTAACTGATTTGGACCAAATTTGGGAATTGCCCTTATTTAGCTAATGGCTTGGATGAGTTCATTAGACAGTTTTGATACGCATACTTTCAGAAAAAATGAAAAAGACTTTAAAAACGCAATAGAACTAGAAGTATGAAACTAAAACTTTACGCGCACGCAGATATCGTATCAGTTGTTCTCTCTGCCAAATTTGAACTTAATCGGTTCAGTAAATTCTGAGTTATAACCAAATAAAAAATAAATAATATAGCCTGAAATTACCTCTCAATGGGTGCCTGTAGTGTTTTCAAGATCAGACAGATATATCAGGGTTACGCTGCTATTGGAAACAAATGCTCCAAATTAAACTTCAAAGAACAGGCTACATAAATATGTTACAATAAACAATCAGCGGGGTTGCCATTTGCCAAAAGTGTCATCCGAATCTTAAGATATCAGAAAAATATATAGTAATAAATAAATTTTTTAATGAAAATGATTCAATTTGTTTAAGGGCAATCTAGAACTACGTTTTATTTTGTATAAATATTAAGCTTCTCATTCTTCAAGGTATTTAAAACCCATCGCCCTTTCCTAGTTAAATCTGACAACGTCAGTTAGCTATTTGCCATTGTCATTTGTTATTTTGCAAACTGTCAGTAGGGGGAGTCGAATTCGAGGTTATCTTTTTCTTCTTCTTTATTTACATACGTCATAAACAAATAATAAGACCTTAGAATCTGATAATAAGGTACTTATTGTTTAGTTTTAGTTTTTAGTGAATTTTCATTATTACTTACTTTTCATCTCATATATGGAAAATTGTAGGTAAATGAAACTACATAATATCATGCAGTAGTTTAATCTATAACTATAAACATATGTTCAGTGTAAATTCTTAGAATTTTTATTTCAATATTTTCTATTGTTTCTATTTATTTGTTTCATTTTCCAAGAGTATGGATACAGCAATAGTAAATAAATGTCTAAAAGGGTTTAGGTGCAGCAAATGCGTTATGGTAGCGAATTTTCATATTTCCAAATGGTGATAATTCTATTTCCCATTAAACTAGAATCTTCAATTTTGATATATACTAAAACCTATATAAAAGCAGCGTTGGTACTAAATTTAAAAATAACACAATGAGCTTCACAGGTAACGATAAATTTGTTTTAGAAAACCATGTTTGTTATTTTGTTTGCAGAAACTGTTTCAGTTGAGTGGATTAAAAATTAAGTGTTGAAAAAGGTCTGGGTGCAGCAAACACATTATGGTGGAGAGTTGCTGTAAAAATCCGATAAATCAATTTCCTATTAAGCTAGAATCTTCAATCTTGAACCATAGTAACACCTATGTAAATGCAGCGTGGGTACTAAATTAAAGAAAAATAACTTAATGAGCTTCGCGGATAACTACAAGTTGATTTTAAAAAGCATTTTTTGTTGTTTTGTTTGCAAAAAGTAATTCGATTGGGTTGACTAAAACAGAACCATCCAGGAATTAAAAGGAAAAATACCTGCGATATTTATGATTTGGTAGGTACATTCCCTTTGTAAATAATTAATTTTTTCTAGAAAACTTTTGTGACTTTAATGAAATTTATATCACAATTTTTTAAAGACTCGCAGTACTTACATATATCTCTACCAAACTATAATTTTCTAGCTCCCTAGAAAATTGAAACTTATTCAAATAATCGCTAACTGGGACCTCTAAAACCGATTTCCAAGGTCCATTAAAATGTAAAGTGTTTAATAATATACCTTACTAATAGTGGACAATTCTTATGAAAATTCACTACTATAACGCACTTGCTGCATCCCGAACCTTTTATTATTATTATTAAATCAGGCTTGAAATGTCACTTATAAATTGTGATCAGATCTTACTTTAATCGTAATTTTATCAACACCAATATTCTATATTATATTATATATTCTGTGACCACACTTCATATAATACTTAACTCCAAAACATAATTATCACCCCCTAAAATATCTGCATTATGATTTTTCTAATGGAATAACTTATGTTTGATGGCAATTTTCAATTCTACGCAAAAATATACCTATCAATTACGGTTTCTCAGATATGTTCCATAAATAAAAAAATCTCGTGACGCAGCAAGTGCGTTATGGTAGCGAATTTTCTTTAAAATATTTTTAATAGCAAATGTCTTTCTTTGATGAAAGCAGGCATCAAACTTGGTGGCCTATATAGTAGAAACAATGTATCATATTTCATTGAAACAAATTTATTATTTGAAAATATACAAACATTTTTCAAAAGTCTAGATGCAGCAAATGTGTTATGGAAGTGATTTTCCATAAAAATGTTTTTAATAGCAAATGCGAGCAGGCATCAATCTGATTACCGGTATAGCCTATGTGGTAGAAACAATGTACTATATTTTATCAAAATTACTTATGGTTTGAAAAAATACAAAAATTTTCCGAAAATAAACTTAAATGTTGGTTTTCTATCCAACAAAGCTTACGTTAATAGCAAATTGAGTTATTGAAATTTGAACGATTTAATGAAACTTTGGTAAATTTGCAAATTAGCACCCGAACGCTTTTCAACAAATTGTTTTCAGATACATTACTAGGACCTCACCTGCAGGTTTCTGAACAGTTTTTTGAAAAACTGCAAATTTACCGAAAATTTGCTACCAAAACGCACTTACTGCGTCCAGATTTTTTCTTACAAACGCGTCATATTTCGATAAAAAATGCGAAAATGCATTAACGAATTTGTTCTACGAAAATTAGTTAAAAAAATTATACACCCCTACTCACTCCTGGTCCCGTAACTTCCTTGGGAAGTGTGAACAAGAAATTTTTCTTGGGGTTTGTGGATCCAGAGGGGTGGGGGCCTAGGCAGGTTTCTGAAAACAGTTTTTTGAAAAGCGTTCGGAAGCTAAACTGCAAATTTATCGAAAATTCGCTACCTAAACGCACTTACTGCGTCCAGATTTTTTTCTTGCAAACGCATCATATTTCGACAAAAAATGGAAAAATGCATTCACGAATTTGTTCTACAAAAATTAGCTAAAAAAATTATGCACCCCTACTCACTCCTGGTCCCGTAACTTCCTTAGGGAGTGTGAACAAGAAATTTTTCTTGGGGTTTGTGGATCCAGGGGGGGCCCTAGGCAGGTTTCTGAAAACAGTGTTTTGAAAAGCGTTCGGGAGCTAAACTGCAAATTTACCGAAAATTCGCTACCAAAACGCACTTACTGCGTCCAGATTTTTTTCTTATAAATGCATCATATTTCGATAAAAAATGCTAAATTACATTAACGAATTTGTTCTAAAAAAATTAGCTAAAAAAATTATGCACCCCTACTCACTCCTGGTCCCGTAACTTCCTTGGGGAGTGTAAACAAGAAATTTTTCTTGGGGTTTGTGGATCCAGGGGGGGCCCTAGGCAGGTTTCTGAAAACAGTGTTTAGAAAAGCGTTCGGGAGCTTAACTGCAAATTTACCGAAAATTCGCAACCAAAACGCACTTACTGCGTCCAGATTTTTTTTTAAGATAAATGCATCATATTTCGATAAAAAATGCAAAAATGCATTAACAAATTTGTTCCACGATAATTAGCTAAAAAAAATTATAGGCCGTTAAACCATAAATTTCACTAAACCTACAAATAAATATCCAAACAGCTACCAAACTTAACTAAACTGACAGCCAAAGCACCAGAGAAAGGGTCTATTTGAAATGGATTTTCTGTAAACATTTTAGTAAAATGAAGGGCAATGACGGTTGAATCTGAAACTTAAGGATTTGCAGAACAGTCTTCTTGCAACATTTTCTTTTCACAAATGGTATTTGTTTTACATTCTTTGCCTAAACATTGCCAATTTTGACGTTTAATATTGCGAGTTTGACGTTTTGAGGAAAACTCCAACATTTATTGCTTTAACTGCAAATTTTGGTACGGAGTTCACTCTTTATAATACAAACACGCGTACCAAATTTGGTTGCCCTTACTTTATTATTTCCGGAGATATGATTTTTTTTATAAAGAAAACTCAAAATTTTCCGGGAAAACCTGGTCCGATTTTCCTGGCTAACGAACTTATCCAAGTCACTTGCAAAAGGAAGGTACTCTGCAAATTTTATCAAGATCGGTCCATTATTTTTTGAGTTATCGGTCGGATATATATATATATATATATATATATATATATATATATATATATATATATATATATATATATATATATATATATATATATATAAACACAGATCTCCCCATAAGCGAATTTTTTTAAAAAAAAATTCGCTAAAAACATAACTGTGATGTGCCACCCTTTTTTGGAACACCTTTATACTAAAAAATATTTTTAAAATGTAGCTTCCACTGACCTACATTAGGTTATTCAAAAAAATCTTTCAAAAGTGTGCTGTTTAGACGTAAGACACCATCCCGTCACCCATGAAAATCCTGTATATATATATATATATATATATATATATATATATATATATATATATATATATATATATATATATATATATATATATATATATATATAAACATATAATAAAAAGTCGGGACGCAGAAAGTGCGTTATGGTAGTGAATTTTCAGAACAATATTTTTGATAGAATTTTTTTTATGAAAACAGACATCGAATTTTGTTACCAGTATAGCCTATATAGTAGAAACAATGTAGGTACGATATTTCATCAAAGTAACTTTATTGTTTCCAAAAGTAAAAAATTTTCCAGAATAAACAGTAATTTTGCTGGAAAAATCGGTCCGATTTCCCTGGTCAACAAACCTCTTCAAGGTATTTACCCACCTGCCCTGATATAATTATTCACAAAATGCTTTTCGACGAAACTTCCAAAAAAATCTGGCTATTCGTTCTACGGGGCATTGTTCGCGCTTATTTGAAGGAATTTTTTCAAAATTCAGAAGTCGCTCTCCTCATTCGGGAATTTTTTCTACGTCAATTAACTAAAAAGAGAAAACTTGTATCACCAACGATTTATGGGCCCCCTGTGATTGGCAAAATAATTTCATAAGATGCAGTGTCTTGAGGACAGCCTATAATTAACCTATACAATTTTACCGAATTTTTCGTAAAACCAAAAATTCACTAATGAGGAGATTTGTGTAAATACTGGGCAGATTTTGATAAGAAAAAAAATAGGCATTTAAAGAAAAAAAAATGAGTACCACTGGTGATCAGAGGAAAGCATAACAACAACATATTTTGTGTGATTATCAAAACCAATTGAATATTACATGCAACTAACCGTTGTTTTCATGACGCAAAAAGGTCAAGAAGGAGCAGAAAAAATATTTTGAAAACTTTATAATTTTTCTTCTTGAAACGGCAAAGTCGATTAGCGATTAGAAACGACAAAATTTGCAATTTTCAGACAACGAATTTTAAGCAAATACGGATTATGTCGAAAAAATATTGTAATATGTGTATTTTACAAAGCCTTAAGTTTCAGCTTAAACCATCATTGTCCTTCATTTTACAAAAATATTTAAATAGGCCCTCCTTCTGATGCTTTGGTAGTAATTCCAGCTATACAGTTTATGGTTTAATAGTCTATATTTTAGCAAATTTTGGTAGAAAAGATTCGTTATGGAAAAGACTCCGACTTATGAATTTTAAAAAGATTTCTTCAAATGAGCGCGAACTAGAACCCCTAAAACCCATATACGGGGCTAGTTTCAGTTTTTCCCTGTTTACACATATACAGGGTGACGTATTTCTACGGTAAAGCTCAATATATCTGTTATTATACAAGATATGAGAAAAAGTATACACATTAATTATAGGGAGTTTCGACCTGCACCTTATAAACCTATTTTGACAATCACAGAGTGGCCCATAAGTCGTTGGTGATACACGCTTTATTTTTTTAATAGAACATCCCTTATGTTTTTGCATTTTTGTCATTTCCATCCAATTATAATGCATGTTTGTAAGGAAAAAAAATGATATCGTTCAGAGTTTTTGAGTTATTTAAATTGTTTTGCATTTCACGTTTTTGGCACATATTTCAAACACATATCACCAATGGTGATACGACGTTTTTATCAAGAGGTAGCGGAGCCCCATGGAAATGGCGCATTCAGAGAGCTTTTTGTTTGTATTACTCGTCGAAAAAATCGAGCTGCCGTATACAGGCTGAATTTGAGAAGTTTTCGCAGAAATGTTATTAGTGTTTCCGTAAAAATCATTTTTTGTAAGATTTTTGTAATATATTGGTAATAAATAATAAATGTTTAGTAAGTTATTTAAAAAAAAAGTTGTCGAATTTTTGAGAAAAATAGAATGTAGTGTAAGATTACTGAAGGCAATTTCTGTAAAAAAAAATAGTGAATTTTTGTAAAAGAAATTTTTATAATTTTTTTTTCAATTTTGCTTCTAAAGCTGATGTTTGTGAATAATTATATCTTGGCAGGTGTGTAAATAGCTTGAAGAGGTTCGTTGGCCAGGAAAATCGGACCAGGCTTTTTTGTGAAACTTTTAAAATTTATTTTCGGAAAATGTTTGTACTTTTTAAAACAACAAAGCTATTTTAATGAAATATGGTACATTGTTAGTACTATATAGGTTATACTGTCAACCAAATGTCCCTCTTTTAAAAACAAGACATATTTACCATTAAAAACATTTTACGAAAATTCGCTACCATAACGCATTTGCAGCGCCCAGACTTTTTTCTCGTATCTTGTATAGTAACGGATATATTGAGATTTATCGTAGAAATGCGTCACCCTGTATATATATTAGAGGTGTGCGAAGCTTCGAAATTTCGAACCGAACCCGAACTCGAACCGAACCATCGGTTCGAAAATATGTTCGCACTAGCGATGTTGAAGTAGTTCGAAATTCGAAATGTGCAATTCTCCAAAATAGTTCGAACTTCGTTGGTCAAAAATACTTCGAAATTTAACTTTACAGACATTGAATGTTGCCAAAGGTAGCGAAGTTGCGGCCCCGTTAACTCGGTAGCGACGCTTTAAACTCGTTATCGGACTCATTGAGTCGATAGCGTAATTTCAGGAGATTTCACTCATGCATATTTTTGATAGTAGGTGGGACACATTGAGACACAACGGAGCCATTTAGCAATCACAGAATTATTTTCCTTATATATCCTAGCCTCCAAACACCTTTTTCAGTAACAACATTATGATGGCAGTGTTCGAAGGCAGTAACATACATTTTCAGAATTTGAGGATAATTGCAGATTGCCTTAGGAAAACATTGGCTTCAACATGCTTTATTTCACAGTGAACCAAAACAGTTACATATTCACAATCACGAGACAGTTCAAACTTGTAAGTGGTTATTTTTAACTGACTTCAAAAAAGGAGGAGGTTCTCAATTCGATTGCATTTTTTTTTTAAATCTGTGTTACCTCAGAACTTTTTTGTAGGTAAACCGATTGTGATGATTCTTTTTTTATTTGAAAGCTGGTGCATCTCATATGGTGCCATATAAATTTGATGAAGAACTGACCAGTAGTTTTTGAATTATTCTTAATGAAGTCGGTTTCCTATTTTTTTAAATTTTTATTGTTATATACCTATCATGCTCACTTTGAACCCTCTCAATCTGTTTGCTAAAACTGCCTAGTCAATACCAAACAACAACATGTTTATAATTGAGCTTATCTATAGATCTAGAAATGTAAAAAAGTTTTTGTTTTTGTGTTTTTGATTTAATATTGACCCATCTCCACAAAGATCAGCACCGGAAGGCATTTTCACCCAATCAACCTGCAAATTTGTCGAACCTTTCCTTTTTGTAAAAAGAGTGGGAATCTTTTACATATCAAATATTGTATGTTGCAATATTCCTAAATTTTGTATTTAAGGAAATGATATACGAACACTGAAGAATTTTGGGTAGTTCGATGTTCGATTTTGAATTTCTAAGAAGTTCGAAGTTCGACTGTGAACCTTAGACATACTATTTCAGAGGTTCGTAGTTCGAGGTAACATATTTGCTTGGGTTCGTTCATAGTTCGGTTCGAACAAAACATGGGTTTGCACACCTCTAATATATATATATATATATATATATATATATATATATATATATATATATATATATATATATATATATATATATATATATATATATATATATATATATATATACAGGCTGTTTCAAAAAACATGCACCATCGCTCGTGGGGCAATTCCTTACTAAGAAATAAGAAAAAAAGTTCCTGTGCACATGGGCCCGGAAACGCATAGTTTCCAATATACAGGGAGTTGAATTTTAATTTTTTTTTTAATTTTTTATAAATAATTTCAAAACCACTGAATTGATTTTAATGAAACTTGGAACTTGAAAGTGTATTATGAAAGTGCATATTTTCAAGTGAAAATATGCTTACAACTGCGTCAGTGGCGTGCGTACGGGGTAACTGTAAAAATTCATTTGGGGAAAAAATATGTGCGCCACTGTCTTTTTCCAATTTTGATACATCAGTTATAAAGCTTATTACATAAGCCACAAAAGCTACCTCTTGGTATTTTTTCGCTCAGGGTATCCCTTAGGAGATATGATTAATTTTATAAAAAGGGGCAAAGTACCGATTAGTCGGCGTAATAATAATAATAATATATGTTTACTGCAACCATAAGAAGATGAAAAACAAAACATACAGTAAACATTACAGCAATAAACGTGCAAATAACTAACCTACGTAAAACTTATTGGTGATAAACATTGAAATGAATATTACAAACATTGATAAAAAATGATAAATAAAAAATAAAAATAAAAAATGAAAAAAGTAATCGTAAAGACACCATGATTTTTCCAAACTCTTGTTTTTTGTACATTACTCAATTGACTTTAATAACAAAGCTAAAGAAAATGTTGAAAGTGACCACCATTAACGTCGTTACAATTATTTAACCTTCTGCGCAAAGATCTTCTTACTCTTCTGCAAATATTTTGATCTTCTCTAATGCTGTCAAATGCATATTCTATTCTTCCCAACAATTCTTCTCGTGTATTTACTGGTGTTTTATACACTATTTCTTTTAAATGACCCCACAAATAAAAATCGAGAGGATTCAGGTCCGGAGATCGAGGTGGCCATGACACCGGACCTCCACGACCAATCCATCGGTGACCGTATGTGTTGGCTAAATATGTTCTTACAACTGCTGCAAAATGTGCGGGCGCACCATCATGCTGGAACCACATTGTACCATTTCTCATAAAAAGCGGTAGTAACAACGGCAAATCATTTTGTAAAAAGTTTAAATATGATTCATGGTCAAGACGATTCGGTAGAACAACAGGACCAAATATGTGATTTTCAATAATAGCAGCCCAAATATTGATGGAAAATTGATACTGCGAATTTGCAACTCTTAGAGAGTGTGGGTTTTCATCGGCCCATGTATGTAAATTGTGAAAATTTACGATACCTTTTCACGTAAATGACGCCTCATCAGTAAATTGTACACGTTTAGAAAAATGTTGGTCGTGCCTAAGTTTGTTTAAGAACCACTGACAAAACATTACCCTTGGTTGAAAGTCTCTAGGTAGAAGTTCCTGGACACGTGTAAAATGATAGGGATATAAACTTTGATCCTTCAGAGTTCTGTGAACTGATGATGCCGAAATATTACCCAGTTCGGTGGCAATAATTCTCATACTTGTACTAGGATCACGTTCAACTCTATTTAATATTGCCTCTTCAACTCGTACAGTTCGGCGGTATCTTCTGCGTCCAGAGTCAGCTTTTAAAGGTTTTAAAGAACCAGTTTCTCTCAAATGTCTTACAATACGTGGGAAAATATTTTTGTCAGGAATTCTTCTTTGCGGATAAGTTTCCTGATAAACTCGCACAGCTTGTCTAGCATTTTGATTTGTTTGTCCATAAATTAACAACATATCAGTCAAATCCGCTGAAGTGTACTTAATGAAAACCATCTTGAGAGGAGGAAATAATATTAATGAGCAGCTCAGTATCAACAAATAACTAAAAACGAAAATACTGCACCGTATCAAAATTTAAAGAATAGCACGAACACTCTTTTGACGCCTACAAAGCACTTCAAAATTGTAGAATTTAGAGAACTGTCAAAAATTATAGTTTCATGGCACTTTACGATTACTGTTTTCATTACTCCAACGAATCGGTACTTTGCCCCTTTTTATAAAATTAATCATATCTCCTAAGGGATACTCTGAACAAAAAAATACTAAGAGGTAGCTTTTGCGGCTTATGTAATAATCTTCATAACTGATGTATCAAAATTGGAAAAAGACAGTGGCGCACGCCATTGACGCAGTTGTAAGCAGATTTTCACTTGAAAATATGCACTTTCATAATACACTTTCAAGTTCCAAGTTTCATTAAAATCAATCCAGTGGTTTTGAAATTATTTATAAAAAATTTAAAAAAAATTAAAATTCAACTCCCTGTATATTGGAAACTATGCGTTTCCGGACCCATGTGCACAGGAACTTTTTTTCTTATTTTGTAGTAAGGAATTGCCCCACGAGCCATGGTGCATGTTTTTTGAAACAGCCTGTATATATATATATATATATATATATATATATATATATATATATATATATATATATATATATATATATATATAAACAGATAAAAACCGAAAGTAGCTCCGGATATGGGTTGTAGGAGGCTTAGTTCGCGCTCATGTGGATAGATCTTTTATCAGTGAATTCTTTTCCACAGAAATTCACTAAAATGCAATAATATATAGGATGTTCTATTTAAAATAACGAGAGTAGGTACATCAACGTAATTTCAGTTGATTCCGCACAATACCGTTTATGGCCAAACTTAAATTTTCTCCTTTCAATAATTCTGGCTATAAGGTCATAAACTTTTAACGAATGCGTCTCGCCAAAACACCTTATGGATTATTATAAACGGGTAATGTTATACGCACGGCACTAATACAATTCAGTCTAGTCAAAACATAATTACGATGCAACACTGGAGACGGTGCTAAGTTTACAATGTCATTTGCCTACACTTCAAACAATATCAAATGACAGGATGCTGCGATATCGTTTCACAAATCTTACTATATAATATTATAAAGCAAGTTTCTGCAACATCTACATTACAATTATAATTATTTTATATCTAGTCTTTAATGAATTGTTCTGTCAATGTACTGTCATTGCTGTTACAGGCAATTTCAGTTATTGCTGATAGATAAAACTCCGTCATCGAAAATTGTTGAGGTCATTTGAAGATTGGGAATTCGATATGAATGGGTAAGTTAAATAAAAACGTCGAGACATATTGTTTTATAAGCAATCTTGCAAGAAACCTACAATAATTGAACTATAGATGATGACTTATTAAGCAGAAATATCTATACAGGTGTTTCGCTAGTAAAAATTGGAACCTGTCTCAAGTTTACTACAACATAACACTGACTTTCAAAAAAATAGGAACACCCAGTAAAGGTTGATATACTTTAATAAAATTTATACATAATGTGTGTTAATTGAAACTTAAAATAGTTCTGCAAATTGAATCATAACTTCCACATAGCTGTGATAAGCTACTCTCCTCAGAAAGACATTCTCATGAGATGAATTTAAGGTCCATGACTTGACCGCAAGAAAATATTCGTATTCCCGTACCTATAAACTTTGAAACGTTATATTACTCGAGTTTTAACGATAAAAATGTCAATTTTCACCAAATCACATACCACCCCCCTCACCCCATTCATCCTCTACCACCTGGAGCGATTTTACCCAAAAACAATCCTAAGCGTTCGTTAATAAGTAAATAAGTTAATACCAAATTTGAAGACGATATTTAAATTCGTTCTAAAGTTATCGTGGCTACAAACAAACAGACATACAGACCGACAGAACAATAGATCAACAGACCGACAGACAAAAAAATGTTCGTTCCCAAATCATGTTTTCTATATGTTTTGATACTTTTTACAGGGTTTAAGCGAAAAATGGTGAACTTTTAGTCGCCGATGCCATACTTCCACACATATTGGCGATGTGGAAGTAATATGAATACATTTTCAAACTAAAACATCATCAAAAGTCCGGACGCAGCAAGTGCGTTATGGTAGTGAATTTTCATAAAAATGTTTTAAATAGCAAATGTGTGTTTTTTTAAAGCAGGCTCCAGTTTGGTTACCTGTATTACATATATAGTAGAAACAAGGTACCATATAGCATGAAAATAACTTTATTGTTTGAAAATGTACAAAACGGTTTCGAAAATAAACTTTAAGTCTTCCCGAAAAACTTGTTTCCTGGCCAACAAACCCTATAAGTTAATAGCAAATTGAGCTAGTCAAGTTTGAAGCATTTAATAAAAATTCGCTACCATAACGCATTTGCTGCGTCCGCCATTTCGTTTCTTACAAACGTGCATTATAATAACGTGGTCGCAATTCGATATATTAAAGGTCAGCTCAGAGCTGGCACGGATTGGGAGAATCCGACTACCTAATTAAAACAAAGCATTGTTTAATCTGTGTGGACTGAGCAGATTTAAATAAAAATTCGCTACCATAACGCACTTGCTGCGTCGCCAATTTGTTATCTTACAAACAAGCATTATAATTACGTGGTCGAAATTAGATACAATAAAGGTCAGCTCAGAACTGGCACGGCCCGGGGAATCCGACTATCTAATTAAAACAAAGCATTGTTTAATCTATGTGAACTGAGCAGATTCTCCTGCCTAACAAACTTATCCAAGCCACTTACAAAAGGAAGGCATTTACCAAATTTGATCGTCATTGGCGTATGTTTTTTGAGTTATCGGTGTATATATATATATATATATATATATATATATATATATATATATATATATATATATATATATATATATATATATATATATATATATACATATACATATGCTATCAGATAGATGTACAGGGCGGAAGACCGACTGATCTACTGACCGACAGACCGACTGACCGACAGAATGATAAACAAAATTTCGTTCCACAATCAAATTTTCTATATGTTTTGAGACTTTTTACGACGTTTTGGCCAAATATATATATATATATATATATATATATATATATATATATATATATATATATATATATATATATATATATATATATATATATATATATATATATATATATATATATATATCACCGATATTCCACCCCGATACACTTAACCTGTAATTTAATTTTGGCATAGAATACCAGATGTTTGATGAAATTGCAAGCTTTCTGATAAACAGACCCTAAAACGTTATATTACGTTTTAACGAAAAAATGTCATTTTCCACAAAATCACCCCTAATTCGTCCCCTACTCCCTGGAGTGATCTTACCTGAAAACAATCCGAACCATTCATTTATCGGGTGCTAAGTGTATACCAAATTTGAGGACGATATCTCAATTCGTTCTATAGTTATTGTGGGTACAAACCGACCGACAGACAACAAAACTTTCGTTCCCAATTCATGTTTTCTATACGTTTTGACATTTTCTACAACGTTTAAGCGAAAAAAATTTTGAAATTGTTGTCATCGATGCCATACTTCACAGGTATTGACGAGTTGGCAGGTGGTAGTTGACTTGGCAGGTAGTAGTGGACTTTTGCTTTACGTGATAGTAAAGGATTTTTTTTCACGCCGAAGGAGATACCACCCCTTACATCAAGGGGCCGGTGAAGTCCCAACGAATGTTTCTGGTGCTGGTATATAAGTCGGTTTCCCTTATAAACAAAAATGCTGAAGGCTCCTCCTTGTACAAAAGATTCCGGAGATCAAATACCTCTCCATTCGGATCTCCGGGAGAGGGGTGTGCAGCGGGCGCCGTCATCAAGATTTAACATATCCTTCTAGAATATATGTGGCCTAAATTCTAACCTGAACTCCGTCCACCATTTCCTCCAGGCCAATAGGCCCCAACTCTTCTTCCTCAGCGAAGCCCAAATCAGTGCCAAAACAGCAACTAATCACTTTAATTTCCAGGGGCACGAGCTCCTTACTTCCTTTAGATTGCATGGAGGCGTGTGCGCATACGTCCGTAGCAATCTTCCATGCACCAGACTCCCCAATTTAGAAGCTGGAAGAAAAGACATACTTTGGATGAAACTCTCTCTCAGGGCTGCAACTAAATTCATCTATTGCATTTACCGGTCACCTTCTGACAACTTTGTCCAGCTCTTCGACTACCTTTCTGAAAAAAACCGACCATCTGATTTCTGAATATCCTTCGTCCTATGTCACTATTCTTGGTGACTTCAATTTCCAAAATAAGGAATGGCTAGGATCTTCAAAAACCGATCCACAAGGCAGATCAGCGGAGACATTGCAGTCAGCAATTATTTAGCCAATATGGTTCAGCAACCTACTTACTTTGCTCGCATCCCAACACACAGCTCAAATCCCTTGGATCTTTTTCTTACTACAAAACCTGAATGCTATAAGAGATCAGTCACCGCCCCCTTTGGTCGCTCAGACCACGGCATGGTCACTGCTTTCTGAGCAATGCAACCCGAGGACACACAGTCATCACATTCACGTATCGTTTGGCACTACATCTCCGCGAACTGGGACGAAATGCGGGATTACTTTTCCTCATTTCCATAGGCGTCTGATCCTAACCCCTTTGATATCTCACAAAACGTCACCAAAATTATCCAATCTGGCATGGACATATTTATTCAACGTACACAGAAAACCTCTTCAGCCACTCAAATCCCTGGTGCTCTAAATCCTGTGACAAGGCCAGACTTGAAAAGGTCAAAGCTCACAAAGCGCTTCTACGCAATCCCAGTCAAGAAAACCGTCAAGCATTTAACGACGCGAGAAACCGCTATGTCTGCATTCTTTCTGAGGCAAAAAACTCGTTTAATAACCACATCAAAAACAAAGTCCTCTTAAGCTCCAACAGCAGCAAACCCTTCTGGACTCTTGCTAAATCTATTGGAAATAAGTTCTGCAAGAGCACGTTCCCACCGTCTCTTTTATAGATATCTGCACGGGCACTGCTCAGAGGCGCTTCCTTCCATAGTTCCTTCCATAGTTCCTCCTCCTACTGCCCCCAACAGATCTACCAGGGGAACAGAGCGAATGCACCCTTTTACTGTCCAGGTCACCAGACATAGAACATCTTGTAATGCCCTCTGTTTTGTCCCGAGGTCCTCCACGTTGTGGAATTCCTTGCCGGCACATGTTTTTCATTCTCCTCCGAACCTCCAAACCTTCAAGTCCAGAATGAACATGTAGCCTCTTTCCTCCTTGTCGACACCCACGGTACGATAGTAATTAGGCTGTAATCCCTCGTGGTGTGTTGAAATATATAAAAAAATACGCCGTATAATAATGCTGTACAATTCTTATAAAAATTCGCTACAATAACGCACTTGCTGCGTCCCGAAATGTTTGTAGATGGTAAAGCATCAATGAAGTACCACATTTCAGAAGAACATTATTATTATTTTAGAAAATACAAAATTTTTTCGAAAGACAGTTTAAACTCCCATCGACAAAATGTTCCGATTGATCTTACTAACGCTCTCATCCGAAATATTTACACACACAAAAATACCTTCTAAGTGTGTGGCTTCAGCATATTTTGCATACTAAACACTTCATTCCCGTTACAATATAAATTCGGGAATATTTTTGGGTGGTGGGAAGAAACTGCTGCCTGGCATCTGTAAATATTTGTGGTCCCGGAAGTTGGACGACGTCAGTGAAATAAATTTAATATAAAATGTTTGGCAACACATCAAGCATTTCAAGATAAGAGCTTTAATAATTCTCATCAGTGTAGTTAATACATGCTTTCATCATACAAATCTTGCGCTAGTTGGTACACACTTCCTGTCACATCGCAGTTAGCCTGTCCCGTCTCGGCCAATGAACGGAGCCGATGCCTCTTAAGTTGGGCAAAAAGCTAAACACATACTTTGCTGGGTTATCCAACGATTGCAAATGAAGGATGCCATCATCCATGTCTCAAGACACTAATATTACCACATCGTCTTCTTCTAGTGGGTAATGATGGGCTGGACACACGATGGACACTCGGCTGACTTCCGCGTTTCTCCACGCGACCATTGCGCAGAGACGGACTACGAACATGTTTAATAAGAAAACAATAACAAACTGATTTTATCTATATAGCAACATTAACCTTTTATCGAATTTTCTTTAAAAAATTCGCTATTATGGAGATCCCGACTTTTGAATTTTGAAAAAATTTCTTCAAATGAGCGTTAACAAGGACCCCTAAAACCCATATCCAGGGTCAGTTTCAATTTTTATATGTTTATACACACATGCAGATATATATATATATATATATATATATATATATATATATATATATATATATATATATATATATATATATATATATATATATATATATATATATATATAATATTGAGCCGATTTTGATCAAATTAGCTGAGTACCTTCCTTTTGCAAGTGGCTTGGATAAGTTCGTTAGCTAGGAAAATCGGCCGACATTTTCTCGGAAAATGTTGTTTTCTTTCGGAAAAAAAAATCTCCTGAAATAACAAAGTAATGGCCATCGAATTTGGTTTGCTCGTTTGTATTGTAAATATTGAACCACATACCAAAATTTAGGTCTGTAAGTTGAAAAACAAAAAAGTAATAGGCATTAAAAAAATTTTGGGATATTCCTCAAAACGTCAAAGTGAGATATGAAACGTCAAGGTTCGCAACATTTAGGAAAAGAACATGAAATAAATACGGATTAGTAAAGAAAATGTCGCAAGAAGAGTGTTCTGCAAACCCTTAAGTTTCAGCTTCAACCCTGTGGGACCGGGGACTAACTAAAAGAATAGGCCCATGGTAACTCCTGCCTGTTGTACGAGGCGACTGATCGGAGTCGAGCAGGTGGTAGTGGCATTTTCACGCCCGATGAGGTACCACCACATACATCAAGGGGCCGGTGAAGTCCCAACGGACGTTTCCGGTTTTGGTGTATGAGTCGGTTTCCCTTATAAACAAAAATGATAAGGGCTCTTCCTTGTACAAATCCCCTCCATTCGGATCTCCGGGAGAGGGGTGTACAGGGGGCGCCAGCATCAAGATTTAACATATCCTTCTTGAATATATGTGGCCTAAATTCTAACCCAAACTCCGTCCACCATTTCCTCCAGGCTTACAACTCCTCTTCCTCACCGAAACCCAAATCAGTACCAAAACAGCCACTAATCACCTTAATTTCCCGGGGTATGAGCTCCTTACTTCCTTTAAATTGCATGGAGGTGTGTGCGCATACGTCCGTAGCAATCTACCCTGCACCAGACTCCCCAATTTAGAAGCTGGAAGAAAAGACATACTATGGATAAAACTATCTCTCGGGGCTGCAACTAAATTCATCTGTTGCATTTACCAGTCACCTTCTGACAACAACGTTGTCCAGCTCTTTGGCTACCTTTCTGAAAAAATGACCATTTGGTTTCTGAATATCATTCCTCCGAGGTCACTATTCTTGGTGACTTCCATGTCCATAATAAGGAATGGCTAGGATCTTCAAAACCGATCCACAACGGAGAGCAGCGGAGACCTTTGCAGTCAGCAATTCTTTAGCCAATATGATTCAGTAACCTACTTACTTTCCTCGCATCTCAACACACAGCTCAAATCTCTTGGATATTTTTCTTACTACAAAACCTGAATGCTATAAGATATCAGTCACCGCCCCACTTGGTCGCTCAGACCACGGCATGGTCACTGCTTCCTGCGCAATGAAACCCGAGGTCACACAGTCATCACACCCACGTATCGTTTGGCACTACAACTCCGCGAACTGGGACGAAATGCGGGATTACTTTTCCTCATTTCCATGAGCGTCTGTCTTCTTCGCTCATCGCAACCCCTCTGATATCTCACAAAACGTCACCGAAATTATCCAAGCTGGCACGGAATTATTTATTCCACGTACACAGAAAACCTCTTCAACCACTCAAAAGCCCTCGTTCTCTAAATCCTGTGACAAGAGCAAATTTGAAAAGGTCAAAGCTCACAAAACGCTACACAATCCCAGTCAAGAAAACCGTCAAGCATTTAACGACGCAAGAAACCGCTACGTCCGCATTCTTTCTGAGGCAAAAAACCCGTTTAATAATCACAACAAAAACAAAGTCCTATTAAGCTCCAACGGAAGCAAACCCATTTGGACTTATGCTAAATCTATCGGGAATAATTTCTGCAAGAGCACGTTCCCACCTCTTGTCTCAGGAGATGAAATTGTTTCTACCGCCCTGGGCAAGGCTGAACTTTTTGTCTCGTTGTTCGCCGGCACTTCTACTCTCAACCCACCTCAAAATGTTCAACCACCAACAGTCCCCAACGTCGCGCATAGAATGACGGATATTATTTTCAAAACTAAAAAGGTACGAAAGATGCTCTCTTCTCTTAATGCCAGGAAAGCATCTGGCCTTGACGAGTTTCCAGCAATTGCTCTCAAAAAATGCGTAAAACGAAACACAGCAGTGAAGCCAGAGGAGTAGTCTCCAAATCTGTAAGTAGTATGGACCAGTTTCACCAAGTAAACAACAATCAATGAAGTTGATAAAACCGTCGGACTCGTGTCCATGCAATGTTGGTCACGTTAAAAATCCCTACCTTCCTTACACAAAGGCTGGTTCGACAAAATTTCCGGGATAGTAAGGTGAAATTGATTCCTGGCGTCGATGATTGTCCATAGTCGCGGATATAGGCCGACGTTAAAGTAACAACAAAAAATATGACATAATTAAACATTTACTTCATTCTACATTATGGCTATCTTCTTGTAGACTACGTGGCACATGTGGGTTGCACTTTTATTAAGACTAGTGTATAAATATTTTCTTGTCTCACAACATAAGCCAAATGTGATAAATAATCGTTTAGCACCTTTCAGAAAAAAATTAGTCCGTCTCTGTGATGGGGTCCTCCTTAGCTTAGAGTTGACGCGTGCCATCACCGTTTCTCTTGCAGTTCTTCAATTAATAGTTGTCTAGATCGTGCATCAACCATCAACCGTCAAGCGGTAGGAGATTGAAGGTTGTCATTACGATACAGATATTATTAGATATTTGCTCAGTGGAGAGTGGAACGGCCACCGTCTCATTACCAGAGGAGGCGGCGCCCATCTGCGAGCGGTACTTCATCTAATACATACAGTCCGTATTGCAACGATGAACCCAACACTGTCATCATCATCATCGAATGCTGATGGCAACAACACGTAACACACTTTTATATATTTTATATTAATCACTTCTGCACTCGATAATCATACATGTTATCCTAAATATACAAGGATATTTGTCGTATTTTTTACACTGGATGACAATGTCAACATTATTAACACGTAACACGCTCTTATATTAATTACCTCTGCGCGCGATAATCATCCATGTTATCTTAAATATATGAGGAAATTTGTCGTAATTTGTGATATTTCTTTAAAAAAAATTAACTAATGAGAAGATCCCGACTTTTGAATTTTGCAAAAAAAATTTCAAATGACCGCGAACTAGGCCCCCTAGAATCCATATCCAGGATCAGATTCAATTTTTATATGTATATATAGTAGCAGTAGCAGTGGTGGGGGAGGCCAACGACAAGCAAGTATGCCACCATGGGCCCTTTTTGCCAACCCCAGCAACCCAGCAACCATGCTCTACTCCTCCTCGGTTCCATCGCCAAACCTCCTCAACCTCGAGATGAAGGCCGTGACGGTCTTCAATTGGACGGTACTTACCTGATTCCTCTGCAGAGTCCACGATCCGAACAATTCTGCTCAAAGACTCCCAAAAGCCTCGCATTCGCACAGGTGGTAAGACGTTTCCTCATCCTCGCCGCATTCCTGGCAAATGGGATCTCTCTCTCTACGCCTATCAATGTGAGGTGTCTTCTAAGAGCGCAGTGGCCTGTGAGCACCCCAAGGATGCGGCGAAGCGTAGGTCGACTCCTTCCGAGTAGCCAGACAGCTTTATCTCTGTCCGGCCCCTCCACGAAGTGCCTCGCCTGCCTGCAGCCACCAACCGACCCCCAGTGCCTCTTCATTGCTTCCTCGGTCCACCTGTCTGAGGCGACGAAGACCGACTTCCTACTTATACTTATGGCCGGCTCCGGGCCACAGAACGGCCGCCGGGAACCAAGCCTTGTGAGATTATTCGCGACCTCATTCCCCGCCACGCCACAGTGTCCCGGAACCCACACTAGATGTACCTCCTTTGTCCTGTCTAGTCCTCTGAGGGCGTCAGTGCAGTCCTGAACCAGTGTAGACTTGATTATGGCCGCGCAGACTGCCCGGGGGACTGCCTGGCTTTTCGAGCAGATGTACACACATTTCTCGGGACTCCTCTTCACACCCTGTCTGTTGGCCACAGACAGGATAGCGTACACCTCTCTTTCGAATGCCGTGGTATATGCGCCAAGGGCATAGCTCTCGCGCACCCCCAGGCCCTCGATGTATATTCCTGCCCCGGAAGATTGTTGGTCCTCCAGCCGCGATCCGTCGGTGAAACAGATCAGGCTTGCGGGCTGGAATTCAACCTCATTTTCCCTACTTGGGATCCTGAGGGTGTATGGTCTAGTCAACCTGATATCACCTCGGCATCCCGAACCTTTATGGCGGAAATCGGAATTTCCTTTTCCACCTCCTTGGCGACTCTTTCATCCCCTATTACTGCTCCCTCTCCGCACCAGTTTCCTGCGTCTCGCATTCTGAGAAGCGACGCCATCGCCTCCCTCCTGACACAGATGGGAAGCGGTGGCAGCATCAACAGGACCTCTAGCTCGGCTGAGGGTGTCGTCCTCATAGCGCCTGTGATACCCAGGATTGCCAGCCTTTGGAGTTTGGCCAGATTCCCGCTGGTAGTTTGGTTCACACCGCACCACCAGACCAACGCCCCATAGAGGATTCTTGGCCTGACGATCGCAGTGTAGATCCAGTGAAGGATCCGAGGATTAACTCCCCAGATCCTCCCTATCACCGATTTTGATCACTTACCTTCCTTTTGCAAGTAGCTTGGATAAGTTTGTTAGTCAGGAAAATCGGCTCAGGTTTTCCCGGAAACTGTTGTGTTTCATTTGCAAAAATTTTATATCTCCAGAAATAACAATGTGAGGGCAACCAAATTTTTATCCTATGTACCAAAATTCAGATCTCTATGTTAAAAGACAAAAAAGTTAGAGGTAAATTAATTTTTAATTAATTAAATATGATTCAAGAAAGTTAAAATGTCAAAATCCATTGAGTACGAATGTAAGTAAATAATACTACAAGAAATGACTAACATGATATGTGTATAACTAGATATGTGTCTAAGTCGTTAAAGTCCTGGGTCAGAAACTAACACAATGTGTACTGGGCAGACTGTCCAGGGCTCAGACATGGGACGTCAGTAATTGACAATAATTCAAAGAGAGCTGTGGAGTTGCTAAATCTTAGCAGGGGACAGCTCAGAAACATAACAACCTTCCTTTTGCAAGTAGCTTGGATAAGTTTGTTAGTCAGGAAAATCGGCTCAGGTTTTCCTGGAAACTGTTGTGTTTCCTTTGCAAAAATTTTATATCTCCAGAAATAAAAAAGTGAGGGCAACCAAATTTGTATCCTATGTACCAAAATTCAGATCTCTATCTTAAAAGACAAAAAAGTTAGAGGTAAATTAATTTTTAATTAATTAAATATGATTCAAGAAAGTTAAAATGTCAAAATCCATTAAGTACGAATGTGAGTAAATAATACTACAAGAAATAACTAACAAGATATGTGTATAACTAGATATGTGCCTAAGTCGTTAATTTCCTTGATTTCGTTAAAATATGAGCAAAAAATCCATTGTAAAGCAAAATGGTTTTGTGTAAATTGTAAAACGTTGAAAAATTAACATGTAAAATGGGATAGACCTGCTAGTAGCCCAGTGGGCTATTTCCCTGTACACTGTATAATCGACTCCTACATGGAGAGTTCTAATCCTAGTTAGTGACTTTACATTAATCAATTTTTCTAATCAGATTGTTGCTATTTCGATGAATTTTTTAGCGAGTTTTTGTTTAAAAAATAATTTGATAAAGAGGAGATGAAAGTTTTACGACTTAATTCAATTTTAATAGCATATCTGGTTGTTTGTTCTTGCCCTAACTTAGTGAAACCGTTCCATATTTAATACAGTCGTAGACTTTTCCCGTGGCTTCACAGGTGCTTGTTTTAGTGAATTTCCTTAAAAGAAATCACCAACGAGGAAATCCCGACTTTTAAATTTAGAAAAAATTTCTTCAAATGAGCGCGAACTAGGCCCCCTAGAACCCATATCCGGGGTCTGTTTCAATTTTTATATGTTTATATATATATATATATATATATATATATATATATATATATATATATATATATATATATATATAAAGGGTGTACAATTTACCACAATTTAGGTCTGTAAGTTTAAAGACAAAAAGTTAAAAGAAAAAAATTGGGGTTTTCCTCAAAACGTAAAAAGTTGCGATTTGAAACGTCAAAATTTGCAACATTTAAGCAAAAAAACTGAAAGAAATACGGATTATGTAAAGAGTGTTCTGCAAACCCTTAAGTTTCAGCTTCAACCATCATTGCCCTTCATTTTAATAAAATTTATTTTATTTATTTATTTATATGCACTCAAATTATACAGTGCATCTTACATAGAAGTTACAAACTTGTGGCTGTAATTGATGCAATTTAGTTAAAATATTGAACTGAAACATATCAAAATCCAATTACACTGACATTTCTTGCTATCAAATTTCAAATTTACAATTTATTCAATCAATCTTCATTTATTAGCACTTCCAATATTTCCACTACATCCTTTGAAATTCCCAACCATTTTACACTCCAAAATAGTTTTCTTTCCACTTTAGGAACTAAAGTTGCAAGCTGTCACTGGGACATTATATGAATGTTTAAAAATAAATATTTCCAGCAAATTCATTTCAAATAGACACTTTCTCTAATGCTTTGAAAGTAGTTTTAGTTAAGTTTATGGTTTAATGGTCTATAATGAGGAGACCGCGACTTTTTAATTCTAAAAATATTTCTTCAAATGAGCACAAACTAGGCCCCCTCGAATTTTTACTTTCTGTTTACATATATACAGAATGGCGCATATCTACGGTAAAGCTCAATATGATTATTATTATACAAGATACGAAAAAAATTGTACACGTTAATTATAAGGTGTCTTAAGCTGCATCTTATAAAAATATTTTGACAATCACAGGGTGTTCCATAAGTCGTTAGTGATCCCTACAATTGTTTTTTTTCGAACACCCTTATATTATTGCATTTTTGCATTTTTTATCGAAATATGATGCATGTTTGTAAGAAAAAAAATCGAGACGCAGTAAGTGTGTTTTGGTAGCGAATTATCATTAAATCATTCAAATTTCAATAACTCAATTTGCTATTAACCTAAGGTTTGTTGGCTAGGAAACCAGTTTACTCGGAAACATTTAAAGTTTATTTTTGAAAAATTTTTTGTACATTTTCAAACCATACGTAATTTTCATAAAATATGGCACATTGTATAGGCCATACCGGTAACTAGATTGATGCCTGGTTGAATTAGAACGACATAATATTTGCTATTAAAAACATTTTATGAAAATTCACTTCCATAACGCACTTGCTGCATCTATACTTTTTTTTACATAGCTTCTTTCAGGTGGAAAGCTGCGGCGGAAGCTGCTCTAGGAGCTTAGAACCGTCACAAGACCAGAGATGGCGCTTTGCACTTTTCTCTATTGTTTACGATAACAATGCCTGTCTTAAGACTGACTTCTTGGAGCGCAGGTATGGCACATTTAGGAGTCCTAAGAAGGATTAAGCCGGTCTGTATCTCATGCTTTATATCTCACCGCACCTCCTGACAGGACTGAAGTGATGGTAGCTAGCGAGTGATGTAATTAAATGCCCGTCGTGGTATTAGCTACGGAAGAAGTTGTTTTTGTTCGCTAGTTTTCTTTCCACAGCTCCCATCTTGCTGTACTGTGCGTACGTGGAAGCCAAGAACCGTCACAAAACCAGGAATGGCGCTTTGAGCGCTGGTCTCCATTGCATACTATTTCAAAGCCTGCCTAAAGGCTGAAGCGAAGTTATGGAATATTACTATTGCCTAAGAAGGAGGAAACTGGTATGTGTCTCCTGTTTTACATACACACTGTGTCTATAAAGTAACGCATAAATTCAATAAAATTGAAAGTGAACATTATTAAGGAAAATACAAATACAGGTCGGCTTTTGTTGTCAAAAACTATCGTTTTCATGTAAAAATCCCACCCCTATCGTCATACCTCTTCAAAGGGTAACTACCCCTTCGACATTTTGAAATTGGATGGTGGGTAGTGTGATACTCATGGGAGAAGCCAGACTAGGACTATACAGACTAGCCTGCAATGATAGACTGAAGGTCAACCCAGGCTTCAGCGGTCACTGAAAAATTCAGGAGATCGTAAAGGAGCCCATGCTTGAAATGAGGTCAGACTTCGCGAGCCCGCGAATCTACAGGGAACACAATTTTACAGTGGAATCCCCGACCGCGAAGCATGGCGGGAGGTGACGCCGGGCTTACCAAGAGACGCGCTCGTCTGGTTCACACACGAATCGGGCGGGGAGCGTGGGACGGGGGCAGGTGTTTATTCGAAAGGACCGACGGTAAGTCATAGTATTTCCCTCGGAGCCCACGCAATGGTCTTTCAGGCCGAAATGTACGCCATTCTGCACTGTATACGGGAGAACAAGAGGAGGGGATACACCAGCAAGCGGATCCTCATAGCCACAGAGAGCCAGGCAACCCTTAAGGCCCTAAGTAGCCAACAGGTAAGTAGAAAGACTAAGGGCAGGCGCAATAAGCCAAAGGCTGCAGTGCTACCGGGGCGGCAAAGACGCGGACGAGCCCTGAGAGAGAGAAAAAGTGTGATACATCCTTTCAAAGCCAATACAACTCTCTATTCAGCGACATCATTTTTTGTGGGAATAAAATAAAGTGTGTGTGTGTGTGTTTTAGTGAATTTTCTTTTTAAAAAAATCACTAATGAGAAGATCGCGACTTTTGAATTTTGAAAAAAATTCTTCAAATGAGCGCTATTTAGGACCACTGGAACCCAGATCCGATATATATATATATATATATATATATATATATATATATATATATATATATATATATATATATATATATATATATATATATATATATAAACCTATAAAGTCTGAAACTGACCTCGGATTTATATCGGATAATAATTTGTAAGTGGCTTGGATAAGTTCCTTAGCCAGAAATATCGGACCAGGTTTTCCGGGATAATTTTGGGGGTTTATTTCGGATTTTTTTCTAATCTCAGAAAATAACAAAGCTGTGCCAACCAAGTTTGGTGTGTGGATTTATGTTATGAAACGCCTGGACGCAGCAAGTGCGTTATGGTAGTGAATTTTTATTAAAATGTTTTTAATAGCAAATATGTGTGTTTTTTAATAAAGCAGGCATCAAATTTGGTTACCAGTATAACCTATATAGTAAAAACAAGGTTCCATGTTTGATCAAAATAACTTTATTGTTTGAAAATGAACAAAAATTTCCGAAAGTAAACTTAGTGTTCCCGAAAAAACTCGTTTCTTAGTCAACCTTATAGGTTAATAGCAAATTGAGCTATTCAAATATGAAGCATTTGATCAAAAATCGCTACCATAACGCACTTGGTGCATCCAGAATTTCTTTTCTTACAAATATGCATTATATTTCGATGGAAAATGCAATAACATAACACGTGTTTGATTAAAAAAAAGAGAGAATTTGTATCACCAGCGACTTATGGGCCACCCTGTGATTGTAGAAATATTTTTTAAGATGTAGCTCAAGACACACTATAATTAATGTATACAATTTTTTTCATATCTTGTATAATAACGGATATATTAAGCTTTATTGTTTTTTTACGAAAATTCGACGAAAATTATATACCATTAAAAGATAAACTCTATAGCTAAGGCTACTGCCAAAGCATCAGAGAAAGGGTCTATTTGAAATGAATTTTCTGGGAATATTTTAGTAAAATGAAGGACAATGACGGTTGAAACTAAGACTTCAGGGTTTGTAAAACATTCTTCTTGAGACATTTTCTTTCCATAGCTCGTATTAGATTCAAGTCCTTTGCCTAAATGTTGCCAATTTTGACGTTTTATATCGCAACTTTGACGTTGAAAACCCCTATTAATTTTTTTTTAAATGCCCATCACATTTTTTCTCTTTTTTCTCTTTTGACATACAGAGCTAAATTTTGGTAGGTAACTTACATATAATGAGATAAACCCGCGTACCAAATTTGGTTGCCCTTACTTTGTTAATTCGGGAGATATAATTTTTTTTCCAAAGATAACACAAAATTTACCTGGCTAACGAACTTATCCAAGCCAGTTGCAAAAGGAAGGTACTTACCAAAATCGGCCCATTATTTTTTGAGTTATCATATATATATATATATATATATATATATATATATATATATATATATATATATATATATATATATATATATATATATATATGAGACATGCTTGGTTCTCGGGTTAAACCGCGTCCAGCATTTATGGGAACTCGACGTTTCGGCTCCTGTTTTGGAGCCATTTTCAAGAGGTAAAGGAAATATGTAAGGACACTCTAAGGCCTCAATCTGCCTACTCCTTAGAGTGGTGGACAAAGGTAGGTAAAGGAAATATGTAAGGACACTCTAAGGCCTCAATCTGCCTACTCCTTAGAGCGGTGGATAAAGATAGGTTGGGTTGTTGTAGCTCGATTACGGGGCCTCAATCTGCCTACTCCCCAAATCTCGCCGGAGATCGTCTGTGAGGTCTCAGTGTGTTCAACCCTAGGCCTCAGAGAGATCAGGCCTAGGGTTGAACACACTGAGACCTCACAGACGATCTCCGGCGAGATTTGGGGAGTAGGCAGATTGAGGTCCTTTAATCGAGTTACAACAACCCAACCCACCTTTGTCCACCGCTCTAAGGAGTAGGCAGATTGAGGTCTTAGAGTGTCCTTACATATTTCCTTTACCCACCTTTGTCCATCACTCTAAGGAGTAGGCAGATTGAGGCCTTAGAGTGTCCTTACATATTTCCTTTACCTCTTGAAAATGGCTCCAAAACAGGAGCCGAAACGTCGAGTTTCCCTAAATTCTGGACGCGGTTTAACCCGAGAACTAAGCACGTCTCACATTAAAGACCGCGGAAATCTTTCTGAACATATATATATATATATATATATATATATATATATATATATATATATATATATATATATATATATATATATATATATATATATATATATATATATATATATATATATATATATATATATATATATACATATAAAAATGAAACTCACCCTGGATATGTATTCTGGGAGGCCTAATTAGCGCTCATTTGAATAAATTTTTTCAAAATTCAAAAGTCGAGATCTCCTCATTAGTGAATTTTTTTAAGAAAATTATATACCAAAATTTCGATCTCTATATTACAAGAAAAAAGGATATAAGCATGTAATAAAAAAAAAGTTTGGTGCCATTTCTACGAAAATGTACTAACATAGCTCCTGCCGCGTCCAAACTTTTTAAAATCTTAGTGCCCAAATAATATAATAAAAAATATTGACTCAAAAATGTATCTTTAAAAAAATCAAGATAAGCTTTAAGATTATATTTATAAGTTTTTTGTGTGACCCTCTAAATAAACATTAATGCATATTATATCTATTTAAAAGCTGTCGCATCTTCGAGGGGTCATAAGATGTTTGTGTCACGTAGAGACAGTCTTAATGGAAGTTAGTGATGTGAAGAGAGTATAAGGTGTACCGTTAGCGTCCTGCCTTCTCCTATGCGGCCGATGGTGTCGTGATCTGGGTACTAAAACACCCATCCAGGAAGTCGAGGACAATACCAGCATCAAATCATCACCTACGAAGAGGTCAAGCAAGTGATACGCACAGTGGCTATCTCATAATATGGACTACAACATACGTAGAGTAGCTATGTCATAATATGGACAAGTGGATTTACTTAGTTAAACAGCGTGTGAGGATCTTAATCTGTATTTTTTTTCAATGTAAACATATTTTATGTATACAGCGTGTTTCACCTATTTGAAATATCTAGAGAAGTACTAAATATATCAACCTGAAATTTTGGTTTTGCATATACGAGGGGCGGCTCCTTAATAAATGCGTCCGTGCGCGCGCACTAATTTCTTTCTGCCGTGGAAAAAATATTTTTGCTATGCTATATTTAATAAATTTTTATTTGCTTTTTACCTCCTGCATTCAACAAACAAAATTAGTATATCGAGGATCGAGAATCGCAGAGTCGGCAGCCATTAATACAGAATCAGAATAAATATAGTGTTATTGGTTGGTTGCAGACGTTATCGTTATAAACCTCCATATCCAAATATAAATATATACATCAGTTGCCGGCGGTGTGTATTTTTCGGCGCCCTTGAGGAAATGCGATACTTCAATGCGAAATGATCGAGTATCATCGTCGAAAACGACCGAATAAGCAATCTGGTGTGCGCTCTAAAATTCCACACTTGCAGTATGCAGTGGAATTCTGACAGAGCGTGTCTGTGTCTAGCATGTGTTTAGTAATTTTCGTGTAGTGCTGTGCGTCGGATTGATTTTAATTAGATCATTTCGTTGTTGTTTACATGTTCTAACAAGACAATTATTATTATGATAGCTACTACTTCGGGTTGCTTGATAAGTGGACAAAATAATTGTGATACTGTGATTAATTCAGTGTATAATATTTTAAATTTAAAGGTTAACTTTTTAAGGGACTTTTTAACTACTATAACCTATAACTTACTAGAGGAAAACTTGGTAAGTATAGTTAATAAGTATAAAGTTTAGTTAGTTTAGTGAGTAGGTTTTTTATAATACATTTTCGGGAAAAAATAGGCGAGCCCTTTATTTTTAGTGAATTTTTATAAAAAAAATTCACTAATAGAAGGTATCGATGGAGAGGCTGCAAATTTTTTTTCAAATAAGCGCTAGAACCCATTACCGGGGTCAGTTTATCAGTTTTTATATGTTTATATATATATATATATATATATATATATATATATATATATATATATATATATATATATATATATATATATATATATATATATATATCCAACCGATAACTCAAAAAATAAGCAACTGATTTTGATGAAACTCGGCAAGTGCTTTTGTTTTATTTAAGGCTCGGATGAGTTTGTTAGTCAAGAAAATCGGATAAAGTTTTCCTGGAAAATTTTGAGTTTTGTTTTAAAAAATATATTTTTCTCCGAAAATTACAAAGCTCTTTTAATGAAATTTGGTGGATATGTTGCCTTGTAAAAGACGTTACTACGCACTAAAATTCAACTTTCAACATTATTAGAAAATTGAGTTATTCAAATTTTAAACTTTCTTTTGAAAAAAAGATTCTCCGAAAATTACAAAGTTATTTTGATGAAATTTGGTGGATATGTTGCGCTGTGTAAGATACTACTATACACCAAAATTCAACTTTATAAGTTTGTAGAAACTTGAGTTATTCAAATTTGAAGCATTTAATAAAAATTCACTACCATAACGCACTTGCTGCATCCCGAACTTTTTTTCTTGCGCACCCCCAATGCATTAAGGCGCGATCTGCTACTGGTATATACGAGGGGGTACCCAAAAGAAACCAAACACATTTGTTTTATTTATTCATTTAATTTTCTTTACCTCAGCAAAACTGGTTACTTTCACATCTCTTTTCAGTTGGGGAAATACAAAAGGTGGGAAGGGGTAAGATCGGGCCAATAGGGGGGATGCGGCAGAAGGATCATGCCATTATTAGTCAAAAATTGGCGCACAGGCGGGGCTGTGTGAACAGGGTTGGGCTAGGTCGTTATTATAATGGAAAAACTACCATGCGTTACTTACTTCACCTAGACTCCTTTCACCACTTATTTACTATTGATGTATCCATACTTTTTTAAATGAAATAAATAAATATAAACAATTCAAAATTTTGAAATTAAAATTTTAATAATTTACTCTGAACATCTGTTTATAGGTATACTTTAGCTACTGCATGAGATTATGTACTTTCATTTACCTCAAATTTTCCATATACGAGATGAAGAGTAAATAAAAACTAAAAATAAACAATACGTCCCTTATTCTAAGATTCTACGGGATTAGCGGAGTCGATTTCGAGGTTATCCTCTTTTTTGTTTATGACGGCTGTAATCAAAGAAGAAGATAACCTCGAATTCGATTCTCCCCTGCTGTCAGTTGGCAAAATAACAAATGACAAATAGGTAATTGGTGTTTTCAGATTTAACTAGGAGAGCGAGATCGCTTTTAAATACCCTGAAGAATGGGAACCTTAATATTTATACATAATAAAACGTAGCTCTAAATTGCCTTTAAACAAATTGAATCACTTTAATTAAAAATTTTATTTATTATTATATATTTTCCATATTTTCCTGATATTTTGAGTTCTTTAACTTGAGAGTTTTGGCAAAAGGCAACCCCGTTGATCGTTTATTGTGATATATTTTTGAAGCCTGTTCATTTGAAGTTTGATTTGGGGCATTTGTTTGCAATAGCAGGGTAACCCTAATATATCGGTCTGACCTTGTCTCACATTATAGGCACCCATTCAGAGGTAATTTCTGGTTATATCGTAAATTATTTCTTTTTTATTTTGTTATAACTCAAATTTTACCAAACCGATTAAGTTCACATTTGGTAGAGAGAACCATTTGGTCGATATCTACATGCGTGTAAAGTTTTAGTTTGATACTTTTAGGAATTTAACAGATATTGCGTTTTCAAACAGTTTTTCGCATTTTTTTCTAAAAGTATTTGAGTGTCAAAACTGTCTAACGAACCAATCCAAGCCATTAAAAAATGATGGGAATTGCCAAATTTGGTTTCGATTGGTGAAGTATTTTTTGAGTCATCGGTTGGATATATATATATATATATATATATATATATATATATATATATATATATATATATATATATATATATATATATATATATATATATATATATAAACTTTTGAGCTGACCTTTAATTCGGCTTCTAGGGCGCTCATTTGAAGAAATTTCCCAAAAATCTTACCATTGATACCTCTCTATTAGTGAATTTTCTTAATGAAAATTCACTAAAAATTAAACACCGTTGAAAAGAGATTTACACCAGCTCTAAAATGATGTGCTACTTGACCCACCTTGTCATTTAAGATTTTAGGGGTGTATCGCACCACCGCTTAAGGGTTGGTGTTGCAATGTTAAAAATAAGCCTAAAAGTGTTCCCCCTTCAAAGCAAAATTTATTTATTTGGGTGATTTTCAACATAATCACGATAAGTGCCCTAAAACCGCGACCTGTATAAAAATATATTTCTGTAACTCTTGCACATATGACTTCATATATAATTGCTGACGCCAGCAGATTAAATTCGTTAAATTAATTAATAAAACATGCATTATCTTATAGATATTGAGAGCGAAACTCAATCCTTTTCATACAAAATTGAGATAAGTTCTGTACAAATATTGATAGGAAGTGTGCAGATGATCTGTCAATACATACATAATATATATCACCACGGTTTCTCTTCTCGGAAATGATAAAATGAAATGAAAACAGAGATTATGATATCAAATATATTTTGTATTTATTTGTGTTGCATTCTAATTTCCAAATGATATCTGCCGGCGCTAAATATAGTTATTGCTATCAGAGATTTTAACCCCCAACAGAATATTCTTACAGAATTAGTAGTTTTTTTATTTTTATTTTAACAACACACCACGAGGGCTTACAGCCTAAATACTATCGTACCGTGGGTGTCAACAAGGAAGAAAGGGGCAACTTGTTAATTCTGGACTTGAAGGTTTGGAGGTTCGGGGGAGAAGCAAAAACATGTGCCGGCAAGGGATTTCACAACTTGGAAGTCCTCGGGACAAAAGAGCGGGGATAACAAGATGTTCTATGTCTGGTAACCCGGACAGTAAAATGGCGCATTCGCTCTGTTCCCCTGGTAGATCTGTTCGGCGCAGCAGGTAGAGGAACTATGGAAGAAAGCTCCTCTGAGCAGTTCCCGTGCAGATATCTATAAAAGAGAGAGAGAGAGGTCACCAACGGCACGTCGGTGGGCAAGGGATGGCAGCCTCTGGGTGAGGGTAGGGTCACCGATAAAACGTATGGCTCTCTTCTGAATGGAGTCCGGGATAGCGAGTGCAGAAGCGGCAGCAGCACCTCAGATATGGGAGCAGTATTCGAGGTTTGGTCTTATTTGTGAAGTATATAAGGTATAGAGATTAGCTGGTGAAAAGTATTTGCGAGCTCGAAAGAGGAAACCTAATTTCTTAGCAGCCGCTTCTGCAATTGATGTGACATGTTGGTGCAAATTGAGATTTAGATCCACAGAAATGCCAACAAGTGAAAAGGACTCATTACTTTAAATACCTTCGTTGTTTATTGTGATGGGTCTAGGGCTGGTGTATCTCTTATGAGAAAGAAAGCAAGACTGTGATTTGGTGGGGTTGAATTGTACAAGATTTCTACTTCCCCAGTCTAATATTTTTTGGGGATCCACGGAGATAGAACCCTCCATGAGTCTGCGATCCTCATCTAATTGGGCTAAAGAGACAGGCTTAGAATATTGTACATTTGAGTGGAGGGTGCTGTCGTCCGCGTAACTGTGAACTGGGTTGGATGTGCTAGAGAGGAGGTCATTGATGTGAGGAAGAAACAAAGTAGGGGCTAAAGCTGAACCTTGAGGAACTCCTGCATTAATTGGATACAGCTTAGAGGAATGGCCATCCACGACAACAGAAATGCTCCGGTTGGAGAGGAAATTTGCTGTCCACGTACATAGTTTTGGTGGTAGGCCATAGGCCGGTAGTTTATTAAGCAGCGCTGTGTGCCAGACCTGGTCGAATGCTTTGGATATGTCTAGAGCGACAATCTGGGATTCACCGTGTAGTTCCATAGACTTGTTCCAAGAATGGGTGACAAAGGACAGGAGGTTGGCAGTTGATCTGCGCTGACGGAATCCATACTGCCTGTCGTTGATTAGACTGCGTTTTTCAAGAAATTTTAGTAATTCGGTGTTTATACACTTTTCCATCACTTTAAAGACGACTGAAAGGAGAGAAATAGGCGTGTAGTTGCTAGGAAGCGCTTTGGATCTCTTCTTGGGGACAGGTTGTACTCGAGCAGTTTTCCAGTTACTATGGAATATGCCTCTATTGTAAGATGTCAGGACAGGAGCACGTTCTGGTGCGCATTTTTGAGAACAATTGCTGGGATCTCGTCAAGGCCAGAGGCTTTCCTGGTATTAAGAGAAGAGAGCATCTTTCGTACCTTTTTAGTTTTGAAAATGATATTAGTCATTTTATGCGCGACATTGGAGACTGTTGGTGGTTGAACATTTGGAGGTGGGTTGAGAGTAGAATTGCCGCCGAACAACGAGGCAAAAAGTTTAGCCTTGCCCAGGGCGGTAGAAACAATTTCAACCCCTGAGACAAGAGGTGGGAACGTGCTCTTGCAGAAATTATTCCCAAAAGATTTAGCAAGATTCCAGAAGGGTTTGATGCCGCTGGATCTTAAGAGCACTTTGTTTTGGATGTGGTTATTAAACGAGTTTTTTGCCTCAGAAAAAATGCGGACTTAGCGGTTTCTTGCGTCGTTAAATGCTTGACGGTTTTCTTGACTGGGATTGTGTAGAAGCGTTTTGTGAGCTTTCACCTTTTGAAGTCTGGCCTTGTCACATGATTTAGAGAACCAGCGATTTTGAGTGGCTGCAGAGGTTTTCTGTGTACGTGGAATAAATAATTACATGCCAGCTTGGATAATTTCGGTGAGGTTTTGTTAGATATCAGAGGGGTCAGGATGAGAGAAGGAGACAGACGCCCATGGAAATGAGGAAAAGTAATCTCGCATTTCGTCCCAGTTCGCGGAGTTGTAGTGCCAAACGATACGTGAGTGTGATGACTGTGTGACCTCGGGTTGCATTGCGCAGAAAGCAGTGACCATGCCGTGGTCTAAGCGACCCAGGGGGCGGTGACTGATATCTTATAGCAGTCCGGATTTGTAGTAAGAAGGAGATCCAAGGGATTTGAGCTGTGTGTTGGGATGCGAGGAAAGTAAGGCTGTGGAACCATATTGGCTAACGAATTGCTAACTGCAAAGGCCTCCGCTGCTCTCCCTTGTGGATCGGTTTTTGAAGATCCTAGCCATTCCTTATTATGGACATTGAAGTCATCAAGAATAGTGACCTCTGAGGAAGGATATTCAGAAATCAGATGGTCGGTTTTTTCAGAAAGGTAGTCAAAGAGCTGGACAAAGTTGTTGTCAGAAGGTGACTGATAAATGCAACAAATGAATTTAGTTGTAGCCCTGAGAGAGAGTTTTATCCATAGTATGTATTTTCTTCCAGCTTCTAAATTGGGGAGCCTGGTGCAGGGTAGATTGCTACGGACGTACGCGCACACGCCTCCATGCAATCTAAAAGAAGTAAGGGGCTCATACCCCGGGAAATTTAGGTGATTAGTGGCTGTTTTGGCACTGATTTGAGTTTCGGTGAGGAAGAGGAGTTGGGGCCTATTAGCCTGGAGGAAATGATGGACGGAGTTCAGGTCAGAATTTAGGCCACATATATTCGAGAAGGATATGTTAAGTCTTGATGCTGGCGCCCCCTGTACACCCCTATCCCGGATATCCGAATGGAGGGGTATTTTACCTCCAGAATCTTTTGTACAAGGAGGAGCCATCATAATTTTTGTTTATAAGGGAAACCGACTCATACAGCAGAACCGGAAACGTCCGTTGATACTTCACCGGCCCCTTGATGTAAGTGGTGGTACCTCCTCGGGCGTGAAGAAAATCCTTTACTATGACGTAAAGGAAAATTCCACTACCACCTACCATATTGCAGGTATACCACACCAGCCAACTATTAAAGAGCTGACCAGCTCTATAACTTGCTCAAAAGTAAGTAGGTCAAAATGAAATTCACTTAATAGTTTAGTTCCTCAGGAGGCTTGAAATAAATTTAATGTGAAAACCGAAAATGAGTATTTCTTTAGAGTATGCTTTCCTTATACAGGCAATACTTTTATAATATTCAGAAAGATGTTCAAAGTAGATGAACATATACAGACGTAGATACTCACTGGCCCCACAAATGGTTGCTAAGTTCTTTGCGACTGGTGCCGCCTTTTACAGTATCCTCAGTCCGAAGCCAAATTATTTTAAAAATATATGTGTGTGAAGGTATGTGTTTTTGTTTCTGTAACGTCGGTCTATTTCCGCGACTATGGCAAATCACCAACTCCAGGGAGCAGTTTCACCTCACTATCATGGAAATTTCCAGAATCCCTGCTTTTATGAAAGGAGAGTAGGGATTTTCAACGTGCCTAACATTGCATGGACACGGGACCGACGGGACCCCTAAAGGGCAGAACGTGCAGACATTCAACTCGCTAGAATACAATGCCATAACCTCGGTTTATGTTAATTTTGCAGTAAATATGTACTAAACAGTCCAAGATATGCCGTCAAAACTTGGACCGAGAGGTGACACGTACTGTACACTCTTAAATTTTCGTTAAATCGCGTTTAGACAACATATCGTTTAGTATAAGACTTTTAGCAGAAAGTATCAAAACCTGCTTACAAAATGAGAAGAGTACTGATAGATAAGTACCTAGATCCATTATTTTTATAGCAGCCTCGGTGGTCCAGGTGTAAGAATGTGTACCTCTGAACCGAAGGGTACTGGGTTCGAATCCCAGGGTCTCCCTTTCATTTTTTCAGTACACACTGTAATAAATTAACATCAACCGAGCTTGTGGCATTGTGTTTGAGCAAGGTGAATGTCTGCACGTTCCGCCCTTCGGAGGGGGTGTAAGGCAGTTGGTCATGTGTCCATACGATGTTGGGCACGTTAGATATCCCTACCCTCCTTACAGAAAGGCTGGAGTTCGGCAAAATTTCCAGGATAGTGAGGTGACACTGCTCCATGGCGTTGGAGATTGGCCATAGTCGCGGAAATAGGCCGACGTTAAAATTATATATATATATATATATATATATATATATATATATATATATATATATATATATATATATATATATATATATATACTTCACAAATAAGGCCAAACCTCGAATACTGCTCCCACATCTGGGGTGCCGCTGCCGCTTCTACACTAGCTCTCCTGGACTCCATTTAGAAGCGAGCTATACGTCTCATCGGTGAGCCTACCCTCACCCAAAGGCTGCCAACCCTTGCCCACCGACGTGACCTCTCTCTATTGTATAGATATCTGCACAGGCACTGCTCAGAGGAGCTTTCTTCCATAGTCCCTTCACCTGCTGCGCCCAACAGATCTACCAGGGGAACAGAGAATGCACCCTTTTACTGTCCAGGTCACCATACATCGAACATCTTGTTATACCCGCTCTTTTGTCCCGAGGACTTCCAAGTTGTGGAATTCCTTGCCGGCACATGTTTTTGCTTCACCTCCGAACCTCCAAACCTTCAAGTCCAGAATTAACAAGTTGCCTCTTTCCTCCTTGTCGACACCCACGGTACGATAGTATTTAGGCTATGATCTCTCGTGGTGTGTTGTTGAAAAAAAAACTCAAAAAATAATTAGCCGATTTTGATAAAACTAGTAGAGTAGCTTCCTTTTGTAAATAGCTAAAACAAGTTTGTTAGCCAGCTAAATCAGACCAGTTTTTCAGGGAAAATTTTCTTTTGGCAAATTTTTGTATCTCCCAAAATAACAATGCTATGGCAACAGAATTTAGTACACAAGTTTATACTGTAAAAAGCACACTGTTTGCCAAAGTTGAAACAAAAAGAATTATAAGAATTTAATGAAAAATTCCTCGATGAGACATATTTTTAGGAATATTCATAAATTTTTGTTGTCATTACTTGGTGAAACCGTTCCATACTAAATAAAGACGTAGAGACTATTTCTCTGATTTCACAAACGTTTGTTTTTTTCTGTGTAACCGGCTTCGCTGCTTGACGGAACTCAGACTTTTATTTGATATTGTTAAATAGGTATAATAAATTTTAAAAATTGGCAAGATTAACATTTTTAAGCTTTTAGTGAATTTTTTTTAAGAAAATTCACTAATGAAGAGATCCCGACTTTTGAATTTTGAAAAAAATTCTTCAAATGAGCGCTATCTAGGACCCCTGGAACCCAAATCCGAGGTCGGATTTTTATAAAACTTGGTGAGTACCTTCCTTTTACAAGTGGCTTGGATAAGTTCGTTAGCCAGGAAAATCCGCCGAGGTTTTCTCGGAAAATTTCGTGTTTTCTTTCGAAAAAAATCGAAAAAAAATTATATCTCCGGAATTAACAAAGTAAGGGCAACCAAATCGCAATCATACGCGGGTTTTTATCATTATATGTAACTTACCTACCAAAATTTAGCTATCTAGGTTAAAGGACAGAAAAGTTACAGGCATTTAAAAAAAAATTGGGTTTTCCTGAAAACGTCAAAGTTACAATTTTAAACGTCAAAATTGGTAATATTTAGGCAATGAACCTGAAACTAATATGAGCTATGGAAGTCAAATGTCTCAAGAAGAATGTTTTACAAAGCCTGAAGTCTTAGTTTCAATCGTCATTGTCCTTCATTTTACTAAAATATTCCCAGGAATTTCATTTCAAATGGACCCTTTCTCTGATGATTTGGCAGTAGTGTTGACTATTAAGTTTTTCGGTATATGGTATATCATTTTTGTTGAATTTTCGTAAAAAATCTTTAAAGTTCAATGTATCCGTTATTATGCACGATACGAAAAAAATTGTATACATTAATTATAGGGTGGAAACCAGGTCAGTTTCATATATATATATATATATATATATATATATATATATATATATATATATATATATATATATATATATATAGTGGCTTGGATAAGTTCGTTGGCCAAGAAAATCGAACCAGGTTTTCGCGGAAAATTTTGTGTTTTCTTTATAAACAAATTTATATCTCCGGAAATAACAAAGTGAGGGCAACCAAATTTGGTACGCGTATTTGCATTATAAAGAGTGAACCATGTACCAAAATTTAGGTCTCTTAGTTTAAGGACAAAAAGTTACGGGCAGCTAAAGAAACAAATTTTGGAGTTTTCCTCAAAACGACAAACTCGCAATTTAAAACGTCAAAATTGGCAATGTTTAGGCAAAGAACGTGAAACAAATACGGATTGTGAAAAGAAAATGTTGCAAGAAGAGTGTTCTGCGAACCCTTAAGTTTCAGATTCAACCGTCATTGACCTTCATTTTACTAAAATATTTACAGAAAATTCATTTCAAATAGACCCTTGCTCTGATGCTTTGGCTGTCGGTTTAGTTAAGTTGATGGTTTAGTGAAGTTAATGGTTTAACGTTCTATAATTTTTAGCTAATTTTCGTAGAAAAAATTCGTTACTGCATTTTAGCATTTTTTATCGAAATATGATGCATGTTTGTAATAAATAAATCTGGACGCAGTAAGTGCGTTTTGGTAGCGAATTTTCATTAAATCCTCCAAATTTCAATAACTCAATTTGCTATTAACGTAAGTTTTTTTGGTTAGGAAACCAACATTTAACTTTATTTCCGGAAAAATTTTGTACAAACGCGGCAAGGGCGTTTTGGTAGCGAATTTTTATTAAATGTTTCAAATTTCAATAACTCAATTTGCTATTAACCTAAGGTTCATTGGCTAGGAGACCAGTTTTCTCAGAAACATTTAAAGTTTATTTTCGGAAAATGTTTGTACATTTTCAAATAATTATTTTGATAAAATATGGTACATTGTTCCTACTATATAGGTTATACCGGTAACTAAATCGTGGCCTGCTCGCATTAGAGCGATATATTTGTAATTAAAAACATTTTTATGAGAATTCCTTCCATAACGCACTTGCTGCGTCTAGAGTTTTTTTTTAATATTTTCGCTACGCATTTATGCATCTAAAAGTAGACATCACATGAAAAATGATTCCAAGATATATCAGTGGTAATAAAATGCAACAATCCAGTGGTGTCATTCGATCAAGTCATCGGGTCTACAAACTCTCCACATCTATTTGTATTCATCGCTGTTATTGTTTCTGCTCTTTTATTTTGTGATGAGTGCACACAACGCATTCCAAATGAGTCTTTCCCAATTTTATCACCGATACTTTAAAGCAAACAGAATCCCAATCCGCGCTATCGTATTGGATGTGTCCGTGCTGTGTCCTGCGTTACGCAAATGAAATGTACAAATTGACGTGGCGTATGCAATACTAATTGTCATCAAATCACACAGCTAATGCAAGGAGTGACCACTGTTGTTTAGATATCACTATTCCCCTATACCGTTACATAATGACTACTTGTTTGTTACATTGTTGATAGCAACCAGTTGGATGATTTGGTGTATGGAATTTGTCTGGTATTTAGAGAAAACTGTTGTATATGTTGGTTGTATACATTCTACCAATTAACAAGTAACACTGACCACAATTTAATTTTACTTCCACATCGTCACAACGTGTGGAAGTAATCACATCGGCGCCAAAATATTCAAAAATATATTTTTGCTTCGTAAAAAGTATCAAAACATATAGAAAACATGATTTGGGAACGAAATTTTTTTGTCTGTCGGTCTATATTTCTGTCTGTTTGTAGCAACGACAACTTTATATCGAATTGAGATATCGTCTTCAAATTTGGTATTTTTTAAAATTTCAACAACACACCACGAGGGCTTACAGCCTAAATACTATCGTACCGTGGGTGTCGACAAGAAGGAAAGAGGCAACTTGTTAATTCTGGACTTGAAGGTTTGGAGGTTCGGAGGAGAAGGAAAAACATGTGCCGGCAAGGAATTCCACAACTTGGAACTCCTGGGGTCAAGAGAGCGGACATAACAGATGTTCTATGTCTGGTGACCTGGACAGTAAAAAGGTGCATTCGCTCTGTTCCCCTGGTAGATCTGTTGGGGGCAACAGGTGGAGGAACTATGGAAGAAAGCTCCTCTAAGCACTGCCCGTGCAGATATCTATAAAAGAGAGAGAGAGGTCACCAACGGCACGTCGGTGGGCAAGGGATGGCAGCCTTTGGGTGAGGGTAGGGTCACCAATGAGACGTATAGCTCTCTTCTGAATGGAGTCCAGAATAGCGAGTGTAGAAGCGGCAGCAGCACCTCAGATGTGGGAGCAGTATTCGAGGTTTGGCCTTATTTGTGAAGTATATAAGGTATAGAGATTAGCTGGTGAAATGTATTTGCGAGCCCGGAAGAGGAAACCTAATTTCTTAGCAGCCGCTTCTGCAATTGATGTGACATGTTGGTGCCAATTGAGATTTCGATCCACAGAAACGCCAACAAGTGCAAAGCACTAATTACTTTGAATAACTTGGTTGTTAATTGTGATAGTTCTAGGGCTGGTGTATCTTTTATGAGAAAGAAAGCAAGACTGAGATTTGGTGGGGTTAAATTGTACAAGATTTCTGCCTCCCCAGTCTAATATTTTTTGGAGATCCACAGAGACAGAACTCTCCATGTGTCTGCGATCCTCATCTAGTTGGACCAAAGAGACAGGCTTAGAATATTGTATATTTGAGTGGAGGGTAATGTCGTCCGCGTAGCTGTGAACTGAGTTGGATGTGCTAGAGTGGAGGTCATTGATGTGGAGAAGAAACAAAGTAGGGGTTAAAGCTGAACCTTGAGGAAGTCCTGCATTAATTGGATACAGTTTAGAGGAATGGCCATTCACGACAACATATATGCTTCGGTTGGAGAGGAAATTTGCTGTCCACGTACAGACTTTTGGTGGTAGGCCATAGGCCGGTAGTTTATTAAGCAGCGCTGCGTGCCAGACCTGGTCGAACGCTCTGGATATTTCTAAAGCGGCAATCTGGAATTGACCGTGTAGTTCCATACACTTGTTCCAAGAATGGGTGACAAAGGAAAGGAGGTCGGCAGTTGATTTGCGCTGACGGAATCCATACTGCCTGTCGTGGATTAGACTGTGTTTTTCAATACATTTTAGTAATTTGGTGTTTATATACCTTTCCATCACTTTAGAGACGACTGAAAGGAGAGAAATAGGCCTGTAGTTGCTAGAAAGCGCTTTGGATCCTTTCTTGGAGACGGGTTGTACTCGAGCAGTTTTCGAGTTACTAGGGAATATGCCTCTATTGTAAGATGTCTAAAATAAACGAGTCAGGACGGGAGCAAGTTCTGGTGCGCATTTTTTGAGAACAATTGCTGGGATCTCGTCAGGGCCAGAGGCTTTCCTGGTATTAGGAGAAGAGAGCATTTTTCGTACCTTTCTAGTTTTAAAAGTGATATCCGTCATTTTATGCGCGACATTGGGGACTGTTGGTGGTTGAACATTTGGAGGTGGGTTGAGAGTAGAATTGCCGGCGAACAACGAGGCAAAATGTTCAGCCTTGCCCAGGGCCGTAGAAACAATTTCATCCCCTGAGACAAGAGGTCGGAACGTGCTCTTGCAGAAATTATTCCCAATAGATTTAGCAAGAGTCCAGAAGGCTTTGCTGCCGCTGGAGCTTAAGAGGACTTTGTTTTTGATGTGGTTATTAAACGAGTTTTTTGCCTCAGAAAGAATGCGGACATTGCGGTTTCTTGCGCCGTTAAATGCTTGACGGTTTTCTTGACTGGGATTGTGCAGAAGCTTTTTGTGAGCTTTGACCTTTTCAAGTATGGCCTTGTCACAGGATTTAGAGAACGAGGGCTTTCGAGTGGCTGCAGAGGTTTTCTGTGTACGTAGAATAAATAATTCCATGCCAGCTTGGATAATTTCGGTGACGTTTTGTGAGATATCAGAGGGGTCAGGATGAGAGAAGCAGACAGACGCCCATGGAAATGAGGAAAAGTAATCTCGCATTTCGTCCCAGTTCGCGGAGTTGTAGTGCCAAACGATACCGTGTGAATTCGGGTTGCATTTCACAGGAAGCTGTGACCATACCGTGGTCTGAGCCACCCAGGGCGGTGACTGATATCTTATAGCAGTCAGGATTTGTAGTAAGAAAGAGAGCCAAGGGGTTTGAGCTGTGTGTTGGGATGCGAGGAAAGTAGGTAGGTTGCTAAACCATATTGGCTAAAGAATTTCTGACTGCAAAGGCCTCCGCTGCTCTTCCTTGTGGATCGGTTTTTGAAAATCCTAGCCATTCCTTATTATGGACATTGAAGTCACTAAGAATAGTGACCTCGGAGGAAGGATATTCACAAATCAGATAGTCGGTTTTTTCAGAAAGGTAGTCAAAGAGCTGGACAAAGTTGTTGTCAAAAGGTGACCGGTAAATGCAACAGATGAATTTAGTTGCAGCCCCGAGAGAGAGTTTTATCCATAGTATGTCTTTTCTTCCAGCTTCTAAATTGGGGAGTCTGGTACAGGGTAGATTGCTACGGACGTACGCGCACACGCCTCAATGCATTCTAAAGGAAATAAGGAGCTCATACTCCGGGAAATTAAGGTGATTAGTGGCTGTTTTGGCACTGATTTGAGTTTCGGTGAGGAAGAGGAGTTGGGGCCTATTAGCCTGGAGGAAATGGTGGACGGAGTTCAGGTTAGAATTTAGGCAACATATATTCGAGAAGGATATGTTTAATATTGATGCTGGCGCCCACTGTATACCCCTCTCCCGGAGATCCGAATGGAGGGGTATTTTACCTCCGGAATCTTTTGTGCAAGGAGGAGCCATCATCATTTTGTCTACGGTTCTAATTGTGGTGAGAATACATCTAGCCTTACAACAACTATTTTTTTGCCTGTCGGACTGTATGTCTGTCTCTTTGTAGCCGCGATAACTTTAGAACAAATTGAGATATCGATTTCAATTTTAGTGAATTTTCTTAGAAAAAATTCACTAATGAGGAGATCTCGACTTTTGAATTTGAAAAAATTTCTTCAAATGAGCGCGATCTAGGACCCCTAGAACCCATATCCTGGGTCAGTTTCAATTTTTATATGTTTATATATATGTATATATATATATATATATATATATATATATATATATATATATATATATATATATATATATATATATATATATATATATATATATATATATATATATATATATATATATATATATATATATATATATATATATATATATATATATATATATATATATATATATATATATCACACCGATAACTCAAAAAATAATGGGCCGATTTTGATAAAATTTGGCATGTACCTTTCTTTTGTAAATGGCTTGGATAAGTTCGTTAGCCAGGAAAATCGGACGAGGTTTTCCGGGAAAATTTTGAGTTTTCATTCGAAAAAAATTCTTATCTCAAAAAGTAATAAGCCGATTTTAATAAAATTTGGTATGTACCTTTCTTTTGTAAATGGCTTTGACAAGTTTGTTAGTCAAGAAAATCGGACGAGGTTTTCCCGGAAAATTTTGAGTTTTCATTAGAAAAAAATTCTTATCTCAAAAAGTAATTAGCCGATTTTAATAAAATTTGGCATGTACCTTTCTTTTGTAAATGGCTTTGACAAGTTTGTTAGTCAAGAAAATCGGACGAGGTTTTCCGGGAAAATTTTGAGTTTTCATTCGAAAAAATTTTTTATCTCAAATAATAATAGGCCGATTTTGATAAAATTTGGCATGTACCTTCCTTTTGTAAATGACTTTGACAAGTTTGTTAATCAAAAAAATCGGACGAGGTTTGACGGGAAAATTTTGAGTTTTAATTTGAAAAAAATTTTTATCTTAAAAAATAAGAAATCTATGATAATCAAATTTGGTAGGTAGGTTTACGATATAAAAAGTAAACTATACACCAAAATTTAGATTTCTATGTTATAAGAAAAAAAAGTTATAATAAAATATTTTGTGCCAGATCATTTCTATGAAAATTCACTACCATAACGCACTTGCTGCGTCCAGGCTTTTGATATACAGTTAGTACTCAGCAAACGAACAATTAGGATTATTTTTGGGTAAAATCTCTCCAGTGGGTAGGGAATGAATAGGCGGATGATTTGGTGAAAATTGACATTTAAACTCGAGTAATATAACGTGTTAGGGTTTATTAGGAAATTTTAAATTTCATTGAACACGTGATATTCTGTGCTGAAATTTGATTAGGTGTTAAATGTGTGGGGGTGGAATATCGGTGACAGAAATTTCGATTTTTTTTTGCTATAACGAATAGAAAGTCCTAAAACATATAGAAAACTTGATTCTGGAACGAATTTTTTTTGTCCGTCGGCCTGCACGTCTGTCTGTTAGTAGGCGCAATAACTTTCGAACGACTTGAGATATCATCTGCAAATTTGGTATCCAGTTATCACCCGACAAAGGAACGCTTTGCTGTGCAGACTAGTTCAAGGCACAGTGATTTTAGAATGACTGGAGTTGAAAAGACTAAGGGTTGCACAACAAGCCAAAGGCTGTAGTGCTATTGGGACGGCAGAGACGCGGACGAGCCCCGAGGGAGAAAAAAGGAACGCTTTGAATTGTTTTTGTGTACGATCGTTTTAGGGGGTTGAGCATAAATGAGGGGTGATTTTGGTGAAAAGTGACATTTTTTCGATAAAACTCAAGTGATATAACGTTTCAAAAGTAAATTAAAAATTAAATTCTTCAATTGAATATATAGGTCTCTCTGTTAATTTTCTTTTTATCATAGGTGCAAACTGTCTTTTAGGCAATTCCCTGACCACTGCTGGAAGTGAATTAAACAGCCTAACTCCAGTATACCCATGGCTCCCCTGCGTGCGGCTTATCCTGTGATGAGGAATCACAAACTGGCTTTTACCTCTACTTTGGCAACTGTGAACCTGTTCGTGGGAGATAAAACTAGCCTGATGGTCATAAATGTAAAGAAGACAAGTAATTATATAACTTGCTGGTAGGGTAAGTATTTTATACCTCTGGAATAGTTCTCTACAACTGTGGTCCTGAGGAAGGTTAGCAATCGCCCTGATGGCTCCCTTCTGTTGGAAAAAGACACGCTCTGCATGTGGCGACGATCCCCACAGCAAAATTCCATAGGTTGCAATCCTTTGAAAGTGAGCATAGTAAGTAAGCATTGCGGCGCTTTCATCTATGATGTATCTTAATCTACGGATCGAGTAGATGGCTGAAGATATTTTTTTACACATTTGGTCTATGTGGAGTTTTCAGCTTAAACAACCATCAATATGAAAGCCTAAAACTTTATTATTTTCGCCTGAGTTCTGTAGATGATCTCTGGTAGTTATGATAAGTCTTGATGTTTTTTCTGCATTGAGCAATAAGTTGTTTGCCTTAACCCATGGTACCACGTGCTGGATAGATGGATCACCTTTGTGTTTTATAAGCTCTGGAACTGCTTTATTAATTACTGTCGGGTAATCTGCAAAGATGCAACTTCTGTCTGCCTCAATGTTTTCGGGCAAATCGTTAATGTATAATGGAAAGAGCGTTGGTCCCAGTATAGAGCCCTGTGGTACACCCAAGTCTACCTGTTTCAAATTTAAAATGGTATTTTGCCAGCTAACCAACTGCACTCTGTTCCTTAAATATGATTGTAAAAGTGTGCCTATTCTGCCTCTCATTCCATAATATTCCAGCTTAAAGATAAGGATCTGGTGGTTTGCCACATTAAAGGCTTTGCTAAGGTCAAAGCACAATAGCTCGGCATTTTATTTGTGATCAAACGCTACCAAGATAAAATCAGCTAATTATGTCATCGCCGTAGTTGTTGACCTATTTCTTCTGAACACTTCTAACACCCTGTATTTGGAAAACCAAGGGATTTTTGACCTAAGTTATAATTAACTTCTCGGCGTAGGATTTGATGAGGAATCATATCCAGGAAGCTGAAGGTATGCCCCGTACTTAATTAACACCCTATATATATATATATATATATATATATATATATATATATATATATATATATATATATATATATGGATATGTGTGGTGCCTTTAGAGTTTGTAGGTGTTTTACCAGTCGTTGCTTATAAGATGGTTGTTTTGTCTGGAATTTTAGGGAGTTAATTATTAAGTTTGGATGGAAGTAATTACTCTCACTACACCACGTACGTGTTGCTGAGAATCAATGTGCAGAGAATAGGCGATACATGTGAGTGACACAAAAACCCATATTGCTTTGTGTTTTATTTTGCGTCGTGTTTGACAGTGGTATCTTTTACTGATAACATATTTAGCTAAAGGTCTTCATACACGGAAATGAGTTCTGACCAGGTCACGTTGAAACAGATAATTGAAGAGGTGGCTAACAGTAGGAGCGAAGTAAAGCGTGCTATTGAGGCAAGTGAGGCAAGAATTTTGTTGGAGTTTGAAGCATATAGAAATCGGATAAACATTTTGGAGCGCGAAAACAGTGAATTGCGTAGACAAATTGACAGCTTGCAGGATAACAATAGGAAAAATAACGTGGTTGTTTTCGGACTGGAGTTGTTGCAGTTGTCTCCTGCGTCTGTTTGTGAGTCGCTGAATATCTTGTTGGATGCGAAAATAGGAGAGGAGCATATCAATGATGTTTACCGCTTAGGACGGACGGATAAATGCCCAATAAAGATTGAGTTTGTTTCTTTCCAGACAAAGAGACAGATTTTCAAGAAGCGCGGCAAATTGAAGGGGTCCAGCGTATTTTTGAGCGACGACCTGAACGAGAGGCAGCGAGAGGAGCAGCAGATTCTTCGCCAGTATTTGAGACGGATGAGAGAGAGGTCGACTGTGAAATGTTACATCCGGGGAAATAAATTGGTTAAAGACGGTACATACTACTCGCTAGAACAACTAGAGGCACAAGAATACCATGACGAAACATGCGGTGTCCCGAGGCTAAACAATAGTGCCCCTGCAACACCATCTTCAACTCTCGATAACCGAGATATATTGGAGACTGCTCAAGAGAAATCCACAACCAGTAATAAGTTCGAGAGTAGGGTCAGGGAACCAGAAGATATACTGGGATCGTTAGACGGGGTAAGAAAGGTGCCTCAGTCGGTTAAGTACTCTTCTCCAAAGACTGCATTGCCAAGGAATAGGGTCAAGACAGAGAGGGTAAATGAGGGAACCAGGGACAGATTGAAGACGAGATCGCAGAAGTAGCATCCTTGGGGCCGGGACGAGTGCTGGAATGGACCACAAAAAATTCGAAAACTGTGTGTTGAGTTTTTTTTTTTCTTTTTTTCATGTAACGGATTGCCCGTTTGAGTTTCTGACTTGTTGTAGACTGGTCCGACATTTTGTATACTCTTTTATTAAGTGATAGATATTATATAGGCTTGCGTCGGTTATTGGCGCTGAATGTATTAGTGTGTTTATTTTTGTTTTGAAACTGTACTATAACGTCGTTTTTACCTTTATCTTATAGGCGTTCATGTTTTGTTTGTGCAGTTCCAGTTTTATTTATTTGACAGTAAAGTTTTTATTTTAGCTGACGTAGTTTGTAGTTTTGTTGTGATGTGGTGTATATTGTTTTAGTTATAACTGTGTTTTAAGCTTAATGTAATTTTATTTTTGTGTTTTATTTTATTGATATAGTTGTGGTTCATTTGTTTTGTGTGTTGCATATGACTGTGTGTAAGTCGGTGTTTATTCAATTGGATTTGTAATTGCTGTTGTTTTTACAATTGGTGTTCGGTGTCGCAGGCATTTGCCCGGCAACTGCATTTGGGCGGGATGGATTCCTATGTTAGGGATTTTACGGAATTTTCTTACGACTGCCGATTGGCGGATAGCATTGAGCAATGTAACACATTTTTGTCTGAAGTAGGAAATACATGCTTTAGTATTTATCATCATAACATCAGAAGTATTTCCAAAAACATAGATGAGCTAAAAGTTCTACTGGACGGATTTAAGAGTGAATTTGACTGTATAGTACTGACAGAAACATGGAGACTTAAAAATCCAGAAATATATATTAGGAATTATAGAATCATCTATAATTATGGGGAGGTAAATCAGAACGATGGGGTCGTAATTTATTTGAAAAATGAAATTCCTTGTGAATATAAAATTGTCAAGCTTGGCGAAATAAACATACTGGAGCTTCAGATAAAATACTGTTCAAGGTGTGTTATACTAACAGCAGTATACAGATCGCCTGCAACATGTCCTATCGAGTTTACAGGGAATTTGAATAAATATATGAAGGAATGTAGAAAAGGTGAGGATATACATGTTTTTCTAGGCGACATAAATATTAATATATGCTCGGAGGAGGAAACTGCCGTTCAGTATTTAAATACGATGAGTGAACATAGATTTGTGGTGACAAGTGTGGATTTTACTAGGGTGCAGGGGAATTCAGCTAGCTGCATTGATCACATTTTCATTAAAAGTAAATTACACAAAGAAAATTTTCACCCAATCCTTGTGAAAGTAGGTGTCAGTGACCACTATAGCAATATCCTGCAGATAGATCTAAGAGAGGGGAAGACCCAGAATAACAGAAATGGAAAGACATATAGGATAAACAGAGAAAAGTTCTACAATGAAATCAGTAAGGAGAGCTGGGCCAGTGTTTACATAGAGGAAGATCTCAATAAGGCAGCGCATATGTTTGTGGAAAAGATACGGTCTAAAATTGAGATGTGTACATATAAGGTGGGGACAGGATCTCATAAAAGAAAGGCATGGATCACAAAAGCTTTATTAGAGTCAATTAATAGAAAGAACGAGATGTACAAGAGTATACAAGGGACAGACAATGAACAACTGCTTGGTGAATATAAGGCATATAAAAATTATTTGGGACAACTAATTAAAACAGCTAAAAGAAATTACTACATGAATATTATAGATAAAAATAAAGGATCTTCAAAAAGTCTATGGGACTGTACAAGAGAATTGCAGGGACAATTCTCAAGGAGAGGAATAGATCGGGTCAACAGCACTCCACACGGGATAACATCTGACAAAAAAATTATAGCAGAAACATTTAATGAATACTTTTGCAGTATTGGTGAAAAACTAGCAAGCAAGATAAGAAAAAGAAACACGAGTGTGCCTGAAAAGAGAAACAACTCGTTTTACCTTTCTGAAACCAACGAAGAAGAAGTGAGACGTAGCATAAGACTGCTAAAGGACCACAAGGCACCAGGTTATGATGGCATTACCGATGGGCTGCTGAAACTAATAATTGAATACGTAACAACACCGCTAACTTATCTAATAAATAAGTCTTTTCAACTGGGAACCTGTCCACAAGCCTTTAAAATAGCTGTTGTTACACCATTACATAAAAGCGGCGATAAAACTAATGTGGAAAACTATCGGCCAATATCACTTATCTCTAGTATAGCGAAAGTATACGAAAAAATTTTAGCGGGAAAAATGCTGGAGTACATTAGCAAATATAAGTTAATATCAGAATGCCAGTATGGCTTCCGCAAAGGCAGGTCCACACAAGATGCCATACTACACTTAAATGAAAAGGTACTCAATGCATTACATGAAGGTACCCCATCGCTCTGCATCTTTGTGGACTTTTCCAAAGCGTTTGATACTATGAACCACGAGAAGCTGTTACAAATACTGGAAAACCTGGGGTTTAGGGACAAGTCACATAATCTCATAAAGAGCTATCTAGAGGACAGAAAACAATATGTTAAAGTTGATGACATCCTTAGTGGTTCAAGGATAGTAACTTGCGGTGTGCCCCAAGGGACTGTGCTTGGTCCAATTTTATTTACTTTATATGTGAATGGGATATATTCTGCTTCACAGTGTGGACAAATCATTGGTTTTGCAGACGATACCGCCATATTTTATAAGGATAGCACTTGGTCCAAATTGAAAACCAAAGTGGAAACCGATTTTGTGGGATTAATGCACTGGGTGGAAGGCATGTCCCTAACAATTAATCTCAGGAAAACGTGCTTTGTACCGTTCAGTTGTTACGAAAGTCATTTGCCAGATTTCAGTGAATTGACAGTTCCGACAGAAGCAGCTAGTATAAGCATTGGAACAGCGGAGAGTGTAAAATACTTGGGGGTGGAGATTGATCGCCACATGAGATGGAATCTACATATCAATAATCTAGTTAAAAAACTTAGAACCATCATAACCCAGTTCAAGATATTACGGCGAATATTTCCTGAAAGATATTTGATGGTTCTGTACCATGCTCTGGCGGAAAGTCACATCAATTACGCTATTGTTGCTTGGGGGAGTGCGGCGCCGGCACATATAAGAAGTCTCGAGGTAACCCAGAAGTGGCTCATTAAACTAATATTTATTAGGGACATTACTTACCCATCGGATCAATTATATACGGAGACCGGGTATTTTGATCTGAGACAACTGTACGCAATAAGATTGCTGGTATACCAATACAGTCATAGGTTCAAAGTGGAGGAAAGAGGTCGCCGTTACGAGATACGTTGTAGAGACTATGCACAGGCTGCTATACCAAAGAGTGGGAAAACAATATTTCAAAGGTCGTTCCTATACCTCGGTCCAAAGATATTTAACATGATGCCAACATATATAAGGGTCTTAAACTTCTCTCGATTCTATAAGAAGCAAATCATCAAATGGGTGGCATCAAAACCAAGATTGGAAATTAAATTGTTAATCGAACTGAGAGATATACTGCACTAAATAGAAAAAGAAAATAAATTAAAAATCGTGGAAGATGCATGTGCGGGGTAAATTGGATGCCGATGATATGTTGCGTGATGTTGTGGTGGGCTATATTATGTGTAGCACACCTGATTTTGCCTGAGTGTTGAGACACCGAACACAGTGTGTATGTGTGATGTGTGGGTGTGTGTGTGTGTATGTTGTGCGAATGTGTAGATTATGACAGACTTGCCGAATTGATTGATAGCTTTATTTGTGATTTCTAACACTGTTGGTGCTGTCTTGCGTCTTCATTTCCGATTGTGGCCTGCGCACAAGTTTAACTTCTGCGGGCTTGCTCGGAGGGACGCATGGGAGTATTGACGTTATGAGGGTATGGTTGATGATGTGTATTTTGTGTTGAATTATATTGTGTTGTATTGTGTTGTGTCCATTAAAACATTGTAAAACATTATTTTCTAATTTTGTTTATACTGATTATACTTGTGGTATGTTATGTATTTGTACAGTAATACTGTTACTAGTTGTAATTCATTATTTTTGCGGAATTGGCTGTATGGCTTTTTAATAAAAGTTATTATTATTATTATTATTATTATTATATATATATATATATATATATATATATAATCAAAATAATGTACAAATAAATCAATCATACGAGCGTTCAACTACTTTCAAATATGAATGAATTTAACAGTCTTGTGGTATTTTCCTTTCGAGAAGATTTAAAATTCCAGCAGAGATTGGATATTATCACTACAATATCTGAAACCACAAATTTAATATTTCCGATATCGGTTCATAAAATACAGTTTGCATGAGGACCTACGTGACTCCAGAGATCAATCATATCTTGAATGATTCTTGAATGGTTCTGGGAAGGTCTGTGAATGCTGGGAGATAACAGATCTCGTGTGATTAACAGATCTCGTGTGATTCTTGCGGACTTGTCCAGTGAATCGTGAAAACGTCCATCAGAAGCCTTGCTTCACTTCCTATGACATAATGCATGATACCGTTTTTGTTGAACTACACTGTGGTATTATGTGGTCTGGTCCAGCCAAGTCAGCGATGCGCAAAACTAAAAATCTATATAATCAGAGAGTGTTCTCGCGTATAAACGAAATACGATAGCAAATTACATATAGCGCGATATTTTACTGTAATATAGGTATTAGACACTAATTTGACTGCATTATTAACATGTTTGTTATATAATATATATATATATATATATATATATATATATATATATATATATATATATATATATATATATATATATATGCTAAAAGTCTTATACTAAACGATATGTTGTCTAAACACGATTTAACGAAAATCTACAAGTGTACAGTACGTATCACCTCTAGGTCCATGTTTTGACGGCATCTCTTAGAAATGTGTAGCAGGGGGGAAGATTTAAGTAATTAACAGTATCGCGCATATTACATTAAATACTTCGATTCTGAATCTCTCTTTCGCTTTTAAAATTATTCCGTTTTCAGCTGTTTCATCAAAAATACTTTTCTTGTCTTTGCTCTCATCTTTATAGTTTATATTTGTGGTATAGTCCCTCTCGACACAACAATTTTCCGTTTCTAACTCAATTTAGTTAAAATGTTCTTTTATTTCTGCAACAAAGGTCAAGAGAGACCTCACCAGTTCTACTCCAAATGATACGTTCAGGGCCACGGTTTCCAACGTTTTGATGGTTATATTCACTTATTCCAAATTCCTTGTGCAAATCGATGTTAATATAACTGTTCCGAAGATGTTCATTTTATCGTGCAAAGCCTTGGCTTTATTTCTAACTGCAGGTGTCTCATCTGTATTACTGCTTAATTAAATAAAAAAATGCCCTATAGTTTTTATGCAAAGAGTTTACTGACTCGAATCGACCATATATATATATATATATATATATATATATATATATATATATATATATATATATATATATATATATATATATATATATATATATATATATATATCCGACCGATAACTCAAAAAATAATGGACCAATCTTGATAAAATTTGGTGAGTACCTTCCTTTTGCAAGTAGCTTGGATACGTTAGTTAGCCAGGAAAATCGGACCAGGTTTTTCCGGAAAATTTTGTGTTTTCTTTCTAAAAAAGTCTCCGGAAATCACAAAGCAAGGGCAACCAAATGGTACGCGTATTTGTATTATAAAGAGTGAACTCTGTACGAAAATTTAGGTCTCTAGCTTTAAAGATAAAGAAGTTATGGGCAGTTAAAGAAACAAATTTTGGAGTTTTCTTCAAAACGTCAAACTCGCAATTTTAAACGTCAAAATTGGCAATGTTTAGGCAAAGAACGTGAAACAACGGATTTTGAAAAGAAAATGTTGCAAGAAAAGTGTTCTGCGAACCCTTAAGTTTCAGATTCAACCGTCATTGCCCTTCATTTTACTAAAATATTTACAGAAAATTCATTTCAAATAGACCCTTTCTCTGATGCTTTGGCTGTAGGTTTAGTTAAAGTTGATGCTTTGGCTGTAGATTTAGTTACGTTTATGGTTTAGCGGTCTATAATTTTTTTAGCTTATTTTCGTAGAACAAATTCGTGAATGCATTTTTGCATTTTTATCGAAATATGATGCGTTTGTAAGAAAAAAAATCTAGACGCAGTAAGTGCGTTCTGGTAGCGAATTTTCGGTAAATTTGCAGTTTAGCTCCCGAACGCATTTAAAAACTGTTTGAAGAAACCTACCTAGGGCTCTCCCTGTATCCACAAATCCTAAGAAAAATTTCTTGTTCACACTCCCCAAGGAAGTTACGGGACCAGGAGTAAGTATGGGTGTATAATTTTTTTCGCTAATTTTCGCAGAACAAATTGGACGCAGTAAGTGCGTTTTGGTAGCGAATTTTCGATAAAAAAATTTCAAAAAACTGTTTTCAGAAACCCTGGATCTACAAACTCCAAGAAAAATTTCTTGTTCACACCCCCAAGGAAGTTACGGGACCAGGAGTGAGTAGGGGTGCTGGGCGGGGTAGGTAGTAAAAAGGAAATATGAACAGAAAATTCGAATAAAACGGGCTTGAAAGCTGTCTTTTTCACATCTTGAAGCCATATCACCCTTAAACCCTGTCTACCCCGCACAGCACCGCTATCCCCCCCAGGTGCCATAACTTCCTTGGCGGGTAGGAACAAGACTTTTTTTATGATATGCACGGGAGGGGGAAGAAAAACCCCTACGACGAAGCAGCCACCCCCTGCCACAAGTCGAACCGGGGTGGTGGTGGGGGATCTGCTTCGTCGTAGGCATTTTCCTTCCCCTCTCGTGTGCATACAACCACCCTAGTTGCATAAACCACAAGAAAAACTTCTTGTTCATACCCCCCAAGAAAGTTAGTGACCTGGGGCAAATAGGGGTGCTGTGCGGGATAGGCAGGATTTAATGGGGATATGGCTTCAAATAGACAGCTTACAAGCACTTTCCTTCGCATTTTCTGCTCCTATTTCCTTTTTACTACCTACCCCGCCCAGCACCCCTATTCACTCCCAGTCCAGTAACTTCCTTGGGGGGTGTGAAGAAATTTTTCTTGTGGTTTGTGCATCCAGGTGGGGTCCTGATAATGTTTTTGAAAACAATTTTTTGAAAAGCCTTCGGGACCTAATGTGCAAATTTACCGAATTTTCATTAAATCCTTCAAATTTCACTAACTCAATTTGCTATTAACGTAAACTTTGTTGGTTAGAAAACCAACATTTAAGTTTATTTTCGGAAAATTTTTGTATATTTTCAAACCATAAGTAATTTTGATTAAATATAGTACATTGTTTCTACTACATAGGCTATACTGGTAATCAGATCGATGCCTGCTCGCATTTGCTATTAAAACATTTTTATGGAAATTCACTTCCATCAACACATTTGCTGCATCTAGACTTTTGAAAAATGTATATATATTTTCAAACAATAAAGTTATTTCGATGAAATATGGTACATTGTTTCTACTATATAGGCAACCAAGTTTGATGCCTGCTTTCATCAAAGAAAGACATTTGCTATTAAAAATATTTAAAAAGAAATCCTCTACCATAACGCACTTGCTGCCTCCAGACTTTTTTTTTAATCGAACAGGCCTTATGTTATTGCATTTGTGCATTTTTCATCGTAATATAATGCGTGTTTGTAAGAAAAGAAATTCTGGACGCAGCAAGTGTGTTATGGTAGCGAATTGTCATGAAATGCTTCAAATTTGAACAGCTCAATTTGCTATTAACCTATAAGGTTGACCAAGAAACCAGTTTTTTCAGGAACACCTTAAGTTTACTTTCGGAAGTTTTTGTACATTTTCAATCAATAAAGTGATTTTGATGAAACATGGCACATTGTTTCTACTATATAGGTTATACGGGTAACTAAATTTGATGTCTGCTTTCTTAAAAGAAACTCATATTTGCAATTAAAAACGTTTTAATGAAAATTGAGTACCATATCGCACTTGCTGCGTCCAGACTTTTTTAAAGGTGTTTAACATAGTTGCCAAGTAGACACAATCACCTTTCTAATGACGTGTCACAAGACCTACGTTACTATTTGAAAAATATCAAGTTGGTGGCTTTGCCAAAAAAATAATCACCAAACTTTTTTTAATGTAAAACATGCATACAAAATAGCTATCCTGTTTTATCCCCATTCAGAATTGTGCGAAAACTTCAATAATGCGAAAATAAACAGTTTGGTATTTAATATTATACATTTGGAAGGTGGCACGGAAAAACTTAAGTTCCCTGTATGAATGCAATGAATTACAAATTATGTGGTTGATACGACAAAGCAACGTTGTGTCTCAAAATTCTCAATATGTCTAGGTATGGATAGAACAGATATGGACGATGTACAAATGTCTCGGGGAAGAGAAAGTAATGAAAATAGTCTCTACCGTCAGCGTCAGGTCAGCCTGCGGTGATTCAATGCGATGCCCAGGTGTGATAATGGTGAGTAATAACTCCAGGACCTCTATAAGGCAAACAAAGCCAAGGTGCTGCTGCTGGACTTGACTAGTGCTGAATTTAGAGAATGCTGGCGGCGGGGAAAGGAGCCTGAGAATTCCCCGCAGAACATTGTTGCCAAACACTCTGTAATATACAATGAACGGGAAAATTATGGAACAAATTTTGACGAAATGCTTGGATACGTCAACTCTAGTTTTCAAAAATGCACGTTTTGCATGAAATTTACGTTTCTCCCACTACTGCTTTTCCCATATCACGTCATCGACATTTTTTTTTAAACGACAACCCCTGTTTTTTTATAGATAATTGAATTGTCCACACGGTACCATCAAAATTTTGATAGCTCGCATTGTTAAATTTTCGAATGAAAGGTATTTAAAGAGTGGAAAACATAAACTCTATTAAAATAAGGCTAGATGCATTCTCGCAACAATTAGAACCGTAGACCGGTTTCGCTCTCATTAGAGCTCTTCAGTACGGCATACTAATTGTAGCAAAAATGCATCTAAAGTATTACGGCTATAGTATAGTCAGCCTTTCAACACTAAGTGAGTGGTGGACGTGCCGCCACCTAGTTGCGAAACCAAGTAGTATGTTGTCACGCCAGCTCCAAATAACACAAAGTGTTAAAAAAATAGAGACTGTATACAACTAACTAACAATTTAGAAAATTGTCAGCCCTGGCCCATTTCTACCCCAATATAGGGACAAAGTATGTAAGGCTAGATTCATTCTCGCAACAATTAGATGCATTTTTGCTACAATTAGTATGCCGTACTGAAGAGCTTTATTGAGAGCGAAACCGGTTTACGGTTCTAATGTGATGTGGCAGTTTTCTTCTTTCTTGGGCTTTTATTCGCTCCTTTTTAGCGATTCTTTTTTTTAATTCGCTAATGTGGAGATCTGTTATATATATATATATATATATATATATATATATATATATATATATATATATATATATATATATATATATATATATATATATATATATATATATATATATCCGACCGATAACTCAAAAAATAATGGACCGATCTTGATCAAATTTGGTGAGTACCTTCCTTTTGCAAGTGAATTGGATAAGTTCGTTAGCCAGGAAAATCGGACCAGGTTTTCCCGAAAAATTTTGTGTTTTCTTTAAAAAAAAATTCATATCTACGTAAATAACAAAGTAACCAAATTTTGTACGCGTGTTTGTGTTATAACGAGTGAACTCTGTACGAAAATTTAAGTCCCTAGCTTTAATAACAAAGAAGTTATGGGCAGTTAAAGAAATAAATTTTGGAGTTTTCCTCAAAACGTCAAACTCGCAATTTTGAACGTCAAAATTGGCAATGTTTAGGCAAATACCGATTGTGAAAAGAAAATGTTGCAAGAAGAGTGTTTTGCAAACTCTTAAGTTTCAGAATCAACCGTCATTGCCCTTCATTTTACTAAAATATTTATAGAATATTCATTTCAAATAGACCCTTTTTCTGATGCTTTGGCTGTCAGTTTAGTTAAGTTGGTGCTTTTTTGGATATTTATTTGTAGGTTTAGTGAAGTTTATGGTTTAACGGTCTATAATTTTTTTAGCTAATTTTCGTAGAACAAATTTGTTAATGCATTTTTGCATTTTTTATCGAAATATGATGAGTTTACAAGAAAAAAATCTGGACATAAGTAAGTGCGTGTTGGTAGAGAATTTCCGGTAAATTTGCAGATTAGCTCCCGAACGCTTTTCAAAAAACTGTTTTCAGAATCCTGCCTAGGGCCCCACTGGATCCACAAACCCCAAGAAAAATGTCCTGTTCACACCCCCCAAGGAAGTTACGGGACCAGGAGTGAATAGGGGTGCTGGGCGGGGTAGGTAGTAAAAAGGAAATATGAGCAGAAAATGCTAATAAAACGGGCTTGAAAGTTGTCTTTTTCACAACTTGAAGCCATATCCCCCTTAAAACCTGCCTACCCCGCACAGCACCTCTATTCCCCCAGGTGCCGTAACTTCCTTGGGGGGTATGGACAGGAAATTTTTCTTATGGTTTATGCAACGAAGGTGGTTGTATGCACGCGAGGGGGGAAGGAAAATCTTCACAACGAAGCAGCCACCTCCAACCCTACCGCAAGTCGAAGCGGGCGGGGGTCTGCTTCGTCGTAGGCATTTTCCTTCCACACTCGTGTGCATACAACCACCCTCGTTGCATAAACCACAAGAAAAACTTCTTGTTCAGACCCCCCAAGGAAGCTACGTGACCTGGGGGCGAATAGGGGTGCTGTGCGAGGTAGGCAGGGTTTAATGGGGATATGGCTTTAAATAGACAGCTTTTAAGCAGTTTTCTTTGCTTTTTCTGCTCATATTTCCTTTTTACTACCTACCCCGCCCAGCACCCCTATTTACTCCCAGTCCCATAACATCCTTGGGGGGTGTGAACAAGAAATTTTTCTTGTGGTTTGTGCATCCAGTTGGGGTCCTAGTAATATTTCTGAAAACAATTTTTTGAAAAGCGTTCGGGAGTTAATCTGCAAATTTACCGAATTTTCATTAAATCCTTTAAATTTCAATAACTCAATTTGCTATTAACGTAAGCTTTGTTGTCAAAGAAATACATTTGCTATTGAAAATGTTTTAAAGAAGATTCGCTACCATAACGCACTTGCTGCGTCCAGAGATTTTTACATATGCATTTATATTTTCTTTTAGTTTCCATCCCCGCCCAGCACCCCAATTCGCTCCAGGTCCCGTAACTTTTTTATAGGTAGTAACCATTATATTTATCTTGTGATTTAAGTATAAAAGGGTGGTTCTAAGCATGAAGACCGTGAGCTACTCTACAAAATTACCTATTTTTTCAACTTACTCAGGGCTGAAAGGATTAAGAGCAATAATAAAAGCATTTTTAAAGTTCCCTGTCAATCGACCTTGATAATTTCCCATTCAAAAGTAACAAATTCGACTAATGTATATCTCTAGACATTAATTAAACTAATTTTCTTAATATCTATCCAAATATATCGCATACTCCCCTACAGCACTATTAGACAACGTTGTAGGATTCCGCAGGATCCGAGTGGGTGAGTGGTGAACGGGCGCCTGGAGGTCGAGATATCACACGACACGTCAACTGGGTACAGAGAATGAACGAGCGGGTCGATCTTCCAGGGCAGAAGCAGAACGTGACCAGGCCCTAACCCCGGACTCCCGGACCAACAGCTCTCTCGCTCACTGCTGCATATTGATCACTCTCATACCTGCTCTCTATGTTCACCTCTCTTAGGCCAAGCAGCCACTATCATCTCTATATTTCTGAGACCGTTTTGTAAAAGAATTTGGGCTGTACCTCTACCTAGGAATTCAACAGAACTTCCCAATTTCTACTTAAAAATGTGTACATCTTTCAGAACAAAATGTGCGATTTCAAATAAGTCCTGGCGCAGCAAAATTGTTACGTTAGCGAATTTTCATTTAACATTTTAGTGAATTTTCTTTAAAAAAAATCACTAATGAGGAGATCCCGACTTTTGAATTTTGAAAAAATTTCTTCAAATGAGCGCTAATTAGGCCCCCCAGAAAACATATCCGGGGTCAGTTTCAATTTTTATATGTATATATATATATATATATATATATATATATATATATATATATATATATATATATATATATGGTGAATAAATTCCTTTTGCAAATGGCTTGGATAAGTTCGTTAGCCAGGAAAATCTGCCCAGGTTTTCCCGAAAAATTTTGTATTTTCTTTCAAAAAAAAAAATTAAATTTCCGAAATTAACAAAATAAGGGCAACCAAATTTGGTACCCAGGTTTGTATCCCTATGGGTAACTTACCTACCAAAATTTAGCTATGTAGGTCAAAAGACAAAAAAATTATAGGCATTTAAAGAAAAATCAACTGGGGTTTTCCTCAAAACGTCAAAGTTGCGATTTAAAACGTCAAAATCGGCAACATTTAGGCAAATAACTTGAATCTAATACGGGCTATGGAAATCAAATGTCTCAAGAAGAATATTTTACAAACCCTGAAGTCTTAGTTTCAACGGTCATTGTCCTTCATTTCACTAAAATGTTTCCAGAAAGTTCATTTCAAATAGACCCTTTCTCTGATGCTTGGCAGTAGTCTTAGCTATAGAGTTTATCGTTTAATGGTATATAATTTTTGTCGAATTTTCGTAAAAAATTAATAAAGCTCAATATATCCGTTATTATACAAGATATGAAAAAAATTGTATATATTAATTATAGGGTGTCTTAAGCTACATCTTAACAAAATATTTCCACAATCACAGGTGGCCCATAAGTCGTTGGTGAAACAAATTTTCTTTTTTTTAAATCAAACACGCTTTATGTTATTGCATTTTTGCATCTTCCATCGAAATATAATGCATGTTTATAAGAAAAGAAATTCTGGATGCAGATAGTGCGTTATGGTAGCGAATTTTGATCAAATGCTTCATATTTGAATAGCCCAATTTGCTATTAACCTATAAGGTTGACCAAGAAACGTGTTTTCCGGGAACACTTTAAGTTTACTTTTGGAAATTTTTGTACATTTTCACACAATAAAGTTATTTTTATGAAACATGGCACATTGTTTTTACTATATAGGTTATACTGGTAACCAAAATTGATGCCTCCTTTCTTAAAAAGAAAACACACATATTTGCAATAAAAACATTTTATGAAAATTCACTACCATAACGCACTTGCTGCGTCCCGAATTTTTTCGATATAAATAACTCAATTTGCTATTAGGTAGCATATAACCTCCAAATTTAGTGAATTTTCTTTAAAAAATTCACTAATGAGGTGATCACGACTTTTGAATTTAGAAAAAATTTCTTCAAATGAGCGCGAACTATATATATATATATATATATATATATATATATATATATATATATATATATATATATATATATATCTGTGTGTGTGTATCACACCGATATCTCAAAAAATAAGGCGCCGATTTTGATAAATATTAGTGAGTAAATTCTTTTTGCAAGTAGCTTGGATAGCTTTGTTAGCCAGGAAAATCTGACCAGTTTTTCCGGGAAAGTTTTATGTTTCTTCTGGAAAAAATTCTCCGGAAATAACAAAGCTATGACAACTACATTTAACAAGCTGGATTATCTTGTAAAAACCAAACTCTGCACCAAAATTTAGGTCTCTATGTTGAAAGAAAAAAAGTTATAGGCACTTAATTAAGCAAAATTTTAGTGCCACTAAAAGTCAGATAAGACGCAATACTAAAATATTGTGTGTTAAACAAAATCTATTAAATATTACAGACAACGTTTATCTTTTCATGGCGCAAAAAGTTCAAGAAGTACCAGAAAGATTACTTTGAGAATTTTATAATTTTTCTCCTGTAAATGTCAAATTGGAGATTTGAAACGTGAAAATTAGTTTAACTATTGCGGTTTATGATTAGAGAATATTCCATAAAATGTGTATTAGAATGTTTTAGATTTATGCTCATCTTCAGGTTTGTTAAAATAACTGCAAAATCTGCCTCTACAGACCTTACATATTACAAATAAATAACTTAAGACCATTATCGGTTATCTACCTTTCTTCATTGCAGTTTGTCAGAAGCCTTACGCGATGTAATGGTTAGGATGCCTGTATTATGAGCGAAGGAACGCGGGTTCAAATCTCACCGTTGGCTGAATTTCTCTTTTAACTTTTTTTTTACTTTTTTTTCGTGTTTGATTCCATTTTAACGTTATCTGATCAGATTGTGTAATTCCAATATATTTTTAGCGACTTTTTGGAAAAGGAAAGATAAGCACGTTTAACTCTTTTAATTTAAGTTAAATAACAGTCACTTGGCAAATTTCAATCGATTATTAAAACACACTTTGTAGCTTTATGAACGGCCTCAAATGCAGTTTTAGTGCAGCACAGATTTACATTTCTACTATATTATGCTGTCGCATAATATAGTAGAAATGTAAACAAAATCAAGCCAAGTCTCTATATAAATGATTCTAAAATAGTTTCTTTTATCTTTAAACTTAAACATAAGACGTCATATAAGACCGAAACAGTCGTGGGATGTGTTTCAATGGTAATTATAGTAATTTTGTAATTCACTGATACGTATACTTTGAATATAATACCCCAGGCATGAAGCCGATCTAATGTATCATGTAAACAAAACGTCAGTTGACGTATGCCTAGATGGTCGAGAGCCGTCGCACTTGCCTCATAAGCAGAAGGTTACGCGATCGAATCCAGCTCGATGTATGTATGTTGTTTATATTTTATTTTGACATTTAGATAATCAATAGTGCACAGATTTCATACGTTTTGAACAAGATCTCATTTTTGTTTAAAACGCCTAAATAAGTTTGTCACCTTTGAGTTTGAAATTATAATTTTGTTATTATTAAAATTGAAAAAGGTTAGGTTGACTAAAACAAAATCATACTGGCGATTAATAAGGAAAAATAACTGCTACGTTCATAATTTGGCAGATACTTTACTTTTCTAAATATTAATTAAGTTTCCTTCTTGAAATCTTCTGCATAACTTTAATGAAATTTGTAATGCAAGTTTCTTTTAAAGAGACTTACCCTCTCTACAGATATAACAGAGTTTAGTTCTTTAGCTTCATATAAAATTGAGTTTTGCGCATTCTTCTCAAAAGGAGTTAGAACGCAATATTTTTTTGATAATAGAGTAGGTAACACTTTTGAAAGAATTCTTCAAACGTGCGCGGTCTAGGACCTCTAAAATCAATCTTCAAGGTCTGTGTAAGTTTAAAGTATTAACTTTACTAATATGCCATATGGCCAGGCTAGGACTATACAGACTAGCCTGCAATGGAAGATCGACCCAGGCTTCAGGGGCCACTGTAAAATTCAGGAGATCGTGAAGGAGCCCATGCTTGAAATAAGGACAGACTTCGCGAGCCCGCGAATCTGCAGCGAAAACAACTTTACAGTGGAAATCCCCGACCGCGAGGCATAGCGGGAGGAGACGCCGGGCATACCACGGGACGCGCTCGTCTGGTTCACGGACGAATCAGGTGGGGAGCGTGAGACGGGTGCAGGTGTTTATTCGGAAAGATCGAGGGTAAGTCATAGTATTTCCCTCGGAGCCCATGCAACTGTTTTTCAGGCCGAAATGTACGCCATACTGCACTGTGTGCGGGAGAACAAGAGATGGGGCTACACCAACAAGAGGATCCAGATAGCCACAGACAGCCAGGCAGCCCTTAAGGCACTAAGTAGCCCACGGGTAAATTCCTGACTGGTGAGTGAGTGCCGAGACAAGACGAGAGACCTGGCTGGGCAGAATAAGGTCACCCTCATCTGGGTGCCGGGTCACTCGGGGGGTCAAAGGCAATGTAGAAGCTGACAGTCTCGCGAAGAGAGGGTCAGCAGAACCATTTATGGGACCTCTGGGCGTGACAAAGAGCACTGCCAGGGGAGCCATTAAGTCCTGGGTCAGAAACCAACACAAGGTGTACTGGGCAGACTGTCCAGGGCTCAGACATGGGAAGTCAATAATTGACGAACCGAGTTCAAAGAGAGCTGTGGAGCTGCTAAATCTTAGCAGAGGACAGCTCAGAAACATAACAGGTGTCTTGACGGGACACATGGCTGCCAAGAAACACCTGCATAAAATGGGGCGGTTCGAGGGGGCCTCGCATGCATACTCTGCCGCGAGGGGGAGGAATCAGCCCAGCACGTCTTGTGCGAGTGTAAAGCTCTGGACCGCAAAAGACAACGGATCTACGGACAGTCTAGACCGAAGACAGAGCAATATCAAACTTCACCCTACCAATCGCTGTGCAGACTGGTTCAAGGCACAATGATTTTGGAATGGGCGGAGTAAAAAGACTAAGGGCGTGCACAATAAACCAAAGGTTGCAGTGCTATCGGGGCGGCAAGGCCGCGGACGAGCCTTAAGGGAAAAAAAAATATGTCGTATAATAATAGTGTACAATTCTTATGAAAATTCGCTACTGTAACGTACTTGCTGCGTCCCGAAATTTATTGATTTTTGGACCCGGGTATGTTTGGCTAATCGTAATATTTTGATGTCAATCATCTAATACTGCTCTGTATGCCATTACTTTTAGACGACCTGTATAATAATAAGTAAACTTGTTGAGCATAATATGTTCTCGGATATTTCCTCGGTGTTATTTTTACAATTATTGTATCATTGTTGACCTTGTACCAGAAGCTATAAGGGTAGATGAAGGGTGGAGTTTCACCAGGCAGTGATAAATTGTCGGGAGCATCACGGGATTACGAAAATACAGGATTAAGGTGGGGCCTGGCTACTTGATAAATTTTGTACACCACCAAGTTTTAGCAATTATAAATGTTTAGTTGTTATTTTGTGGCTGTCTTAGTGAAGTTTTTCGCCTTGTGGAAAAAATCAGGTAGAAAAATGTTTCAAGCTATTTTTAATAAATATTTACACTTATTGGCAAATTTATGTTATTAATTAATAAGCAGGCCGAATATCTCAGTTCGCGAGGTGAGTAACCTCTAGAATTGGACTAGGAGGTCGCGGGTTCGAGTCCCGTATTCGGACAGCTGGTCTTTTTCACTCGAATGTAGAAAGGCCGGCTTCTGATGAGGTGATGGGTGATGTACGAGCGCAGGTCAATAAGTCGGTGACTTTTAGAATGAAACACAGGTTTTCTGACAAAAAATCATTTTATTTCTCAACATAGTCTCCTTTGAGCTCTATACAGTTCGTCCAACGTTTCTCCAATTTTTTTTATCCCTTCCAAAAAATAAGATTTGTCTAGGTCCTCAAAATAGGTATTTGTTTGAGAGATGATTTCATAATTGCGGTCTAATCTCTTTCATATATATATATATATATATATATATATATATATATATATATATATATATATACCTATATATATATATATATATATATATATATATATATATATATATATATATATATATATTTTTTTTTTTTTTAAACTTGTTTTGGCCTCGAGCAAAGCTCTTTTAGCCACGGTCACTCCAGGTCAACAACTAGTGCTACAGCGCCCTATTATAATATGATGTTTTACATTATAATAAAAAACAAAAGGATTCTCTATGCTATCGTCTACCGAGCTCAGCAAACAAACACCTAAATTTCCCTTACTTCATGTAAACCAATAATAATTTACGAAGATAGACAATGCTATCATACTTTACATTTTGTTTTTGTGGGTAAGGTGTGTGTATTTAAGTCTTATAAACTAGGATTAAAAATAAGGAAAAAAGACATGGGATCACAAACTTCACGCCTAGGGGTCCACCAAGGCGACTTTATTTGAGACAAACTAGACTGGACCACGGTAAAGATGGGTTAGACACAGGGACAGACAAAAGGAATCTATAATTATATGCCTATTAACTATAATGTCAATTTCTTCCACAAAATTACTATAAAAAACAGAACAAAATTTTATATCTTTTTACGTTGAGCTAAATTACCTCATGTAATTTATTACATTTAATGAAGTTCAAAAGTATATGCATCATCTCTCTTTCAACATAGAACGCTACATGCAACAAATATGATATATTTAATGGTAGTGGAATTCCTTGATCAAGAAATTTTTTAATTAGATTGTTACATGCATGGATGTGTTTCTTACAATTAAAAAAGATATGATTAATATCACACACACTTGTTCCATCACAACTACACAGTGGATTGTCTGCCAACCCCATTTTAAATAGTTGCTTTTTGGTAGCACCATGCCCTACGATGATTCTAGCAAGTGTTATGTATATTACTCTGTTAGTTGGGGCTATTTCTGAGATCGATTTAGAAGGCAAGGTGGGAAATATTTGGTGAAATTTACTTTTTACTATGGCTTGTTGCTTGCTCCATTGGTCTGACCATTCTTTCCTCATGTGTCGTTTACAGGTAGGGAGAAGATCTCTCGTTAAGAGTATATTGCAAATATATATATATATATATATATATATATATATATATATATATATATATATATATATATATATATATATATATATATATATATATATATATATATATACAGGCTGCTGGCGCATTGAAAACGAAACAGACCGATTTGTGTCCAGAGGATTTTTTTTAAGAAACGCTGAAATACGTCAATTTTAATATTGAGGGGCACATGTTTTGACATAAAACTAAACTTTGTCACATCAACCCCTTAAGGGTGGTGATAACAACCCTTGTATTTTAAATAGGGAACATGGGTCGAGTGTTACATCATTTGAAAGTTCTTTCTTTTCTGAATTCAGCACACTAATCTTTTTGGAAGTTTTATCAACTTGTTTAAAAATTATTCACAGTTGGAGTTGCAAGAACGTATTTCATTCATTGTGATAAGAAATGCAATAATTAGTCAATTTTTCGTTAAAAAAACTAAAAAACAAAACCAGAGGTTCAAAAATGTTTATTCAGTTAAGTAGGTGTTCAAATTGTTGACCACCAGCTTGCATACAAAAGTACAAATTTTGTTCAAAACGAGCTCTGACATTCTGGAGCGTTTGTGGAGTTATTAGACGGCATTCTTCAACAATGCATCGTCGTAATCCTTACAGAGACTTCGGTTCTGTTGCGAAAATTCTACTCTAAATGGCCCCATAGAAAGAAGTCTAAAGGAGTTAAATCCGGTGATCTAGGGGGCACTCAATCGCACCTCTACGTCCAATCCATTGCTCTGGAAACTCTCTGTTCAAAAACTCCCTAACACGTTGTGAAAAATGCGGAGGAGCTCCATCTTGTTGAAACACAAATTGGTTTTCTTGATAGCGATCATCATTTTCAACAATGTCAATTAGTAGAGGGTAAACGATATCTTCTAGTAACTTCAAATACGTTTCGCCACTTAAATTGCCATCAGGAAAAATTGGTCTGATTAAACGGTCTCCAAAAATGCCAGTCCAGATTTTCAAATTTTGAGTTTGAGTGTGGACTTCGTGAAAATGTCTTGGATTATTATCTGCCCAATAACGACAATTATGACGATAGACTCTAGAGTTTAATAAAAACGAACACTCGTCTGAAAAACAGATGTTGAACAGAAAGTTCCCGTTATCAGCTATTCGTGTAGTCATAACTTCACAAAACTCCAGCCGCCGATCAAAATCATCTTCATTCAGTTGTTGTACAAGATAAATTTTATACGGGTGAAATTTATTATGCTTCAATATTCGCTGAATAGTTCTGCTTTTGATGTTTGAAACAGTGGCCAACATTTTCTCGTGCTCAAAGTTGGGTCTGCAGCAATTTGTCCTAAAACTTCAATCTCAGTAGTCTCATTTCTAACCGGAAATTCACGTTCAGGATCCCGTTTTTTGTTGGCTACTGAACCACTTTGTCGAAACTTTGCAACTAACTCCAAAATGTATTTTCTGTTAACATGTCTGTTTGGATGTCGTTCATTAAACAAATTTGCTGTACGGTTGGCACAGTAATCGTTTTTGAAAAAAAAAGAGTAATTATTTGAACTATTTCTTCTACAGAATACACTATTGTGAAATTAATTTTCGGTAGTACTATCAAGTATCAAACCGACCGATAAACTGAAATAATAAACCGCATTTCTCTCATTCTGATAAGAAATGTTCTGATAGTCAATTTTTGTTTGCAAACCAGCAAAACATTGACTATCAGCACATTTCTTAACGGAATGAGTGAAATGCGTTTTTGAATTTTCAACTTCGAATAATTTTTAAACGAGTTGATAAAACTTCCAAAAAAATTTGTGTGCTGATTCAGAAAAGAGCTTTCAAATGATGTAACACTCGACCATGTTACCTATTTAAAACAAAGGGTTGCTATCACCACCCTTAAGGGGTTGATGTGACAAAGTTAAGTTTTATGTCAAAACATGTCCCCCTCAATGTTAAAATTGACGTGTTTCAGCGTTTATTAAAAAAAAATTCTCTGGACGCAAATCGGTCTGTTTCGTTTTCAATGCGCCACCCTATATAGTGTCATTAGTTTTTGTATTGTTTTAGAAGTGATACATATCTGTATTTTAAAACAATAATAAGGCATTCTAGAGAGGGTATCATCACTTTGATCAGAAACATTCCTGCATCTTTCTGAAAACATTGCATGGGTAGCTTTGTTTGGAAACATTACTGAAACATTAGACTGAAATGTTTCTATGAAACAAATTTTAGGTAGAAAGGGGTCATTTAAATAAGAAATACTTAAGTAACTTACTAGAGATCGTTTCGTGTTTCTAAAAACCATTTCTGTAATGTTTTCTAGATATTAATTTGTTTTCTGGGTTAGGTAGGTACTTGATGTAATGTGAAGATCCATGAAATATAAAAACATTTGTGTCAATAACGTTATATCTTATCAGGTAGGTACTTAGCCATACATTTTAAAATGTATCAAAGTGGGCGGTCAGTTAGCCCTTTCATAAAGAGCACCACAAGCACCTACATACACATACATATTACATAACCACTGAATATATATAAGAGAGTGGGGTAATAGATGTACGTAGTGCATATAACCTAGGGATATACGAGCATCCTCGTTCTGGATTCGTTAGAGAGTTGAAAATCGGAGCTGATCTGGACCAGTAGACAGATGCTACAGCCTCCGTTACAGGACACGCCTATTCTGTGGCACCCAATAAGAGCAGCCAACCGTATCACACTGTTCTCCTTTCATAGAACCTTCCCATCTAAAATCTTATGCAATGTGTGTGGTACCTATCTTATAATCTTGTCTGAGAATGCCATGTTTAAATGTTTACCCTTATTTTGATATCTTGTGTACGTAAAAAAAATATTCAGTGTTATTTACGGTGTGTTAGATGTGTACCTACCTACAGAAGAGTTTTTAAAAACATGGACGCAGCAATTGCCTTATGGAAGTGAATGTTCATAAAAATCCTTGTAATAGTAAATATGTCTTCTAATGCAAGCAGCCATCAATTTGGTTACCGGTATAACCTATACAGTGTGTCCCAAACTGGATGGGAATGTATTGCTATCTCCTTTATTATTAGAGATAGGGAGACGGTTAACTTAGCAATGTTTGTAGACTTTCATGCACGTTCTAAATATGACTTGTATTTTGACCTGCCTCTTTTCGTTTTCGAGTTATTTTGAAAAAAAAAAAGAAAATTTGTCGATTTCTTTTTTCGTACGTGGTGATCTGACATGTCTAAGACTTGCACATTATCAGGACACTTCTTACAGAGTAATCTTTTTGTGCTATTCTCAACTTTCAATTGCATTTGTTTTTGAGCTACAGGTATTAACGTTTTTTTAAATTAAGGCAGCCATATTGGATTTTTTGCTCATGTGATAGCCTGTGAAAAGAGCTTTCCAATAATGTACAACATGCTTGAGAAATCTTGTAATTACACTGATAATTTTGAGAAAAACCGTTTTGAGGATGGTAGGCTATGAAATCCAATACCAAAAACAAATGATAAAAAAACAGTGTTCAAAAAGCAGTAGGCCATGGAGTCTGACAATAGATTTCTACTTTTAATATAATTTTGCATAATGTTTCACGATAACTAAATATTGTGATTTAATTTACAATACTTAAGTAGGTAATGATGCTAGGTAATATTATGTGAAATAGTTTAATAACGAAACCCGACAATAACAAATATAAACTTAAACTCCACAAAACAACACAGTCAGAAACGGAACTCAACAAATAATAAAATAGAAATTTAAAAATACACTAAATAGAAAATTGTTCAATATGGCCAGCGTTTTGTTCAATGCACTTTATACACCTTATTGAAACATGCCTGCAAACTCTGGTGAGGGTGTTTTGGTTAATATGATTTATAGCTTCCGTGATTCTGTTTCGTAATTCTTTGATGTTTTGTGGTGGATCGAATTTATACACATCAGAGTGCCCCAAAAATAAAAATCCATAGGTGTTATATCAGGACTTCGCGCACACCAATGAACCGACCCATTGTTACAAATGACACGATTATTAAAATTTTGGTACAAAAATTCTTTGACGATCCTAGCATTGTGAGCTGGACAACCGTCTTGGTGGTACCAAATCTCGTCTAAATTACCATTAACTCTTCTAATTACTTATTTGTAAGATATCATTTCTCAATAGATTAAGATACCTCTCCCCGGTTTAATTATTTTCATAAAAGAACGGACCAACAACGAAGTTACTGCATGTTTTTTAATTAACTGTCTAATCTACAAATAAAAATAACAGTTTTTTACCTAACAAGCCGCACCAAACATTAATACCAAATCTGCCTTGCAATGGTCTTTCTTCCTTTAGATGGGGATTTTCATTTGCCCAATAATGCCTATTATGGCGATTATACACACCTTCTAGGCACTGGTATTTTCTTTGCGTGGAAGCTACCGTCGTTCAATAGATTGGTCACTATCCTACCCTTGGTGTTTGGTTGTCGTCTTTCTGGGTAGTTATTTTGATATGAATTTGCAGCTGCCTCAGTATTTCGGTTAGAACGAATATAACATTCCAACATATCAAAATATTCTTCATTACTGAACATATTGTTGAATAATATTTAAAATAAATAGGAAACAAACTATTTAGTACAAAATTTTAAGCAATGTGTTAAATACACCTCAAATTGTTCAGATAATTAAGAATGACAGTATTCTTAATTTTCGCGATAGTGTTATATCCATAGCAATCTTTCTTCTGTTGTTTTTCAGTTGACTTGCGTTTAAAAATCAAACAATTTTCAAAGGCGTCTTCGTAAATCATTAATCTGCCTTTTGTTGAGTTCTGTTACTAAGTTTAGTTATTTACTAAGTTTACCTATTTAATTAAATTATAACAATTTTTTAGGATTGTGTTGTATTGTAAAATATCATTTGTAATAATGGGCCGATTCATTGGTGTGCTTAAAATTCATATTTTTTTATCATGAATCATTACAGAAAATTATGTTAACAGTAAAAGTCTATTGTTAGACTCCATGGCCTACTGCTTTTTGAACACCTTTTTTTTTTGTCATTTATTTTCTGGTATTGGATTTCATAGTCTACTATCCTCAAAACGGTTTTTCTCAAAATTGTCAGTGCAATTACAAGATTTCTCAAGCATGTTGTACATCATGGGAAAGCTCCTTTCACAGGCTATCACATGGTCAAAAAATCCAATATAGTTGCCATAATAAAAACAAACGTTGATACCTGTAGCTCAAAAACAAAGGACAATCCAAAGTTGAGAATAGCCCAAAAAGATTACTCTGTAAAAAGTGTCCTGATGATGTGCAAATCTTAGATATGTCAGATCAACGCCTACTTAGATATTAAAGAAAAAAAATCGACAAATTTTGTTTTTTTCAAAATAACTCGAAAACGAAAAGAGACAGGGCAGGACTACGTCATATTTAGAACGAGCATGATATTCTACAAAACATTGCTAATTTAACCGTCTCCTTATCTCTAATAATAACGGAGATAGCAATACATTCCCATCCAGTTTGGGACACACTGTATAGAAGAAACAATGTACCATATTTTATCAAAATTACTTATTGTTTGAAAATGTAAAAAATTTTCCGAAAATAAACTTAAAATGTTTCCGAGAAACCTGGTTTCGTAGCCAACAAACCTGATGTTAATAGCAAATTGACTTATTGAAATTTTAAGGATTTTATGAAAATTCTCTACAAAAAACGCACTTACTGCGTTTCGATTTTTAATGATTTTTTAAAAAAAATTCACTTATCAGGAGATCTGTATATATATATATATATATATATATATATATATATATATATATATATATATATATATATATATATATATATATATATATATATATTATTGTGTTTCGGTGGTGCGTATTGTAAGGGTGATTTTTATATATTGTATTTTTGTATAGTGTATTGTGTTTTATTGTAATTTTGAAATTGATTATTGTAATATTGAAATAAATGTGTTATTAAAGTTTTTGTTGGTTTTATTATTTTTACTGTATTTTTATTTAAATATAGGTGTTGATATTTGTGTTATTTGTTTTATTATGTTTTTGTTGGGCGCCTTTTGTTTTATTTTATTATACTGAATTAAATTATGAGTTTATTAAGAAAAAAAATATATACATATATATAATTTTATCAAATTAAATATCTACCTGGTTTTTGATCTACTTACTATGCCACAGCTATTTTGTTGATACTCTTCTTACCTACAGGGAATGTTTAATATTTGGGTCCACCAATGTCGAAAATTCTTACTCTTGGTGCATATATATTTGCTGAACTTTTTATGTACTGCTAGAGGATTAATTGGTCAATGGACAGATATGTGTGACATTTACAGAAAATAAAATAATGAGCAATATATAATTTGAAATTTTTTTTAAAATATTTATTATTATTATTATTATTATCAAAAAGCTTTTTGTTTGGTTATTGACTTAATTTTATAAATTTAAATTCTTACTTGGGATCCCGTATATTACTAATTTTAACATACAAATATGCCAGCTTTATTAATGCAATTATGACTTATTATTGAGAATTTTATTTCCAATGCTTTGTTCAAAAAAATGTTATGACTTGCTATGACGGATCTGAATAGTTTCATTGGCAATTATTTATCACCATGGTAACGTCGTTTCAGGTGAATTTTGTTGGTTGGCAACGGAAATATTAAAATGGAGGAAATAAGGTTGAATTTCTTACGTTTACTTATCGCCCTCTGGTGACTCTTACAAGTACTTCATAAATATTTTATATTTAGTTCTTCTTTTGGTATGATGGCCTTTGCAAATGACATTTAACTTCTTGAATTGACGTTGACATATTATTCTTTTATAAAACTTACAGGTTCATTTCTTGTTTTGTAGATATAATACACTTTTTAACAATTATTGATGTATTACCTTTTGGTTTACTTGGCGTGGGTCAATCTTCTAGCTTAATCACTGTTTTTACTCAATTTATGTACGGGTATTCTTGATTGGAGTTGTTGTATAGCTGTTTACTGGTAGGTATAACCTATAAAATACTTTCACTCTAGTTTTTAATCGTTTATATTAACTTTTTTAAACATTTTCTCTTGCTGCAATCTACTAGCTTCTTCTTTCTACCAGCGTCTTCTTCCCAATCTCTCGTTCTTCCTCCCGGAAGTTCTAATTTTTATCTTTTGTTTTGTAACTTCGAATCACAGTTGATAATTATTATTTAAACTTGTTTATTCACCAATCACCATTTTCTGTTTTCAGATAAGCCAATAACATGATTTAACTACATTAGTCAAAAGAAAGTCATTTCCTGCATATAATTCAATATTCCGATTTTATACATGTAAGTCAAATTGTGTTTGTTTTAAAATTTATAACCTATCATTCATTAACACATTAAACCTTATTTTTCTAGAATAATTACTAACACATAGTTTCCCTAATTGATAATTAACAAATTTTTACTTATTTTCTATACATATTAACACATTTTGTTAAAATCCCTAATCACATTCTTATTTAAATTCACTTTGTTCTGTCGAAGACAGTTTATAAATTTGGTCTTTTACCAGCTTGTTTGTGTTTGTAGCTGTCTATACCGGGTTTATATCACTTTGTATTTTGTTAAGCAGTTCATTCATTGTGAGTTTAATTGTTCAATGTTTTCTGATACAAAATGTTTTTTATGCCTTACCTAATAAATTTAAACTATGTCAAAATCTATTCATTGACGAATATATTTATATTTAATTGTTTTTAATTTGTAGGTTCAGTAGGATAAAAGGCTGCAATTTACCACCTGTGTCTGACTATAGCTAGGACAATAAATTGGATTTTTACTTCCAGGTATGTGTTTATTTTAAAACATTTTTTTTAAATATATAGCCATGTCTGTGCATGCAATAATATATATATATATATATATATATATATATATATATATATATATATATATATATATATATATATATATATATTTGTTTGTTTGTACTGAAAAAGTGACTGGCAAACCCTGCGAATCGAACCCAGTACCCTTCGGTTCAGAGGCACACATTCTTACCCCTGGACCACCGAGGCTCCAGTGTAATTAATTATTATGTACCCTTTTAATATAATATCCCGGGCATAAAGCCGGTGTCAAGTATTATGTAAACAAAACGTTAGTTAACGTATCAGATAGCTCAGTAGTAGCATGCTTGTCTTCTACGCAAAAGGTTGCGTGTTAGAGTCCAGCTCGATGAATGTATGTTTTTTTTTCTGTTTTTTTTTTTGAGATTTGGAGGAACGATAGTTCACAGATTCCTTACGTTTTGAACAAGATCTCATTTTTGTTTAAAGCGCCTGAATAACTTTGTCACTTTTAAGCCTGAAATTATAATTATCAGCAGACATCTTCTTATTGTTGATATTGAAAAAAACCGGTTTGATTAGGTTGACTAAAACTTCTGGAAATCTTTTGTAACTTTAAAGAAATTTGCAATACAAGTTTCTTTTAAAGAAACGTAGGTACAATATGTATAGATATAGTAAAATTTAATTTTTAGCTTCATAGAAAATTGTGTTTCGGGCATTTTTCTCAAAAGGAGATTTTCTTGATAATAGAGTGATATCGATGGTAACACTTTCGAAAGAATTCTTTAAATGTGCGCGTACTAGGACCTCTAAAATCTATCTTCGAGGTCTGTGTAAATTTAAAGTATAAACTTTACCAATATGCCGTATAATAATAGTGTACAATTCTTATGAAAATTCGCTACTATAACGCACTTGCTGCGTTCCGAAATTTTTGCTTTCTTGTTGTCTCCAACGTTTTTTGGTCAGGTCAGATCAAGTTAGGTCGGATTAGGTCAGGTCAGGCCAGGCCTGCTTTGTAGGGTGTCTTATGCATAAACGACAAGAAAAAGTTGTACCTTCAACCTCTAAACAAAAAGCCTGAGTGGTAAGAACGTGTGCCTCTGAACTGAAGGGTACCGGGTTCGATCCCAACGTTCTCCCTCCACTTTTTCAGTACATACTATAAAATTAACATCACCCGAGGTTCTGGCATTGTATTTGAGCAAGTTGAATGTCTGCACGTTTCGCTCTTCGTAGTGGGCGTAAAGCAGTCGGTCCCATATACATGCCATGTTGGGCACGTTAAAGATCCCAACCCTCCTTAGAGAAGGGCAGAGGTTCGGTAAAATTTCCAAGATAGTGAGGTGAAACTGCTCCCTGGCGTCGGTGATTGGCCATAGTCGCGGAAATAGACCGACGTTAAAGAAAGAAAAAAAATCCTAAACAAGCTGGAGGATCTGGGGCAAATAGGTGCGCTGGAGGGGGAAGAACATTATTAAGAGAAAACGTTGATGTAATCAATTTCACCTTTGTCTGCAGAATTTTCAACATGAATAATAAGAAGTCAACAGTAATCCACAGTCAAGGACGGCAGATCATAATCAGGGTTTTTCAGTTTATGAAACGTGAAAAAAAATGAAGAAAAGCTGGTCATACTCCACAGCCAACTGCAACAATAAGTGGCGGAAGCAACTCGTGTTTCTTTGAGAACGGTGCAAAGAATTTTGAAAGAAAGTGTAACAAAGCCTGCCGGCAGCAAATTTACTTCACCTCGCAAAACTATACTTACATAAAAAGTCTGAACGCAGCAAGTGCCTTATGGAAGTAAATTTTCGTAAAAATGTTTTTAATAGAAAATATCTCTCTCTAATGTAAGCGGGCCTCAATCTGATTACCGGTATAGCCTATATAGTAGAAACAATGTACCATATTTTATCAAAATTACTCATTGTTTGAAAATCTAGAGAAATTTTCCTAAAATAAGCTTCAAATGTTGGTTTCCTAGCCAACAAACCTTAGGTCAATAGCAAATTGATTTACTGAAATTTGAAGGATTTAATGAAAATTCGCTACCAAAATGCATTTACTGCGTCTCGATTTTTTTTCTTACAAGCATGCATCATATTTCTATAAAAAATGCAAAAATGCAATAATATAAGGGTGTTCGAAAAAAACAATTGTAGGGATCACCAACCACTCATGGACCAGCCTGTGATTGTCAAAATATTTTTATAAGATGCAGTTTAAGGCACCCTATAATTAACGTATAAATTTTTTTCTCGTATCTTGTATAGTAACAATTGTATTGAGCTTTGCCGTAGAAATGAGCCGCCCTGTATATATCTAAACAGATAAAAACTTAAAGTAAACCCGGATATGGATTCTATGGGGCCTAGTTTGCGCACATTTGAAAATTAGCTAAAAATTATGGACCGTTAAACCATAGACTTAACTAAACCTACAGCCAAAGCATCAACTTAACTAAACCGACAGCCAAAGCATCAGATAAAGAGTCTATTCGAAATGAATTTTCTGTAAATATTTTAGTAATATGAAAGACAATGACGGTTGAAGCTGAAACTTAAGGGTTTGCAGAACACTCTTCTTGCCACATTTTCTTTGCATAATTTGTATTTGTTTCATGTTCTTTGCCTAAATGCTGCGAATTTTGACATTTCAAATCGCGACTTTAACATTTTGAGGAAAACTCCAATTTTTTTTCTGTAACTGCCCATAACTTTTTTTATCTTTAAACCTACAGACTTAAATTTTGGTACATGGTTCACTCTTTATAATACAAACACGCGTACTAAATTTGGGTTCCCTTACTTTGTTATTTCCGAAGATATAAATTTATCCTAAAGAATTTTTCCGGGAAAACCTGCGCCAATTTTCCTGGCTAACGAAATTAACCAAATAACTTGCAAAAGGAAGGTACTCACCAGATTTGATCAAAATCGGCCCATTATTTTTTGAGTTATCTGCGTAATACATAGCGCTCATTTGAAGACATTTTTTCAAAATTCAAAAGTCGGGATCTCCTCAATAGTGATTTTTTTAAAGAAAATTCACTAACAAACCAAGTCCAAAGTTAAAAGTGGATCAGTTTGATGATGAAGTAATACGAAATACACTCTGTATAGATTTTCGTCAACACATAAACGATGGCCAATTTTAAAAGCAGTTTTTGATGTTATCAAAATCGATTGTCCTAATTTTACTGGAAAACTAGGTTCATTCAGAAAAGTTGTGCGAAAGTTCCGATTTCGTTGGAAAAAAAACCGTAGATAATAGGAAAGTTGAAAAGTTAGACAAGAGCGAAACGGCCAATGTTTTTAAGAAACCTAAAAAAATATAAAGTAGAGGATAAATATCAGAATTGCCATTTTCATTTCTACATTTTAGTGAATTTTCATAGAAAAAATTCTCTTTTGGAGATCCCGACTTTAGAATTTAAAAAAATGTCTTCAAATGAGCGCGAACTAGGACCCCTAGAACCAATATCCGAGGTCAGTTCCAATTTTTATAGTTTATATATATATATATATATATATATATATATATATATATATATATATATATATATATATATATATATACGTACCAATGTATCACTCCGCTAACTCAAAAAATAACGGACCGATTTTGATTAAATTTGGCATACCTACAGAGTACAGTAAGGCAGCATTCTGCGAATGATTTATAGGAACATATTGATGTATAAATGCAACTGAAAATTATTTCTATGTGAATTAATATGAAAAGAAATTACCAGTCATTTCTGCAAGAGGCGATGTGACAAATATATATATATATATATATATATATATATATATATATATATATATATATATATATATATATATTTAATACATTTTTGGCCTCGAGCGTTTTACTCATAGGGCCACGGACTTTTTTTACATGAACTTCTGGATACCGACCTCTATTTACTTGTTTACGTTTGCATCCTTACAGTCATGACCTACATGTTACTTGGATTGTATAAGCTCTAGGTGGTTATCTATACACATATCAATATTTTTTATACATAATATTTTTAATAATATTGGTAATATATGACAAAACATTGAAAGTGTTTATATTTTAAAAATATTTTAGAATTGTCATCAATAAGTTACATAACTGTCTTTACTTCGTTGTTATTCACATAAATAAATATTCTTATAATAATTATTACACTGTTTTTCTTACAGAACTGAGAAAAAACTGAAATTGTCGAGTGTTTATAATAATTTGGTCCTCCACTGTATGTATTCATGATGATATTAGCTTAAGATAATAACGTTGTTTTCAGAGATTTTACCTCAGTGTAACGGGGTTAGGTATATCGTTATCAAATAGAAACATATGAAACCAAAACGGTGTTTTTACTCAGATTACGACTATATATTGATATCTAGTTAGTCTGGAAACTTTTCAGCAAGCAAAATTTAATTTAGTTGCTATGGTAATAACTATGATGTAACACCTAAATAAGTAGGTTGTCAAAGATAAGATAATTCTGCTAAGTTTTCTGGAACAAAGTAGAACTCTGAGCATACCATAGTGAGTTGTCAGCTAAATTATGCGAGAAAACTGTGGAAAACGCCTCGGAAATTTGACAAAAGATGTGCTCTTTTTACAAGACAGCACCCCCGCTCACAACACCTTTATGGTACTGCAAATAATCGATAAAATTGGTTTTGAATTGCCTGGCCACCCACCATATTCTCCGGATTTAGCACCATCAGACAATTATTTATTCCCGAAGCTCAAGAAATATTTGAAAGGTAAAATATTTTCGACAAACAGCGAAGAGACATGTGCCGTTGAGAAGTGGTTTGAAGACCAAGAAAATGATTTTTTTAAGTGTTTAGATTTTGCTTTAGGTATGAACGTTTTGCTAAATGTGTAAGTCGTAGATGAGATCTTAATTAAAACATTATCGCGTTTTCTATTCTAGGATTAGTATTTTTCAATAGCCCATCGTAATGCAAATTTACATGAACATTAAAGTTCCGCTATCGCCAGGGATGTTTATGCCAATTTTGGTGAGCAATAATTTAATAGTAAATATGTTATACCAATTAGTTTATACATATCCACTTTGCTTTCTTTGCTACAATTAGGTTTATTAGTTTCAACTGTCTCTGTTATTTAAGCATTTTTCCTGTCTATGTGTAACATTAAGCTCTACTACATGTTATTTAGTATACATAATATTATTTGAATTACTTACATTTAAATTCGTGATCTTGTGATCTGGATATGTGTGACATCTACCGGCTAAAAGCCGACTGAAGTGGTAACCATTGACTTACGGGCTGGACATTTAGCAAATGTTTAACCTGTAGATCCAAAAATAATTATTTTATCTATTGACGTTGGCACTATAATACACCTGTGTTTGCAGTGTGATAATTGAAACAGCCTAGACTTATGTTATGGAGAATATAGAAGCCAATAGAATCTTAGGAAATCGGTTCGCGTCAATATCAAAATGAAGTTGTAAGTTCCGCTATTTCGGTAGGTAGGTATGTATCTATACGTTTTGTAACTGAGTCTTATATCATTATATGAATATGGAAACAGAGCCAATATAAAAGATTTAAAATAAAATTAAGTGTCTTAAGAAAATTAATATCCTAAAAGTACTGGCAAATCAAAATTGGGGAGCTAGCGAAACGGTGCTCCTTACAATATACCGATGCCTTATTAGATTAAGACTTGACTATGGCTCTATTTTATATTCATCAGCTAGTAAGTCAACTCTTAAGCTACTAAATGTTATCCAAAATACAGCATTAAGACTAGCAACAGGAGCTTTTAGGACCAGTCCTACTTTAAGTATACTAAGGGAAACTGGAGAGATACCTTTGTGGCTAAGGAGGACACATTTATCGCTGTCATATGCTGCGAAGATTACATCGGATACATGCAACCCTGCACACTCGATTGTTATGAACAGGGTATTTCAATATTATTCACGCCTTGCTAATATATATTTAGATATACACAATAATTTAAGCCCAAGATATATCCACTACGTCCGAAAGAATGTTGTCCAAGATCCTCCATGGTTGGAAAACCACCTTGTTATCAACACAGCCTTGAGTATTTACAACAAACGAACAACACCTGCCCCTCTCTAAGAGCAGATTTCTATGGGGTTCTCAGCCAGTACCCATATGACGCAATATATTAACCACTGGTTGCTCCGTTTTCGGAGCGGATATAAAACTGAGTCTACGACTCTCGGATGTTTGCAGTGTGTATACAGCAGAGCTCACAGCCGTACACTTCTGTCTAGAAACTTTCCTTAAATCTTCCCATACCAGATCGATTATCTGCTGCGACTCATTATCAGCTGTCAATGCCATAGGAACACTTTACAACAAACATCCTATTGTTGCAGACATACATAAAACGGCAAGGGAAATATCCCAGTGTGGAAAATCGACAGTAATAATATGGGTGCCATCTCACTCTGGTATAGAATGCAACATAGAGGCAGACAACTTAGCTAAGAAGGCTTGTGGAAAAATTAATCCAGATCATGAGTTTATTATACATACAGACCTTCAAACTCACTTAAAACACACTGTTCACGAGGAATGGCAACATTTATGGTTTAGTACTCAAACTAAACTCAGAAACATAGAATCCACCACTCAGATAACAAAAATAACAAACCTAAACAGACGCGAACTTATCATTATCAGAAGGTTAAGGATTGGCCATACTATGCTTACACACAAACACCTACTAGAAAAAAGTGAACCTCCTTTATGCAGCCATTGTAGTACTCAACTCACAGTAAACCACATTTTGACTGAGTGCCCGGGATATAGTGTACAACGGTCGTATCTGGATCTTAAGGAAAACATCAGTGACATCCTCAGTTTGTCCGGAACCAATGATCTATCGAGACTAATTTATTTCCTGAAAGCTTTACAACACATTGTAACTTAAACTTGCACATTTATATTATACTAAGTTAGACGAGTGTTTGTGTTTATAACTTCTGTTTCAGATTTATTTTTATTTTTTCTCTGTGCCAATGGCTTTTATTGTCAAGGCACCTATTATATATAAAAAAAGATTTAAAAAGATTTTTAAGAAAGGAAATAATGAACGAGACGGGAAATTGATCAATTAGAGCGTTTAGTGAAAAAATGGTTGGTTTTATGGCTTACTAGATATCTGGGAACAATGTTTTTTCGCAAGTTAGCGCTTGAACTTAAAAGTGTTCATCAATAATCTTCAAATGTGAACAAAATCTGACATTTTGAATAATTAACTAAATATAAGTACGTGTTAAATGATAAGTACCTACCAGTACGGCTCCAACCGCGACCATATTATGGTTCGCTCGTGTATTTATTTGATTGATTTTCCCTTTTAAAAATAAAAAGTATATATGGGTACCTTTGACTAAGCAGAATTCAAATTTCGCTCGTCTCTGAACCTTTGCTACTTAAGTTTCTATTGGCTGAATCACCTTCCATAATACAAGTCTGGGTTGTTTTAATTTTCGCTCATTAAGCAGTCCCTGATTGTAATATTGATATTTAATACAAATTAACATTCTACAAATAATTAAAAACTAAGACCAATATTGATACTATTGTTTTTTGCGAATTTTTGTTCATAGTTCTCGTCTCCAATAAACAAGTTTCGCAGTTTGCACAGAGACTTTAAACGTTAAACGGTTGGAGGTTGGCTCAACTTGTAATAAATCACTAAATATATTTCACTCTTAGACCAGAGAGAACTTAGGACACGTAACAAGACCGGCGGAAGTGAAGCAATTTGGTACCAAACTCTCTCGACCAGTGGCGTAACCTTGGATTAGTCAATGGGTGCAGCACACAGAATAGTGATTTTCACTGTTCTTTTAAGTGCCTCTTGATTTAGTAAGCATGGAATAATAATGATAAAATTATGCTGGAATCAACCTATAAAAATTCGGGACGCAGCAAGTGCGTTATAGTAGTGAATTTTTATGAAATGTTTCAAACTTGGATAACTCAATTTTCAATGAACTTAGAAAGTTGAATCTTGGTATGTAGTAAGGTCTTTTCTAGGGCAACATATCCACCAAGTGTCATTAAAATCACTTTGTAATTTCTTGAGAAAAAACTTTTTTCGAAAGAAAACTGAAAATTTGGTAAACTCAATTTTATATAAACGTAGAAAGTTTAATTTTGGTATGTAGTAAGGTCTTTCTCAGGGCAATATATCCACCAAATTTTATTAATATAGCTTTGTAATTCTCGTAGAAAATTTTTTTTTTCAACAAAAACTCAAAATATTCCAGGAAAACCTTGTCATATTCTTCTGGCTAACGAACTCATCCAATCCATTAATAAAAGAAAGGCACTTGCCGAGTTTCATCGAAATCGGTTTAATATTTTTTCAGTTATCGGTTGGATACATACATACATATATATATATATATATATATATATATATATATATATATATATATATATATATATATATATGTATATGTATATATAAACATATAAAAATTTAATCTGACCCCGGATATGGGTTCTAGGGGTCCTCAATCGCGCTCATTTGAAAAAAATGTTTGCAAGTCTCACCATCGATACCTCTCTGTTAAGTGAATTGTTTTTAATAAAAATTCACTAAAACGTGCATTAATAAAATACTGATATTAACCAAAGGAATTTAAGACAAATAGTACATTCAGAAACCATGGATATATATATATATATATATATATATATATATATATATATATATATATATATATATATATATATATATATATATATATATACATATATATATATATATATATATATATATATATATATATATATATATATATATATATATATATGTATATATAAACATATAAAAATTTAATCTGACCCCGGATATGGGTTCTAGGGGTCCTCAATCGCGCTCATTTGAAAAAAATGTTTGCAAGTCTCACCATCGATACCTCTCTGTTAAGTGAATTGTTTTTAATAAAAATTCACTAAAACGTACATTAATAAAATACTGATATTAACCAAAGGAATTTAAGACAAATAGTACATTCAGAAACCATGGATATATATATATATATATATATATATATATATATATATATATATATATATATATATATATATATATATATATATATATATATATATTACAATATATGATAAAAAATTAAATAAAACAGTATGCATCTGTATTAGATGAAATGAGAATACAGATGTTTTTTAAGAATTTTACATTTCCTAATTTCTTTATACTTAAAAAAATCTCGGGACGCAGCAAGTGCGTTATGGTAGAGAATTTTTATTAAATGCTTCAAATTTGAATAACTCAATTATCATAAACTTAGAGAGTTTAATTTTGGTATGTAGTAAGGTCTTTCCTAAGGCAAGATATCCACCAAATTTCATTAAAATAAGTTTGTAATTTTTGAAGAAAAAATTTTTTTTCAAAAAAAAATTAAAATTTGAATAACTCCATTTTCTATAAACTTAGAAAGTTGAATTTTGGTACATAGTAAGGGCTCTTCCGAGGCAGCATACACAATAAATTTCATTAAACATATTTGTTACTTTCGGAGAAAAAATTTTTTTTCGAAAGAAAACTCAGAATTTTCCCGGAAAACCCCGTCCGCTTTTTCTGGCTAACGAACTCATCCAAGCCATTAATAAAAGAAAGGCACTTGCCAAGTTTCATCGAAATCGGTTAATTATTTTTTGAGTTATCAGACGGATACATACATATATATATATATATATATATATATATATATATATATATATATATATATATATATATATATATATATATATATATATATATATATATATATATATATATATATATATATATATATATATATATATAAACATATAAAAATTGAAACTGACCCCGGATATGGGTTCTAGGGGTCCTAGGTCGCGCTCATTTGAAAATGTTGTGCAAAGTCTCACCATCGATACCTCTCTATTAGTGAATTTTTTTCAGACAATTTTCCATAGGAATGTGCCATATGTACGTTTTATTGATTCTTTGAGATTTAACCACCTACATCAAAGTGAAGAATTACCGAAACGAATTTTCTTCAACATCTCGACAAATAGTTTTTCGAGGGAAAAATTACATCACATTCATAAACTTTAGACGATTTACCATAGGTATAAAGCATTTTTTTTGTTATTCTTGGTTTATATAATATATACAAACATTTTTATATAATGTCACAGTGACAACTTGATAACTTTAAATGAACATAGGTTCTAAAATGTTTGAAAATATTATTAAACTAAAGCTGAAAGAAAACTATTTTGGAGTGTAAAATGGTTGGGAAGTTCAAAGAATGTAGAGGAAATATTGGATGTGCTTATAAATGAAGATTGGTTGATAAAATTGTAAATTTGAAATACCGAAGTTTTATAGCAAGAAATGTCAGTGTCAAAAGGATTTTGATATCTTTGAGTTTAATATTTGAACCAAATCGCATCAATTACACCCACAAGTTGGTAACTTATATGTAAGATGCACTGTATAATTTGAATCCATATAAATAAAATAAATAAATATAATATCTGATTTACATGTAAATGGAAAATCACTAAACAGTAACTTCTGTATTATTTTAAATAACATTTAGCTACCTGTATTCATGTCTCTATATATCTGCAACATTTTCTTTCCTTTAATATAACGAATTAAGTATATAAACTAACATAACATTATTCCCACAACGTAACTTTTGAAGGGCACACCTACGCCTATGGAATATCGTGGCTGGACTTGATAAAGTGAAAATGTAATTAAATATTTCACATTGAAAATCACATATTTTCTGTTTGCATTTTCAAAAATAATAATGTGTCACTAATACAGTAAGTGAAGTGGCAACATTTTTTTTCCTATTTCAACAATTAAAGCATAAAAATGTAAGGAACGTTCTGAAAGTAATTAGGTTAATTTAATATATTACCTGTGAAAAGTAATACCGGGATCTTTTTTGTCACTGTGGCTATTGCAATTGAAGGCGGCACAATAAACCATTGTTCTTAATACAAAATATTCACAATTTATTGCAAAAAACACTAAATATACCTACTTAAAACTCTGGTACCATTCGCTTTATTTGGCTCCACAGCATAAAATTGCTTTACGATTCGGGCACACTTCGCCTACACGCGTTAAATCTCGTGTTACGTGTCCTAAGTTCTTTCTGGTCTAAGATTTCACTTGTTTCCTTGTTTGTTAACCTAAAATATTTCAAAATTTAAAAATTTGCACGAATCTGTTAACTGTTAAAGCAATAGGTATAGTTTAGTCTGTATATAAAAGACACAAAAGTTTATCGTTTAATACATTAGCACAACATTGATTAAATATTATTTGTCAAACAAATCAAAGATAAAGATAATGGAAACAAAGCTTTTGCACAAATTTGCGGGAAGATTAGGCATTCGAGATGAAACCACTTTAAAGTGAGTTATAACACGATAATTTAACAATACATCAATATAATAATTATTGCATCTGTCACTCACCTTTTGTAATTGCAGGAAAGCAGCAGAGTTCCTCAGAATATACAACTCAAAAGCAACTGTAAAAACTCTCAATGATATAGCTAAAACTGTTCTTTGCTTGGATCTTGCTGCAGCTACTTTAGGAGTTGCCTTCGATAAGGTAAGAATAGGTATTATTTTCAGATTGAAAGTACATTTTGATGTAAACACTTTAAGTATTAATGTCTTGCAAATGCAAAACAAAAGATGTGAAGGGTAACAATAACATTCCATGGCAAACTAGTAAAAGTGTTGTATAATGTACACTAATATGAGATATGAGTAGGTAGTATGCTTTGGAATACAAATAAGCTTGACATGTCATAAATGAAGATCAAATTGGCCATGACCCAAGCAAGAATCCTATTTCAGTAGTTTTTATAACAAATCTATTTCTTTTTCTTGTGTTGTGTTAACCATAATGAACAAGTAAAAGGTTTGTGGTAAAAATGCACTTGAGCCCATCCAAGCTCTCAAGTGCGTTTTGACCAGGTTTGTAGTGAATTTTCATTAAGAAGGGCGAGGGGGTGCCCCCAGGGGGAAGTTTTATCCCCCCTGCTGTGGTCCTTCTTTGTGGACGATTTGTTGGCTATCCTGGGGCTGTGGAAAGTTGAGGTCCAGGTGTATGTTGATGATCTTGTCATAATGGTTAGAGGCTAATCTGAGGTGGAACTTGCAAGTACTTTTCAAGAGGCACTAAATGTAGTGAATGATTGGTGTCGAAGGAAACAGATGTCTCTGAACCCCCGCAAAACGATCATTGTTCCATTTACCAGAACAAGAAGGTTGGATAGATTAAAACCACCTATTCTTATGGGGGAAACGATTCCATTTACGGAACAAGCAAAATACGTCTGGGTAACCCTAGGTAAGAAGCTCAACTGGGACGTACAGTTAGAGAATGTAATCCGCAGGGCTAAGCTGTCCCTGTGGACATGCCGTAGAATCTGTGGAAATAACTGGGGAACAAACTCCCAACAGATGTACTGGCTCTATCTAGTGGTTATCAGACCAATGATAACATATGGAGCCATAGTTTGGTGGCCCAAGGCACTTCGTGGTATCGCGAGGGCCAAACTGGCTCATCTATAGAGACAAGCTTGTCTGATGATAACGGGAGCGCTCCATCAGCCGCTCTGGAGGTTCACCTTAATATTCCACCTTTTCACATTTAGCTGGAGAGAATGGCGGGGTGGACAACGTACAGATTAAAACAAACGGCCGACAGCATGCAGAAGGAAATCAGTCTGGGAGGGTCCGGATTCCTCGATGACATTGAAGGTCATGGGATTCTGAGAATGGACTCAGACTTGATGCCTACAAAGATCAGTAGAGATCTGTCTTTTAAGACTGTCCTTCCGGAAAGGGAGGACTGGGAACGAAATCAACCGACCTTATTGAGGGCCGATCTCTGCTGGTATACTGACGGCTCCAGAACCAATAGGGGGTTAGGAGCCGGCGCTTATGGGGGCAACACCGATGCTAGACTATCAACTAGCCTTGGAAATCGGAAATTAAGCAACCATACACCAGGCAGAAGTGTATCCCATCGAGACGTGTGCAAGGGAAAGCATACAAAACCAGTGCACACACAAATCGATAGATATATTCAGATAGCCAAGCTGCAATAAAGGCTTTTGGTTCCTACCGTTGCAATTCAAAATAGTATGAAGTTGTAAATCTACCCTCAACGAACTGGGCAGCTGTAATGAGGTGTCGCTGATCTCGATACCGGGTCAGTCGGACCATGATGGCCATGTTGCGGCCGACGCACTTGTCAGGAGTGGGGCCCAGAGGGACTTCATCGGACCAGAATTGGTGCTGGGGATAACCTCATGCACAGCAAAACGCACCTTAAAGACCTGCAGAGAAAGAATGACAATCCAGCAATGGCAAAATCTTCCAGGATTAGCTCACTCTAAGGCCTTCATAAATGGCCTGTCTGAGTCAAGGGCTAAAAAACTTCTAGAGCTAAACAACTGAGTACTCTAGTTGGCCTGTATACAGGACACTGCCGCTTGCATCACCACATGCAATGAATTGGAGTCGGTCAGGAAACTGAGTTTCGGCTGTGTATGGACGAAACAGCAGAGCACATACTGTGTTCCTGTCTGGCGGCTGACAGGACTAGACACCTGCTCTTTGGCAAGACAAAGCTTTCTCCGGAAGATCTGGATCAACTTTCGCCCACAAAGATTATCGACCTCTGCAGGAGGCTAGCTTTGTTGGGTCAAATATAGACCATTAGGCGTGAGCCACAATAGACCTTATGGTCGCAGTGGAGGGACTGGCATGGCCTACTTACAATCAAACCTAACCTAACCTAAGTCTATTCATTTTTCACAAAACTTGAGGATTTTAACATGGCAGTCCGTGTAAAATAACATTGTGAATTTGATACCACTAGAAGGCTTCAAGTTAATGACTTCAGTTTTGTTTCATACAATTCTAGTAACTGGAATATATAGTGTTAAAAAATCAGTAGCATCAGATTACATCAAGATCAGAATTTGAGAGGAAAATACTTTTATGTAAGCTTATACTAATACTACTAATAATAATAGATTAAATATAAGTAAGTCACACATCTTAATGTTTTCTATAAAAATTAACTGTGACTTTTTGTGTTGATTGACACCTTAATATTTCTGTAAACAACACAAGGCTAAGTTGTTCTGAGTCTGCCGAAAATCTGGATTTAGCAATTGATTTCCATCTTTCTCTTGGTGATCATGTACTTGTTTAGGAAACCACCTGTTCCTAAATTTGAATCTTTTATATTCCAGTCGTCGCATTTTAGATATAACTAAAATTTGCGGCACATGTTGTTTTTATAGAGGATTTACTATGTACCAAACTCAAAATTCTAGTTGTAAGTATGCAAAATTAAATGAAAAAAATATTTTTTTAATTTGATGAACCATTTAGATATTTTATTAAAATGCAGTTATAAAATAAAAATTGGGTCAACCAAAACTTGATTTGGTTCTAATAAACATTGCTTAAAACATCAGAGTTCGGCAACGTCAAATGCAACCCGAACCTTTAAAATTAGTAATAATAACTGTGCCTAACTATGATCAGATGTGTCGAGACTGCTCAATTTACAAAAAAAAAAACATTTTTTAGTGAATAGTTTTCTTACACATTTTGTTTAAATTTAGGAAATAGCTATAACTTTATCTGGACTGAAGAAGAAAGCTTACATTAACCATTTACACACATCCGAGAAGATATTAGGGTTGGATAAACCATTAACTGTGTCGGAATTATGTGTCCAGTTGAGTTGTACAGTTATCAAAGATACAGCTGAAAGAATTTATGAGGATTATAGAAAAAGCAATAAGAAAATTCAAGATTTCACACATCCACAATATATTGCCGCTGCAGTATATACTGCATGCAAGTAAGTATCCAGTTTCCATGATAACCTTTTTTTTCCGTTAGGGCTGCGACCTCTTAAACAAAGCATTAACGATTGGCACCCTTATTTTATACAAGACTCGAATCTGTGACCTCTTAAACAGAGCAGTGAATATGTGATTTGAATCTACAACCTATTAAGCAGCATTGGCACACTTAAAGAATATAATAACAGAAACCTGCAACTTCTTGAACAAAGCATTAATGATGGGCGCACTTAGCGTTTTTTTTCCTCCCTCAGGGCTCGTTCCTGTCTTTGCCGCACCATAGCACCGCAGCCTTTGGTTTATTGTGCATGCCCTTAGTCTTTTCTACTCCACCCATTCCAAAATCACTGTGCCTTGAACTAGTCTGCACAGCGATTGGTTGGGTGAAGTTTTATATTGCTCTGTCTCCGGTGTAGACTGTCCGTATATCAGTTGTCTTTTGCGGTCCAGAGCTTTACACTCACACAAGATGTGCTGGGCTGATTCCTCCCCCTCTCCGCGAAGTCTGCATGTCAGGTCCCCCTCTAACCGCCCCATTTTATGCAGGTGTTTCTTGACGGTCATGTGTCTCGTCAAGAGTCCTGTTATGTTCCTGAGCTGTCCTGTGCTAAGATTTAGCAGCTCCACAGGTATCTTTGAACTGGGTTCCTCAATTGCTGACTTTCCATGTCTGAGCCCTGGACAGACTGCCCAGTACATCTTATGTTCGTTTCTGACTCAGGACTTAATGGATCCCCTGGCAGTGCTCTTCGTCACGCCCAGGACCGAATCTGGTCCCATAAATGGTTCTGCTGACCCTCTCTTCGCGAGACTGCCAGCTTCTTCATTGCCTTTGACCCCCCGAGTGACCCGGCACTCAGACGAGGGTGACCTCGTTCTGCCCAGCTAGGTCGCTCGTCTCGTCTCGGCATTCACCTACCCGTGGGCTACTTAGGGCCTTAAGGGCTGCCTGGCTGTCAGTGAGTGGCTATGAGGATCCGCTTGTTGGTGTAGCCCCTCCTCTTGTTCTCTCGCACGCAGTGCAAGATGGCATATATTTCGGCCAGAAAGACCGTTGCATGAGCTCAGAGGGAAATACTGTCACTTACCCTCGGTCCTTCCGAATAAACGCCTGCCCCGGTCCTGCGCTCTGGGCCGGATCCGTCCGTGAACCAGACGAGCGCGTCCCGTGGTAGGCCCGGCGTCTCCCCCCGCCATGCCTCGCGGTCTGGGATTTCCACTGTAAAGTTGTTTTCCCTGCAGATTCGCGGGCTCGCGAAGTCTGTCCTCATTTCAAGCATGGGCTCCTTCATGATCTCTTCAATTTTGCTCTGGCGATGTAGCCTGGTTTTTTTTTTAAATTTCAACAACACACCACGAGGGCTTACAGCTTAAATACTATCGTACCGTGGGTGTCGACAAGGAGGAAATAGGCAACTTGTTAATCCTGGACTTGAAGGTTTGGAGGTTCAGGGGAGAAGGAAAAACATGTGCCGGCAAGGAATTCCACAACTTGGAAGTCCTCGGGACAAAAGAGCGGGAATAACAAGATGTTCTATATCTGGTGACCTGGACAGTAAAATGGTGCATTCGCTCTGTTCCCCTGGTAGATCTGTTGGGAGCAGCAGGTGGAGGAACTATGGAAGAAAGCTCCTCTGAGTAGTGCCCGTACAGATATCTATAAAAGAGAGAGAGGTCACCAACGGCACGTCGGTGGGTAAGAAATGGCAACCTTTGCGTGAGGGTAGGGTCACCGATGAGACGTATAGCTCTATTCTGAATGGAGTCCAGGATAGCAAGTGTAGAAGCGGCAGCAGCACCCCAGATGTGGGAACAGTATTCGAGGTTTGGTCTTATTTGTGAAGTATATAAAGTAAAGAGATTAGCAGGTGAAAAGTATTTGCGAGCCCGGAAGAGGAAACCTAATTTCTTAGCAGCCGCTTCTGCAATTGATGTGACATGTTGGTGCCAATTGAGATCCACAGAGATGCCAACAAGTGAAAAGGACTCATTACTTTGAATAACTTGGTTGTTTATTGTGATGGGTCTAGGGCTGGTGTATCTCTTATGAGAAAGAAAGCAGGACTGTGATTTGGTGGGGTTGAATTGTACAAGACTTCTACTTCCCCAGTCTAATAATTTTTGGAGATCCACGGAGATAGAACCCTCCATGAGTCTGCGATCCTCATCCAATTGGGCTAAAGAGACAGGCTTAGAATATTGTATATTTGAGTGGAGGGTGCTGTCGTCCGCGTAACTGTGAACTGGGTTGGATGTGCTAGAGAGAAGGTCATTGATGTGGAGAAGAAACAAAGTAGGGGCTAAAGTTGAACCTTGAGGAACTCCTGCATTAATTGGATACAGTTTAGAGGAATATCCATCCACGACAACAGGAATGCTCCGGTTGGAGAGGAAATTTGCTGTCCACGTACAGAGTTTTGGTGGTAGGCCATAGGCCGGTAGTTTATTAAGCAGCACTGCATGCCAGATCTGGTCGAATGCTTTGGATATGTCTAGAGTGACAATCTGGGATTCGCCGTGTAGTTCCATAGACTTGTTCCAAGAATGGGTGACAAAGGAAAGGAGGTCGGCAGTTGATCTGCGCTGACGGAATCCATACTGCCTGTCGTGGAGTAGACTGTGTTTTTCAAGAAATTTTAGTAATTCGGTGTTTATATACTTTTCCATCACTTTAGAGATGACTGAAAGGAGAGAAATAGGCCTGTAGTTGCTAGGAAGCGCTTTCGATCCTTTCTTGGGGACGGGTTGTACTCGAGCAGTTTTCCAGTTACTAGGGAATATGCCTCTATTGTAAGATGTCTCAAACAGACCAGCCACGACAAGAGCAACTTCTGGTGCACATTTTTTTAGAATTGCTGGGATCTCGTCAAGACCAGAGGCTTTCCTGGTATTAAGAGAAGAGAGCATCTTTCATACCTTTTTAGTTTTGAAAATGATATGTGTCATTTTATGCGCGACATTGGGGACTGTTGGTGGTAGAACATTTGGAGGTGGGTTGAGAGTAGAATTGCCGGCGAACAACGAGGCAAAAAGTTCAGCCTTGCCCAGGGCGATAGAAACAATTTCATCCCCTGAGACAAGAGGTGGGAACGTGCTCTTGCAGAAATTATTCCTAATAGATTTAGCAAGAGTCCAGAAGGGTTTGCTGCCGCTGGAGCTTACGAGGACTTTGTTTTTGATGTGGTTATTAAATGAGTTTTTTGCCTCAGAAAGAATGCGGACATAGCGGTTTCTTAAGTCGTTAAATGCTTGACGGTTTTCTTGACTGGGATTGCGTAGAAGCTTTTTGTGAGCTTTGACCTTATTAAGTCTGACCTTGTCACAGGATTTAGAGAACCAGGGCTTTTGAGTGGCTGCAGAAGTTTTCTGTGTACGTGGACTAATAATTCCATGCCAGCTTGGATAATTTCGGTGACGTGTTGTGAGATATCAGTGGGGTCGGGATGATAGAAGCCGACAGACGCCTATGGAAATGAGGAAAAGTAATCTTGCATTTCGTCCCAGTTTGCAGAGTTGTAGTGCCAAACGATACGTGGGTGTGATTACTGTGTGACCTCAGGTTGCATTGCGCTGGAAGCAGTGACCATGCCATGGTCTGAGCGACCCAGTGGGGAGGTGACTGATATCTTACGGGTTGACCATCAGTCTATTATTGCAGGATAGTCTCTATAGTCCTAGCCTGGTCTCCCCCATGATAACTAAGTGTAGGAGGGGCAGATCCAGCAACACCTCCATGGCGGCTGTTGGGGTTGAAGCCATGGCCTGACTTCTTGCCCAAACCCAATTTTGTGCAGGTGGTGACACAGCCAACAATGTCTTGTATATAGGCAGACATATAGAATGACCAAAATTTTTAGCTGCTGCCTGTCCAACTCTCTAAAAGGCTCTTTATGAAGGCGTAAGAGTGAGCTAATTCTGGTGTCTCTTGCCATTGGTGAGGCGACTTTGCATCTGTCAAGATCATCAGGGTGTGTTTCGCATGTTTTGGTTCGATATAACTAGCAGGCACTGTTTTTGGAAAGAACATCGACCGTTCCTTTGCTATCAGGGCCCGAATGCCCCGGGTCCAAAGACACATCACATTTAGAGTTTAATTGCAACAGTATGAGTCAAGTGCTTTTAATTTCTAACAATATTTATTATTTAAATACCTATAATTTATTTGTTTTTTTTTTACATTTTTTGATGCTTTTAACTTGTGATTTTATGTTTTACAAATGTGACAGGTTCTATAGCAGATATTGCAATAGAAAAAGAAAATACATTATTACTACTTCATTATATATTTTTAAGTAGAGATATACATTTAACATTAACAGCAATCATATGAAAATAAGAAATTCTACCTAATTCTAGGTTAAAGCAGATAAACGTTGAAAAATCACAATTAGTTGCTGTAAGTCGATTGAAGCCAAGCCAGTGGAAGGAGCTTGTTACTGAATTCCAGAACTTTACCAAAGAACTTGGTCTGCAAGCTTCAAAGGCGAAAACACAAAATAAAAACAAAAACAAAAACCTAAGAGATGTTCTAAATGAAATAACTAACAAAGGTAATTTCATTCCTCTTCTTTTTGTTCGATTTCTTGAGATTCGTCAGACTGCCCTTCTTCATCACTAAATTTGTTAATCTGTAATAAATTAAATTTCAAGTGGTTTAATTGGCTATACAGACCCAACTAACAAAAATGTTTTATAATTTATAAATAATAGTGCAAATTTGTTGTGTTACTGTTAGATTACTGCTCTTCAAAAGCAGTTTTATTCTTACAGCTAAGATCAGTATTTAGCTTCTCACAGCAAAATGCTTCTTTAAATTTATTTTAAGAATGTTCTTATAGCAGAATTATAAAACACTTCAGAGATTTCGTTTTTCCTTGTTTTGTAAACGTCTATACAACAATTGTTATAGAATATATTAGCTTACAGAACAAAATTGCTCATTAATGGCTTTATAATAACGATCTTCCGAACATATTTGTCAACTTGCAAATATTTATAAAACACAAAACAATGTACATAAATACTATAAACATCAAAGTTTGGCTGCACCACGCCATATGGAACATATTGTACTGTAATTAGTATACCGTACTGAAGAGCTCTAATTAGTGCGAAACCGGTCTGCAGTTATAATTATGGTAAGAATACAACTAGCCTTACATAGACAGGTATGATTTAAATAAACATAACAGTGGTCGTGTGAAGCCATAAACGTCCAGTTTTTAAATGAGTAACCCATCATGGATTTGGTCAACAGCCTTTGAGAAATCCATGTATAGCAAATCGACCTGACCTTTATTATCTATGACATTAGAAATATATTCTGTCATACAGACGAGATTTCATTAAAGTTATAAACGGTTTTCAGAAAAAAATATATTTACAAAGGTAATGTACCTGTCATTGATGATTATAAATGTGGCAGGTATTTTTCCTTAATAATTGCTTGGACGGTTTTGTTTTAGTCAACCTATCCGGTTTTTGCAAACAATAAACAACAAAAAAAGGTTTTGTAAAACAAATTTGCAGTTATCTGTGAAGCTGATTATGTTACTTTTCTTTAATTTAGTACTCACCCAAGGTCCATTTAAATTTAAAGAATTAGTTTTAATAATATATCTTACTAATAGTGTGCAATTTTTATGAAACTTCACTACTATAACACACATCCCGAAATTTTTAATTTATAGTATACATTCGCATGCTTAAATTTAGCGCTTTTGGACGCAAACTTTGTCCCGGTATTAGGAAAGAAATGATCCAAGGCTGACAATTTACACACTTCTTAGTTAATTGTACATTGTACACAGCTCTATATATAAAATTTTGTGTAAACTAGAGCTATCGTAACAACATACTACCTGGTCCTGCACCGAGATGACGTCCCTGTCGTATCTCTCACAACACTCTTCACACTGACATCTTGCAAAAACTTCCATTGTTTAGATTTTTACCTACGATTTATTTAAATAGCATAGCGGTACAGATAACGTCATCTGTCTTTGTCCAACATTGTAGATATTGCATTACAGAATCTGAAGTGATGTCGATGATTATTTTATTATTAATTCCGAATAACTTTATTTACTGCAAGTGTCTTTAAAAAAATTGTGTTGCAAATTTCTTTAAAGTTACAAAATTTTTTCAGAGAAAAAAAAAATTATTAGCAAAGGGAATGTACCTGTAAAATTATAAATGACAGGTATTTTTCCATATTAATTGCTTGAATGGTTTTGTTTTAGTCAACTCATCCAGTTTTTGCAAACAATAAACAAGAAAAAATGTTTTTTAGAACAAATTTGTAGTTATCCGTGAAGCTCATTATGTTATTTTTCTTTAATTTAGTACCCACGTGCGTTTACATAGGTGTTAGTAGTAGCAGTGGTGGGGAGGCCAACGCCAAGCAAGTAGGCCACAATGGGCCCTTTTTGCCAACCCCAGCAACCCAGCAACCATGCTCTACTCTTCCTCAGTTCTGTCGCCAAACCGCCTCGACCTCGAGATGAAGGCCGTGACGGTCTTCAATTGGACGGTACTTACCTGATTCTTTTACAGAGTCCTCGATCCGAACAATTCTGCTCGAAGACTCCAAAAAGCCTCGCATTCACACAGGTAGTGGTAGGACGTTTCCTCATCCTCGCCGCATTCCTGGCAAATGGGATCCCTCTCTACGCCTATCAATGTGAGGTGTCTTCTAAGGGCGCAGTAGCCTGTCAGCACCCCAAGGATGCGGCGAAGCGTAGGTCGATTCCTTCCGAGTAGCCAGACAGATTTATCTCTGTCCGGCCCCTCCACGAAGTCGCTCGCCTGCCTGCAGCCACCAACCGACCCCCAGTGCCTCTCCATTGCTTCCTCGGTCCACCTGTCTAAGGCGACAGAGACTGTCTTCCTACTTATGCCTATCGCAGGCTCCGGGCCACAGAACGGCCGCCGGGAACCGAGTCTTGCAAGATTATTCGCCACCTCATTCCCCGCTACGCCACAGTGTCCCGGAACCCACACCAGTTACACCTCCTTCGTCCTGGCTAGTCCTCTGAGGGCGTCAGCGCACTCCTGAACCAGTGTTGACCTGATTCTGGCCGCGCAGACTGCCCGCAGGACCGCCTGGCTATCCGAGCAGATGTACACACATTTCTCGGGACTCCTCTTCACATCCTGTCTATTGGCCACAGACAGGATAGCATACACCTCTGTTTCGAATGCCATGGTATATGCGCCAAGAGCATAGCTCCCACGCACCCCCAGGCCCTCGATGTATATTCCTGCCCCGGAGGATTGTTGGTCCTCCAGCCGCGATCCGTCGGTGAAACAGACCAGGCTTGCGGGCTGGAATGCAACCTCATTTTCCCTCCACTGATCCCTACTGGGAATCCTGAGGGTGTATGGCCTAGTCAACCTAATATCGTCCTCGGCATCCCGCACCTTTATGGCGGAAATCGGAATTTACTTTTCCACCTCCTTGGCGACTCTTGCATGCCCTATTACTGCTCCCTCTCCGCACCAGTTTCCTGAGTCACGCATTCTGAGATGCGACGCCATAGCCTCCCTTCTGATACAGATGGGAAGCGGTGGCAGCATCAACAGTACCTCTAGCGCGGCTAAGGGTGTCGTCCTCATAGCGCCTGTGATACCCAGGATTGCCAGCCTTTGGAGTTTGGCCAGCTTCTTAGGTGTTACTATGGTTCAAGATTGAAGATTCTGGCTTGTGCAGCAAGTGCATTTTACTATCTAATTTTGCAGGGTGTTTAATTTAAAAAAAAACAAAAAAAAATGTGACCTCTTGAGCTGAGCATTACAGATTTCTCAATTTGCCACCCAGCTTGTCAGTTATTCATCACCTTATGAAACAACTTTACTTATATCTCAAGGACTCTGCAGAGGAATCAGGTAAGTACCGTCCAATTGAAGACCGCCACGGCCTTCATCTCGAGGTCGAGGCGGTTTGCCGACGGAACCGAGGAAGAGTAGAGCATGGTTGCTGGGGTTGGCAAAAAGGGCCCATTGTGGCCTACTTGCTTGGCGTTGGCCTCCCCACTACTACTACTACTACTACTTATATCTCATAAGTGCTCAATTATATTTCTGGAATCTGTCTAAAATGCAAAAACAAATTTGCTACAACTTTTTTACTTATGACTTTTTCCTAAACTGGTAAATAAAAATGTTATTGGGGTTATTTATTATGTGGATCACCTATATATCTGTGCTTGTGAGCTTACCTACTTATATATTTTTCATTTTATACATACTCTGCTCGGTTAACTGTAAATCGGCAAACAAATAAAAAAAACTATTAATGTTTTAATTTTTTACAGAATTTACTGACGATTCGCCCAAAAAGAAACACATTGTTGAAGAAAAAATCGAAGAGTATGAAATTTGGAGAGCGAGGATACTGGATGAAGCTAAGAAAGCGTTGGAACTAAGAAAAAGTTAAAAGTTGAGGCTATTTTTATGTATTAATTTTATTAAAGTTATATATTTTTATATTTTCTTGGCGTTAACTCTCTTCGCGAGACTGTCAGCTACTTCATTGCCTTTGACCCCGAGTGACCCGGCACCCAGATGAGGGTAACCTCATTCTGCCCAGCCAGGTCGCTCGTCTCGTCTCGGCATTCACTTACCAGCCTAGAATTTACCCGTAGGATACGGAGGGCCTTAAGGATTGCCTGGGTGTCTGTGGTTATAAGGTTCTGCTGGTTGGTGTAGCCCTTCCTCTTTTTCCCCGCACACAGTGCAGGATGGCGTAAATTTCGGCCTGAAAGACCGTTGCATGGGCTCTGAGGGAAATACTATGATTTACTCTTGGTCCTTCTGAATAAACACCTGCCCTCGTCCCACGTTCCCCGCCAGATCCGTCCGTAAACCAGACGGGCGCGTCCCGTGGTAAGCCCGGGGTCTCCTCCTGCCATGCCTCGTGGTCAGGGATTTCCACTGTAAAATTGTTTTCCTTGCAGATTAGCGGGCTCGCGAAGTTTGACCTCATCTCAAGCATGAGTTCCTTCACGATCTCCTGAATTTTGCAGTGGCCCCTGCAGCCTGGGTTGATCTTTAGTCTACTATTGCAGGCTAGTCTGTATAGTCCTAGCCTGGCCTCCCCCGTGATAACTAAGTGTAGGGGGGGGGCAGATCCAGCAACACATTCATGGCGGCTGTTGGGGTTGAAGTAATGGCCCCTGTGATGCCCAGTCAAACCATCCTTTGGATCTTGCCTAGTTTTTGTTTGGCACTGGATTGAGGTGACCAAACCCGTGCCGCGTATGTTAACGATGGTCTGACCACCCTTGTGTACAGCCAGTGGGCTATACTAGGTCTTAGTCCCCACGTTTTTCCATATAGCCGCCTAGTGACGGCTAGAGTCATAACTGCCTTACACAGTATTTTTTGAACGTGACCATTCCAGGTTAGCTGAGAGTCCCATACGACCCCAAGATATTTTATCTCCCTGGCCATTGGGATGTTTCTACCATATAGAGTGAGAGTTCTGTGGCTGTCACACTTCCTCCTCCTCGTAATTGGTATGACGGTTGCTTTCTCGGGGCTCACACCGAGCCCGTGGCCAACCGTCCACCTTTTCACCACTTTCAGTGCTGTCTGCATGCGCTCCGACACTGACTGTATAACCTTTCCTCGGATGATGACAATTTCCTCCGCATAGCCCTGCACCTTGTACCCCCCTCCCGAGAGCCTCCCTAGCAGACCGTCCCCGACTAGGCACCAGAGCAGGGGAGACAGAAAGCGGACACCACACCGCGACCCCCGCCAGCACACTCCCTCCCGCGAGTGAGGTGAATACCGCCCTGTCCCTGAGCCTGGAACCGATCCACCTGCAGCAAGTCTCCTCTATTCCACGCTCACTGACAGCTGCCAGTACTGATCCGAATGAGGTGTTGCTGAAGGCCCCCCCTCAATGTCTAGGAAGGCCCCCAGCGCCACCTCCCTGTTCTCCAGAGTATTCTCCACTTTCAGCACCAGTTGGTGCAGTGCTGTTTCTGTTGAGACTCCTGCTCTGTATGCATATTGTCCGCAGTGTAGGTGATATGCTTCCAGTACACTGTCCCTAATGTGCCGGTCGAGCAATTTTTCCATTGTTTTTAGCAAGAAGGACATGAGACTTATTGGCCTCAGGGACTCTGCCTGGTCTGTTGGACGCCCAGGTTTAGGAATGAATACAACCCTGGCCAGTCTCCATGCCCTCGGAATGTATCCTAGAGCCAGGCTGGCCCTCATAATGAGAGTAAGCGCCTGCGCCAGTAAGGTTGGAGCATGATGGGCATTATTCCATCGAATCCAGGGGATTTAAATGGCTTGAAGCTGTTAATGGCTCATCTGATTTTGCTCCAAGTAACCACCTCTTTAGCGACTATCCAGTCTACTCTAGATGCCTGCCTGTACGGCGCCTCTATTTCTGAGTGTTCCCAGTCCGGAGGTGATTGGTCGCCCTTAGCTTACACAAGACTCAAATCTTCGTGGCCTCTTAAGCAGAGCAGCGAATATGTGATTTGAACCTACGACCTTTTAAACAGCATTGGCGCACTTAGCGAATAAATTATGTAAACCTGCGACCTCTTAAGCAAAGCATTAACGGCTGGCGCCCTTATCTTATCACAAGGCTCGAATCTCTTACCTCTTAAACAGAGCAAGATCAATTTGCGTAGTTAGCGAAAAAAGACTTAAACCTGCGACCTCAAAAACAGCATTATCGATTGGCACACTTAACGAATAGAATAGAATAGAATAACTTTATTAGCCACAAGATCACACAAAAATGAAATTGGCCAGTCAAGGCAAAAATTATACACACAGCACATGTAAATGCAATACTAAAAATTAAAAAAAATAAAATACATTCACATCCAAAAAACACAATGTCTACTCATCACTAAAACACTGGATCACCTGGCCATCGAGAATCTCAACTGCTGCACTACATTAACTTTTCCTCGTTCTGTATAGGCAGGCGTCTGTTAAAAAATCTCTAATAATTGCTCTGAATGTATTGATAGGTTCATTTCTCAACCACTTTGGGAGTGTATTGAAAAAGTAGACCCTAACCTAATCGCTATGTCTGGTGTTATAACTATCCACTTCAGCATGTGTGTCAAAACGTTTCCTGTTCTCTCTCACCACCAACAATTGTCTGTAAACCACCAATGAGTATAGTGACATTATGTTAAGTTCCTGAAAGATGGGTTTACAGTGAGCACAGCAACCCGCCCCGACATCACCTCTGACAGCTGCTTTCTGTAGTACAAAGAGTCTATCCAGGTGCACGCTTGCTGCATTTCACCATGCAAGCAAACAGTAATTCAGACGTGAGTAAAATAACTGATAATAGGTGATCAAAGCTGCCTCAGGTTCAGCCATTGCAGAAGTCTTACACACTGCTTGCACTGATGAGGCTAGCCTACCAGCCAACGTCTATTTGGCTCCTCCATACAAGAGCAGGGTCGATGTTGAGACCGAGAAAATTCCTCGCAGCGTTCGACGCATTAGAAGTTACCCTGGCATGAAAACTGATTAAAGCCGTCTTATCCTCGCTGAGGAACAGTTCGTTATCATTAAACCAAGCTCTCGCCTCACGAAGAACATTGTCCACAGTCTCACCGATATCGCTACCAGCATCACCAGTGATAAGAAAAGTTGTGTCATGTGCAAAGAGGGCTGTTGCTATTCTGCTCTGTTGGATGCCATTAGGAATGTTAGGAGGAAGATCATTTATATATATATATATATATATATATATATATATATATATATATATATATATATATATATCAGAAAGAGAAGTGGCCCGAGTACAGAACCCTGAGGCATCCCTCTACGAATATATCCCACTACACTGTATTCCCAACCATGAAAAACTTTCTGTGTTCTATTATCAAGGTATGACAGCAGCAATTCCAGACAAACTTCCCTAATACCATAATGACTCAACTTTGTCAAACATATTTCATGCGAGACACAATCAAATGTCTTTATTAAGTCGGCGAAAACTGCACAGCACTGTTTTCTCTGTTCAAAAGCATAATTTACCATCTGTGGAAGATACGATATCGCACCCATGGCGGTGCATCTCGCGAAAACCATACTGATGTTCATAGAATAGCTGGTTTTCCTCAAAGTAACTGCAAAGTTGTTTCAAAATAAGGAATACAAAGATTTTTGAGAGTATCATCACAACTGAAACTTGCCTAAAATTTCCAGGATCATTGCAGTCGCCCTTCTTGAAAAATGCAAGTACCTTTACACACTCCATCAATGCAGGGAACCGACCCTGTGCGATGCAGATATTAAAGATATGTGTCAGTGGCAGAGTAAGAAAATCCCTAAACCTCTTAATGGCATACGAGTCCATACCAAATATTATATTCTTTGATTTTGTATTTTTAAGTTTATTCATAGCATTCCTGACATCCTACTCAACAACTGGTTTCATGAAACAAGAGTTCCCAGCGAAATAAGATTCTGGGGAATTTAATTTATTTCCCAAAGCATCACTTACCAACCTCTCGGCACGGGATGTAAAAAATTCATTAAATGTATTTGCTGATATATTAGTTTAAGAATTCAAGATCTTACTTCTACCTGTTTCACGATTTATAATTTGCCAAATTGTTTTTGATTTATTGTTAGACTTTTGAATAGCTTCAGTTGCCGCCTTAGCTCTCGACTGCCTCAAAAACAAATTATATCTGGCCCTTATTTCTCCATAAAGCTGTTTATTCTTTTATTTTATTTTATAAACATTATGCAAGAACAATACTTGCTCCTTTAACTCTCTTTGCTCTGATGTTGGTAGGTGACTTAAACCTGTTACCTCAAAAACAGCATTATAAACAGAATGATAATGATAATCTTGTTGTGTGAACATCAGGCGACAGTTTCCTCGCATTTTCTGATGGTTATTGTTGAAATTAAATGTTGAAATTTGTATCAGTGTGATGGTTTGTTCGAGTGCTGTTTGGAAAGTTGGTTTCTTTTATTAGAAACGGGTAACTTAAGAGTGTTATTTTGAGTTATCCATTGCCTTTCCTTCATTGTTGGTGTTTGTTACATTCCAGCTGGTTCAGAAGTTACTATATATGAGCATCATTGTGATTCAGTCGATCGTGTTTTGTCTGATCATCCCAATTCTGAGGTTGTTGTCTGTGGGGACTACAACCTCCCAAACGTTACCTGGACAAGCAGTGCTGAGAGTGATCCAGTTATTAGTGGTTACAGTCCATCAGCCTCACTTGTTTCTAACAGTTTTGGCTTTTGGGGCTTGTTCCAAACAAAATTTGTACTTAATAAATTGAATAGATCTTTAGATTTAGTTTTTAGTAATATAGATAACATATGTGTTGGTGTGTCTTTGGATCCGGTTTTTCCTGCTACTGCACATCATGTGGACATTTCTTTCTCATTTGAGACTTCTCCAACTGAACCCTATGAAGAGTATTTTTATGACTTTCGTAATGCCGATTATTGTGCCATGAATTATTTTCTTTCCGAGTTTGACTGGGAATATCTTGTCATTGGAGATAAATGATTCTGTGAAATGCTTTTATGACGTTCTGTTTAATGCTGTGGATCGGTTTGTTCCAGTTAAGAGATGTGAAAAATCATGTTTCCCTCCTTGGTTTAGTGTCGAGGTTAGAGGCATGATAACTAAGAAGAAGAGGGTACACAGATAATATAAGAAATATAGTAGAATAGATAATTATATTAGGTTTTCTGGTCTCCAGGATGAATGTAAGAATCTTCGTGATACTTGTTACAGAAATTTTATTACTTATACTGAGACACATTTTGAAAACAATCCGGGTTCATTCTGGTCTTATATTAACAAGTGGAGGATGGTTCATGATCTTCTTGAGGCTATGTATTATGATGATGCTAGGAGTGATTCTTTGCATGATTTGGTGGGTCTTTTTGCTAGTTTTTTCTCATCTGTGTATGAGGGTCAAGCTGGGAGTGTCGGTCCCGATCTTTTTTTGTGTGAGTCGGTAAATATGACAGTGCCTAGTGATACTTCTGCTGATATCATTGATCGTATCTGTAGTTTGAAAGATAAACTTACTTACGGTCCAGATGGAATCCCCTCCCATCTGTTAAAATCTTGTGCCTTCACCTTGGCAATTCCACTGAGGATTCTCTTTAACAGGTCTTTGTTGTCTGGCGAGTTTCCACATGTTTGGAAACATTCTTATTTGATGCCTGTTCATAAGCAGGGGCCAAAGCATTTGGTTACTAATTAGAGAGCTGTTTGTATTCAGTCAGAGATACCCAAACTTATTGACTTTTTTGTCTGTAGACATATAACTTGGGAATGCAGACATGTTTTCGTCGAACAGCAGCATGGTTTTCTTAAAGGAAGATCTACAACAACCAACCTTCTTCTTTACCAGTATGTATTGGTCTCAGCTTTGGAGGATAGGTTACAGGTTGATTCGGTGTATACAGATTTCTCCAAAACGTTGGATAAGGTTATTCACGTCTTATTATTGTCAAAACTTGCATTGTTGGATTTTAATGCCAATTTGTTGTCTTGGGTGCGCGCTTCCTTACGGGTAGATCCCAGAGTGTAAAGATCAGAAACTTCATTTCTGATAGTATTACTGTTTCTTCAGGAGTTCTTCAGGGTTCACATTGTGGACCAGTCCTCTTTAATCCTTTTTTTCAATGATGTCATACATTCACTTAAGCATAGTCAGATTTTAATGTTTGCTGATGATATCAAAATTTTCAAGATTGTTCGTTCCAGACAGCACGCTTTACTTTTACAGGAAGACTTAAATCGTTTTGCTCAGTGGTGTGGTGACAATCTTCTGACTCTGAATGTTGATAAGTGTTTCTGCATTACATTCACTAGAACTCAGTTTCCCATTGACTTTGTGTACTTCATGGGCTCTAATGCTTTACAGAGAAAGGAAATGATTAAAGACTTTGGCATTGTATTGGATAGGGAATTATCTTTTAAGAATCACATAGAATACATAGTATCTAAAGCATATAAAATGTTAGGATTTATTCATAGATCAACTCTGTATTTTTCATGCAATAGCTTGAGAAGACTGTATTGTGGTCTGGTTCGCTCTTTGTTGGAATGCTCTTCTGTAGTCTGGAGTCCGAATTACAATATTTATATCAATCAGATTGAGGCCATACAAAATAGATTCTTAAGAATTTGTGCTTACAGAATGGGCTTGCAGAGAAATGACCTTAACTTTTCTTATTTGCGGAATCGGCTGCACTTGCAGTCACTCAGTGGTAGAAGGATTGTGAGTGATGTTTGTTTTTTGCTTAAATTATTAGTGAATAAAATTGATAGTCCTTCTTTGCTTGAGTTAGTCTCTCTAAGGATTCCGGACCGCACGAAAGCAAGGGAGGTTTTTGTGGTTCCCTTCCATCGAACCAATTATGGCTTTTTCAGTCCGATGTCGAGAGAAGCGAGAGCTGCAACTGAGTATTCTGAGCTCTTGGATATGTTTGATGATTCTGATCGTTCAATTAGAGGCATTTTGAGAGGTGTTATTGATTGAATTGTCATACATACGGTGTACAGGTTATGTTTTACTTTTTTGTTGTGTTCTCATATTGAGATAGGTTATTTAGGACTAATGTAGTTTTAGATGTTCTTATTATTATTGTAAATGGTTGATCCGTTGAATAAATAAATAAAAAATAAAAATAAATAAAAAAAGAAAATTATCGATTGGCACACTCATAACACAATACCACAAAATGTTATAAAATAGAGGCTGTGTACAACCAATTAACAATTTTGTAAATTGTCAGCCCTGGCCCATTTCTACTTTAATATAGGGACATAGTATGTAAGGCTAGAGGCTCCTTTATAGGTGTGTTCTCACCGTAATTAGTATATGGTACTGATGAGCTCTAATTAGAGCCAAAACCAGTCTGCGGTTCTAATTATGGTGAGAATACATCTAGCCTAAGGTAATAAAAATTATTATTATTATGAACAATAAAATCAAAGAAATACATTTGGTAAATCAAACAATTGAACACCATTAATAAGGCTATTGCCACCTTGAATTGCATTTTTCATGGTCTACCGAGATTTAATGTATTTTGAAAAAGAGTATACATATAGTGCTTGGGCACGCTTCCCAGTGACAGCTCCGTCACTATGTGTTTGGTGTACGTCTGCTATATTTTCTAACAAGCTGCTCAGAGCTTCTGGACAGGGATCTGTCATTTAGATTTTAAATTTATTTATTATGAACAATAATATCAACTAAATAAATTTGGTAAATCAAACAATTGAACACCGCTAACAAGTCTATTGCGACCTTGAATTACATTTTTCATGGCCTACCGAGATTTAATGTATTTTGAAAAAGAGTATACATAGAGTGCCTGGGCCCGCTTCCAAGTGACAGCTCCGTCACTGTGCCTTTGGTGTGCGTCTGCTATCTTTTCTCACAAGCTGCTTGGAACTTCTGGACAGGGAGCTGTCATTTAGATTTTAAATTTATTTATTATGAACAATAATATCAACTAAATACATTTGGTAAATCAAACAATTGAACACCGCTAACAAGGCTATTGCCACCTTGAATTGCATTTTTCATGGCCTACCGAGATTAAATGTATTTTGAAAAAGAGTATACATAGAGTGCCTGGGCCCGCTTCCCAGTGATAGCTCCATCACTGTGCCTTTGGTGTGCGTCTGCTATCTTTTCTAACAAGCTGCTCAGAGCTTCTGGACAGGGATCTGTCATTTAGATTTTAAATTTATTTATTATGAACAATAATATCAACTAAATAAATTTGGTAAATCAAACAATTGAACACCGCTAACAAGTCTATTGCGACCTTGAATTACATTTTTCATGGCCTACCGAGATTTAATGTATTTTGAAAAAGAGTATACATAGAGTGCCTGGGCCCGCTTCCAAGTGACAGCTCCGTCACTGTGCCTTTGGTGTGCGTCTGCTATCTTTTCTCACAAGCTGCTTGGAGCTTCTGGACAGGGAGCTGTCATTTAGATTTTAAATTTATTTATTATGAACAATAATATCAACTAAATACATTTGGTAAATCAAACAATTGAACACCGCTAACAAGGCTATTGCCACCTTGAATTGCATTTTTCATGGCCTACCGAGATTTAATGTATTTTGAAAAAGAGTATACATAGAGTTCTTGGGCCCGATTCCCAGTGACAGCTCCGTCACTGTGCCTTTGGTGTGCGTCTGCTATCTTTTCTCACAAGCTGCTTGGAGCTTCTGGACAGGGATCTGTCATTTAGATTTTAAATTTATTTATTATGAACAATAATATCAACTAAATACATTTGGTAAATCAAACAATTGAACACCGCTAACAAGGCTATTGCGACCTTGAATTACATTTTTCATGGCCTACCGAGATTTAATGTATTTTGAAAAAGAGTATACATAGAGTGCCTGGGCCCGCTTCCAAGTGACAGCTCCGTCACTGTGCCTTTGGTGTGCGTCTGCTATCTTTTCTCACAAGCTGCTTGGAGCTTCTGGACAGGGAGCTGTCATTTAGATTTTAAATTTATTTATTATGAACAATAATATCAACTAAATACATTTGGTAAATCAAACAATTGAACACCGCTAACAAGGCTATTGCCACCTTGAATTGCATTTTTCATGGCCTACCGAGATTTAATGTATTTTGAAAAAGAGTATACATAGAGTTCTTGGGCCCGATTCCCAGTGACAGCTCCGTCACTGTGCCTTTGGTGTGCGTCTGCTATCTTTTCTAACAAGCTGCTCAGAGCTTCTGGACAGGGAGATGTCATTTAGATTTTAAATTTATTTATTATGAACAATAATATCAACTAAATACATTTGGTAAATCAAACAATTGAACACCGCTAACAAGTCTATTGCGACCTTGAATTACATTTTTCATGGCCTACCGAGATGTAATGTATTTTGAAAAAGAGTATACATAAAGTGCCTGGGCCCGCTTCCCAGTGACAGCTCCGTCACTTTGTGTTTGGTGTACGTCTGCTATCTTTTCTAACAAGCTGCTCAGAGCTTCTGGACAGGGAGCTGTCATTTAGATTTTAAATTTATTTATCACCATTCATACCACCAACGAACGAGAGATATTGCCATGGTTTCATAAAAAAGAAGATAAGAACAAGAATAATATATACTTACAGGAGTCATATAGCGACTAGCGTGCCGTGGCATAAAAGCTTGAGGATCTTCATTCTGTAAACATAGTATAATAATAATGATGAGACTAATTAACATATATGACGCTTCAATTGTACGCTTACTAAACTAATACTTACAGCATGTATAGAGCTTACATTGAATGACATAAAACCTTGAGATTCTTTATCCTGTAAACATGATACAATTATTATTATTGTTATTATTATTATTATTATTATTATTAGTATGACTAGCCTAAAGAACTTTTACATTCCTCCAAATGGGAACATTCAGTCATCCCAGGTAAGTCAATTACCAAAGGGGTTGAGTTGAGATGGAGCCTTTTCCAGGTTATTGAGCCCTGAACGACAAAACGACTAAGTCATTTCCAAGAAATCTCCGCACGGTGTGAGCAGTTGCAAGTATTACCGCTTTTTGCATATCCTTATAAAGATGCTCTCCAAGACTCAGTCTCTTAATGTTCTCTAGAAGATTCTTAGGACTTAGGAACCACACCAGTTGATAACATGACTATTGGAATCACTTTGATACTATCTGCCCTCCACTGTCAATACTTGTATCTCGAAGTCTCTGTACTTAATGATCTTCTCGCTGTACTTTATCTCTAGATTATTAGTATTCGAAATGGCGACATCAATCAGCGTCACTCGGTTGCCGGACTTATCCACTATTATATCTGGCCTGTTGTGGGCAATTCGTTGGTCTGTGAGCATGGTCCGATCCCAGTACAACCTGTATCCTGAGTCCTCTAGAACAAGCTCAGGAGTGTATCTATAGTAGTTCATCTTAATAAGATTTAAAAGTCCCAGTTTTAGAGCCAGTTCTTGATGAAGTATTTTCACAACTGCATCGTGCCTCTCTTTATCGCCTGTTGCAGCAAACGCTTGACATCCTCCGGTGACATGCTGGATAGTTTCTGATAACTGACACCCAAATTAACGTTTGCCATCTTGGACCGAATTATCTCCAACTATATACTTCAGGTAGTTTTTTGTTGGGATAACCTGTTCTTGTATGGCCAGCAAAAACCCCTCTGTCTCTGGAAACATCTGTCCGGACACCAACCAGTAGTTCTATACCAATTTGTCCCTGGTCTCATTCAGATGTCCCCCATGGAAAGGCTTCTGCATCCAAGATTGCAGCTTGTCCTGATCAGTCCGATGGTGACTTTGTATTTCGCTTTCTTTTAATTGTAAGTAAGTAAGTACAATCTTTATTTGCAATAAGAAAAAGCATTACTAATAGTGTCAGCAGGTATGTGCCTGTATAAAAAATAACAAGCCACATGCAAAATAAGGATACCACCGTTATGAGCAAGTATACATAAAAACTCAAACAGAAAAACTACAATCAGATAAGTATCAAAGGTTAAATATAAATATAAAACGAAACATGAAACAAACACCAGATATCCAAAATACAGGAATGACAACTAACAAAAGAAAAGTGTTAAAAATTGTTACTTTCAGCAAATATTGCTTTATCTCTCTCTTAAAAGCCTTGATGTCCAAATTCTTATAAGAAATAGGAAGCTTGTTATAGAGTCTAGCTCCGATATAGTCAATTCCCTGTTGTGTCTGCTTCAATCGATACAAAGGTGTTTGCAACGCCTTTCTATTTCTCGTGTTTTAGTCATGTACACATAATTTGTTCTAAAGTCACTTATATGTTGATGCACGTATATCAAACAGTTATACACAAACAAAGATGTAACAAAAAACAATATTCCAAGTTCCCTAAATGAATCCCTACATGAATCAAGCCAACCGAGCCCGCACAACACTCTCACCGCCCTCTTCTGCAGAACAAAAACACCATGAGCTTCCACAGAATTTCCCCAGAACACAATCCCATAGTTTGCAGCACTGTGAAAATTTGCAAAGTAGGTTGACCTCGCTGCCTACAGACTCGCCGTATTCTAGATGACCCTTATGGAATAAATAGCGCAGGTAAGTTTATGTTTAAACTGACTTACATGATCACTCCATTTCAAATCGCTGTCCATATATATGCCGAGAAAAATTGTAGCAGTGTTAAATCATCTGCCTTGCATATGGCACGGTGTAGTTCAGAAGTAACTTGTGGAAATATGTATGTAGGTTCAATATTTGCTGATCTAACTGTTGACCAATATCCAACACTCCTCTTCCACCTTGGTGTTTAGGTAGGGTTACTCGCTCGATAGCACTACGGGGATCATGGTTTTTGGATTTTGTTCCTCCAGTTCACAATCGCAAATGAATATCTAAGTGCAGAACATGCATATATATATTAAGAGCTTTAGTCAGGTTCCTGCCGTTAAGCCATGATCGCATCACTTGCTTTACTCGTTTCATAAACTCATTTGTCAGATCGTTCTTTATTACTGAGTGGTTTATTTTCCTTGCTTGCTGTATTCCCAGGTATTTATAGCACTCTTCTACATCCATCGAAGCGATTTCCTGGCCGTTCTGCATTTCATGTACACCTGGTTGTATCTTTCCCCTGACTACACACAGGTGCGACATTTGTCAACTCCAAACTGCAATATCTCTGGAAAAACCTTGCACGATTTTAAGGGGTTGTTCCAGGTGGTTCCTTGTGGAGGCCAGCAGCTTAAGATCATCCATATACAGCAGATGATTTAGCCTTATTGGCTCCCTGCCATTGCTTTTTATACTGAAGCCATATCTGGTGGAGTTCAGGCGGTTTGATAGTGGATTCAATGCGAGGCAGAACCACAATGGGCTTAGCGAGTCGCCTTGAAATATACCTCTTCTAATTGGTAGGGTGCTGGTTACGATGCTATCACGTGTTTTTACTCGTAACTGGATTTTTGTGCTCCAGGTAGCCATTGTGTGTTAAAGGAACCTCAGGATATATAAACTTACTTACGGTCCAGATGGAATCCCCTCCCATCTGTTAAAATCTTGTGCCTTCACCTTGGCAATTACACTCAAGATTCTCTTTAACAGGTCTTTGTTGTCTGGCGAGTTTCCACATGTTTGTAATCATTCTTATTTGATGCCCGTTCATAAGCAGGGACCAAAGCATTTGGTTACTAATTATAGAGTTGTTTGTATTCAGTCAGAGATACTCAAACTTCTTGACTTTTTTGTCTCTAGACATATAACTTGGGAATGCAGACATGTTTTCGTCGAACAGCAGCATGGTTTTCTTAAAGGAAGATCTACAACAACCAACCTTGTTCTTTACCAGAATGTATTGGTCTCAGCTTTGGAGGATAGGTTACAGGTTGATTCGGTGTATACAGATTTTTCCAAAGCGTTTGATAAGGTTAATCACGCCTTATTATTGTCAAAACTTGCATTGTTGGGTTTTAATGCCAATTTGTTGTCTTGGGTGCGTAGCTTCCTTACGGGTAGGTCCCAGAGTGTAAAGATCAGAAACTTCATTTCTGATAGTATTACTGTTTATTCAGGAGTTCCTAATGGTTCACATTGTGGACCAATCCTCTTTAATCTTTTTATCAATGTTGTCATAGATTCATTTAGGCATAGTCAGATTTTGATGTTTGCTGATATCAAAATTTTCAAGATTGTTCGTTCCAGACAGGACGCTTTACTTTTACAGGAAGACTTAAATCGTTTTGCTCGGTGGTGTGGTGACAATCTCCTGACTCTGAATGTTGATAAGTGTTTTTGCATTACATTCACTAGAGCTCAGTTTCCCATTGACTTTGTGTACTTCATGGGCTCTAATGCTTTACAGAGAAAGGAAATGATTAAAGACTTGGGCATTGTATTAGATAGGGAATTATCTTTTAAGGATCACATAGAATACATAGTATCAAAAGCATATAAAATGTTGGGATTTATTCATAGATCAACTCTGGATTTTTCATGCAATAGCTTGACAAGGCTGTATTGTGGTCTGGTTCGCTCTTTGTTGGAATGCTCTTCTGTAGTCTGGAGTCCGAATTACAATATTTATATTAATCAGATTGAGGCCATATAAAATAGATTCTTAAGAATTTGTGCTTACAGAATGGGCTTGCAGAGAAATGATCTTAACTTCTCTTATTTGCGGAATCGGCTGCACTTGCAGTCACTCGGTGGTAGAAGGATTGTCAGTGATGCTTGTTTTTTTGCATAAATTAGTAGTGAATAAAATTGATAGTCCTTCTTTGTTTGAGTTAGTCTCTAAGGATTCCGGACCACACGAGAGCAAGGGAGGTTTTTGTGGTTCCCTTCCATCGAACCAATTATGGCTTCTTCAGTCCAATGTCGAGAGTGGCGAGAACTGCAAATGAGTATTCGGAGCTCTTGGATATGTTTAATGATTCTGACCGTTCAATTAGAGGCATTTTGAGAGGTGTTATTGATTTAATTGTCATACATACAGTGTACAGGTTATGTTTTGCTTTTTTGTTATGTTCTCATATTCAGATAGGTTATTTAAGACTAATGTAGTTTTAGATGTTCTTATTATTATTGTAAATGGTTGATCCGCTGAATAAATAAATAAAATTTTATATATATATATATATATATATATATATATATATATATATATATATATATATATATATATATATATATATATATATATATATATATCTTCTTCTTCTTCATAATAGTTGGGTAAAAATGGCATTTTTTGCAAGTAGCCGTGTCCAAGATAATCCTGTTCAAAAAAAAAAAATCAACTTGCGAATGCCATCTAATGCAGTGCAGAATAGCTCGAAGCGCCATCTCTGTTTTTGTGACGATTCCAGGCCCCCACATCAGCTTTCTGATACACACTGTACAGCAAGATGCAAGCTGTGGGAAGAAAACTAGCGATTGAAAACAACTACTCCCCTGGCTACTACTAGGACTGACATTGAATAACATCACTCGCTAGATAACATAACTTCAGTCCTGCTGGGACTTGCACTAAGATGTTTAGCAGGAGACATCGAGCGGTTTCGTCCTTTTTGTGGACCCTCCAGTATGCCATACCTGTGCTCCAAGTTGGCGTTAAGGCAGACACTGCCATCTAACGCAGTGGAGCATAGCGCGAAGCGCTATCTTTGTTTTTGTGACGATTCTAGGCTTCCACGTACACACAGTACAGCAAGAAGGAAGCTGTGGGAAGAAAACTCGCGAGCCAAAACAACTACTTCCTGGATAATATCGTGACAGGGCATTGAATAAGATCACTCCTTAGCCAACATTACTTCAGTCTTACCGGGACTTGCAGTAAGATATTTAGCAGGACACACAGACCGGTTTTGTCCTTTGTCTGGATTCATTAGTATGCCATACCTGCGCTCCAACATATCGGCTTTATGGCATACAGAAGAGTCCAAAAAAAAAAGACGAAACCAGCCCGTGTCTCATATACATCTTACTGCAAGTCCTGACTGGACTGAGGTGATGGTGGCTAGCGAGTGATATAATTCAATGCCCGTCGTGGTATTAGCCAAGGGAGTAGTTGTTTTCGCTTATTAATTGTTTCTTATTGTTTGTTTGTTGAATGTAGTATTGTCCCCAGATTTCCATTTTTTTTTTGTGGTCTTAAATATGTTTTATTAGTTGTAATTGGTTGATATCTGGTTTTTGGTGTCTTCTGTTGTGAATGTGTGTAGCTACATTTGATTTGTATGTGGATTCTATCCAATGCTGTTGTATGTTCCTTGAAGCTTGTTTCTATTGATTTTTTGTCATTCCTATATATTTTTTATTGCATGTGTTACATTCTATTTGACATATTCCGTTTAATTCATTTGGGTTGTGTTCTTGTTTTTTATTTATTTTATTTATCATTTTATTACTGGTTTTGTAGCTCATTTTTAAGTCATATTGTTTGAGCGTTTGTGTTATTTTTTTGGTGTGGTGGTTATACATGAATGTTGTGTATTTTGTGTTTGTTTTTGGTGTTTTGTTTTCAGGTTTGTTGATTGGTTTGTTTTTGATTCCTTTTACTAGTTTTTCTATGGTTTTCTTGTTATATCAATTTCTTTGTGCTATTTGTATTATGATGTTTTATTTCTTTTCTCGTTCGTCATTATGGAGTGGTACATTTAGTATTCTGTTTATTGAGTATCTGTATGCGGCCATTTTGTTTGTGTGTGGGTGTATTGAATGTTTAGGTATAGTGATGTCTGTTTGTGTAGGTTTTCTGTATATTTTGTATTCAATCTGTTTTTTTTCTGATTAGTGTTAAGTCTACGAAGTTTATGGTGTTGTTTGATTCTTTTTCTATTGTAAATTTTATGTTGTCCTTGATCTGGTTTATTTTTTCGAGGATATTGCCTATGTTACTTTTGATTGTCATATATTATTAATATGTCATCGACGTATCTTATCCATTTAATGTTTCTTTAATGGTGGTGTTGATTTTATCTTCCAACTGTTGTATGTATATTTCTGCCATGATGCTTGATAGTGGAGATCCCATGGTAGTCCATCTTCTTGAATGTAGTATTCTCCATTGAATTCAAAGTAATTTTGTTTCAATATGATGTATAATATTTTGTTGATTTCTGCCTTTTTGTCGTTATTTTCCATTTTATTTTCGATTATATTTGTGGTTTTGTTAATTGGTATATTGGTGTACATATTTGTTAGGTCGAATATGTCAAATAAAATGTAACACATGCAATAAAAAATATATAGGAATGACAAAAAAAATCAATAGAAACAAGATTCAAGGAACATATAACAGCATTGGATAGAATCCACATGCAAATCAAACGTAGCTACACACATTCACAACAGAAAACACCAAAAACCAGATATCAACCAATTACAACTAATAAAACATATTAAAGACCACAAAAAATTGAAATCTGGAAACAGTACTACATTCAACAAACAAACAATAAGAAACAATTAATCCCAGAACAAATCAAAATACAAATATTTAAACAAAACTTAACAAAAGCCATAGAAATAGACAAATTATCAAACCACAATAATCAAAACAGGAAACCGATACACACGACACAGTCCGACAACACAACCAACCAGAGAACAGTAAACCGACCAATAGAAGCTCAACACGTAGATGTCACATACAATTTCAGACATAGACCACACAGGAACGATCATAGTCAGTAGCGTGCTGATGATGAACCAGGACGGTTGGAAACTGCAGTCCACGTAAACAACTAAACAAATCACAAAAAGTACAGCAAACAAATATAATATATATATATATATATATATATATATATATATATATATATATATATATATATATATATATATATATATATATATATATATATATATATATATATATATATATATATATATATATATATATATATATATATATATATATCTTACTATCGTAAAATATTACAAATTAATGGAAAATAATAATTGAAACTATACACCTAATATACTTACAGACGAAGGAAGATGGCTTCCTATTGTCACTGCAGAACTTCTTTCCTGAAAACATAAGGTAAAAACTAATTAAAATAATTGCTTTTTTACACGTTTGCAAAAAAACTGATTGGTGACAATACAGGTCTTGTAAGGACGCCACTTTCTCTTTAGCGTTTTAAGAACTGTTGATTGAATGTCATTATATATAGCTTACGTGACCTGTTATGGTGGTTTTCATGAAATTTTAGTAGGACTTCTAGTTTCCTGTTTTCCGCTATTTGCTTTCTACCAACTTTGTACATATTTTATAGATTAAAAAAATCCCATTCTTAAAGCTTACCGAACCCTTGTGACTTCTTAGCTCCTCAGTTTCTGTAATGGGTTTTTTACGTTTCTTCATCTGTATCTTCAGTTTATTTTGAATAGCATGCTGTAAACACTTCTCAGATGCAGTAGATACCTGAAATGTTTTATAGAAATTATATCGCAAGTTTTAAAATTGTAGATATTGCATTCAAATTGTTAAAAGTCACATATTTTAACAAAGACAGCAATTAAATAGTTGACAGGCATATTAAGCAGTTTAAAGGCAACTGCAGAAGAATTTTGTTTAGTGACGTTTTATTTCACCTAGGTACCTAGGCCTACGTCTCATGGGCACCCAATAAGAGCTCAACGTGCAAATGCCTTGCGTTGCTGAAACTGCGGCAAGGTGGCACATACGAGGCAAATGTTGGGCTATAAGATCATGCGCTAGGGTAACTGTTTCTCAGGCTAGCAAGGCTGGCATTGCTCTCGTCATACATGGATACGTAAGTGGCAGAAAGACCCAGATGGTCGTCGACACTGGTGCACCTATGACGATTATTCGCCGCGATATGGTACCAAAATGGCGAGTAAGAGAGCCAGACAGAGTGTACGGAGTAAATACGGCCAGTGGTGATCGGATCCAGGTATTTGGCGAAACAGACGTCTAGCAGCACATTGGGACATGGAAGGCAAAGCAGAGAGCCATAGTCACCGCAATATCAGACCCGATTATAATTGGCTTGGACGTACTCCAAGGTCAGTGCGCTAAACTTGATCTTGGCACTAACATCCTGACTATCGATGGTGAAGAAATAATAATGTTGCCTGGCAGTAACCTGGTAGTCCGGAAAATCACCATAGAGGAAAATATCAACATCTGCCGTGAAGTTGCCATTCCAGTGAAGAAAGCTGTGAGAGGAAGAGACGACCCAGCTAGTCAGCCAGAAGCAAGTAGAAAAGAAATGATGGGAGAAGTACAAGACGAAGGGTGTAAAGACCATGTAAATGTGAAATCAACACAGAAAAAGGTCAGTGAACACATTTGTTGAAATAGAGCTGATGTCGACAGGAAGTATACGACTTGCAGAGATCTTTGTGCAAGTAGAAACACCAGAGCAAGAGCAATTGCATGGAAGAACCAGTTCAACGTAAGAACTTCGCTTGAAGGGAGCCCCGACATATTGACGAGGAGTAAAGCAACTCATTCTGCTGTCAGAATGTACATACGAGTAGAAAGCGACCGCGCGAAGACCCATTATGACGTGAAAGCTGATGGCTGATTTTAAAGAAGATCAGGTGTGGTTCTACAATCCAGTACGACGCAAGCGACGGCCACTGAAACTACAGAAATTATGGGAAGGTCCGTGGTCAAAAGGATTAATGACGTCTATCACATTCAAAGGAGTCCGAACCGCAAGATTAAGGTGGTCCATATGCACAGGCTTACGCCATACAAAGAAATGTCAGAATTCGACGGGGCCGATCAAATGTAAGAAGGGGGCAGTGTCACATCTGTCTCTATGAGAATTAAGTTTATGAACTTCGTTACTTCTATGATCAGAGGCCGGTTGTAAAGTGTTTTGGTAACAGCGAACAGAAGGGACCAGAAGTGACAGGTGTAGAAGGTCTAGAATCTCTATGGACAGTATAAATAGGCGAACCGCACATAGAGTCAGTTAGTTCAGTATTGAGTTAGTGTTGGTGCGGAATAAGTGATCACAGAAGACGAACAGTGAAATATAGTTCTATGGACATTTAGTAATAGAGGGAAATATTTTAGTTGATAGTGGTGTTGGAAACTACTTGGTTATAATAAGTTAGTAGTTTGAAAAGCTGTGTTTTGTTGGTCAACAAACCCAGAACCCCGAAGAACGTAACAATATGTATGATGTAATAAATTAATTACGTACCAGCTCTGACATTTCCTCTTCGTAAACCATCAAATCATACTCACTCACGTCTTTCAGTGGTACTAGTAATAGTTTTGTTTCTGCACTATTATTTATTTGTTGATGGCTGCTGTGTGACAGTATAATTTTCGAAACTGTTCTGTAAAGGTTATTATCATCCTGTTAGCAAGGATATGATTCATTACTATTACTACTACCAATATAAATCGTCATTCCCATAAAGGCATAGATACGCCAAATGGCTTACGATATTTGATAACAATGTTTCGCCACATACTTCTACGCTTATTATATTAGCTTCCTTTATTTATTTATTTATTTAATTTATTTATTCATACACCATCCAACAGCTTAAAAGCCAAATTAAGGATGGGCCAATACACAAAACATAATAACTAACAACAATCAAGCTAACAATACAAAAAAGAGTCACAAATTAGATCGCTTTGAAAAACATTATCATCTCTGATATGTTACATGAAAAGATATCTAGGCGGTCTTGCAGTACAGAGTAATCATTGCACATCTGGTAAATTGGAGACGATCGCAGCAATCGTGTACGAGCAGTCGGGAGATAGAATGTGCCTGGAAAACGTGCTGCAATACGAGGCACATTGAAATTAAGTTGCTGAAGCAGACTAGGGCAGTCGAACACAGAATTAACCAGTTTATATAAAAATATAATGAAACTGCACTGCCTGCGCATCGACAGACTCTACAGACTAGAGCGCAGAAGTAAACTTTTCTGAGGAAAACCAATAGACGGATATCGACCATCCTCATGAAAGCTAAGAAATTTTAGAAATTTCCTTTGCACTGATTCCAGTCTTGCCACATGTATCTCATAAGTAGGAGCCCACACAACTCAGCCATATTCAAGTCGGGACCTAACCAAACAGCTAAAGAGCAGGAGGAGGGTTCAGTCTGTGAGAAATTTTTGCTGTTTCTTATCAGAAACCCTAGAGTTTTGTAAGCAGAACTGAGAGTCTGCTCATAGTGTGGTTTAAAAGATAGAGTACCATCAAAAACAATTCCAATGTTCTTAACTGTCCCGGGGCGGTCAAGTGGAAGCCCTCTTATATTGTACCCGAAAGTGATTGCGTGCTTATTTCGAGTAAAGGACATCACACAATACTTGGAAACATTCATAGAAAGAACACTCCGACAACACCATTCATCAAGGATCTGAAGACAGTTCTGGAGCCGCAAACAGTCATCAACACTCGAAATATTTGCGAAAATCTTAATATCATCTGCATACATTAAAAAAGGAACATTTAAAACATGTTTAACTGGGTCAATAAATATATTAAATAGTAATGGACCGAGTATGGAACCCTGCGGCACTGCCGAAGTTACGTGATAGGTGTTAGATTTGAAGCCCCCAACCTCAACAAATTGCCTCCTTCCATCCAGGTAAGATCTGAACAAGCCAAGCAAGCCCTCGGAGAATCCGATAGCCCTCATCCTGTCAATCAGAACAGAGTGATTTAGACAATCGAAGGCCTTAGATAGATCAGTATACATAACATCAACCTGTGAAGAGCGGTCAAGAGCGGACGCAATGAACTGTGTAACGTGAACTAAATTCGTTACAGTCGATCTACCTGGAATGAAACCATGCTGAGAAATAGAGAGTCGGTTTTTGATGTGAAACAGTATTCGCTGAAAAAGGCAGGCCTCGAAAATCTCACAGAAGACACATAGTATGGCTATTGGTCGATAGTTTGATGGATCACCACTATCCTCCGCCTTGAAGACAGGGAAAACCCGTGACAGCTTCCAAATCGCGGGGAATGTTCCAGATCTAAGAATCAGTTTAAAAATTTTCTTAAGTGGAGTCAGGAAAGCATATAAGCAGTCGCGCACCAAGAAACCAGGAACCAGATCAGGTCCACAGGACATGTCAGCCTTAATTTTCTTAGCGGCTGTAATAATTTCGTCATCTGTAAAGTCATCAACAAAGAACATTGTGATGTCACCCGAAGTCAGGCTGGCAGCTGTAGGCGATGAGGTGGGGGTGGAACCAGAACATCCCGCAAAATAAGAAGCAAAGCTGTCAGCTGCCTGTTGCTGATTAGATGAATTCCCAATAGAAAAGTTTTGACGGCGTCGAGAAGAACGGTTACAGAATTTTTTAGGATTAGACCTAATTTCTCTTTCAACCCTCTGAAAGTAGTTTACCCGAGAAAGATAAATGTCTCTCATTCTTTTACATTCATACATGGTCTTTTATTACATTGACTCATGACACATGTTTTTTTTTTAATTACAACATTCAATCAAGCTTTCCTGGGCCTTCGACGACATCTCTAGTTATTCACATTCTCTCCATAGATTCTACTTGCCATTCTATAATTATTAATGTTTAGTTTTACCGCGCAATTGTTTAAAGTTGTGAGAGTGCAGTTCTAGACGTCACAAGAGTCTGACATAACTACAGTGTGTTGCGCGCATGTCTCACATATCGAAAAAGGGTACCTGCAGGAGTCAAGACCTAGACACATTCTATTCGTTCCTCAACTTCAAAGATCATGACACCTGCGGCAGGTGGTGGTGGACTTTTCCTTTACGTCGTAGTAATGGATTTTTTCACGCCCGAGGAGGTACCACCCCTTACATCAAGGGGAGAAGTCCCAACTGATGTTTTCGGTTCTGATGTATGAGTCGGTTTCCCTTATAAATAAAGATGATGATGGCTCCGCCTTGTACAAAAGATTCCGGAGATGAAATACCCCTCCATTCGGATCTCCGGGAGAGGGGTGTGCAGGGGGCGCCGGCATCAAGATTTAATATATCCTTGTCGAATATATGTGGCTTTAATTCTAACCTGAACTCCGTCCACCATTTCCTCCAGGCTAATAGGCCCCAACTCCTCTTCCTCACCGAAACCCAAATCAGTGCCAAAACAGCCACTAATCACCTTAATTTCTCGGAGTATGAGCGCCTTATTTCCTTTAGATTGCATGGAGGCGTGTGTGCATACGTCCGTAGCAATTTTACCTGCACCAGACTCCCCAATTTAGAGGCTGGAAGAAAAGACATACTTTGGATGAAACTCTCTCTCAGGGCTGCAACTAAATTCATCTGTTGTATTTATCGGTCACCTTCTGACAACAACTTTATCCAGCTCTTCGACTACCTTTCTGAAAAAAACCGACCATCTGATTTCTAAATATCCTTCCCCCGAAGTCACTTTTCTTGGTGACTTCAATATCCATAATGAGGAATGGCTAGGATCTTCAAAAACCGATCCACAAGGGAGAGAAGCGGAGGCCTTTGCAGTCAGCAATTCTTTAGCCAATATGGTTCAGCAACCTACTTACTTTCCTCGCATCCCAACAGACAGCTCAAATCCCTTGGATCTCCTTACTACAAAACCTGAATGCTATACGACATCAGTCGCCTCCCCCCCCCCAGTCGTTCAGACCACGACATGGTCACTGCTTCCTGCGCAATGCAATCCGAGGTCACACAGTCGTCACACCCACGTATCGTTTGGCACTACAACTCCGCGAACTGGGAGGAAATGCGGGATTAATTTTTCTTATTTCCATAGGAATCTGTCTGCTTCTGTCATCCTGACCCCTCTGATATCTCACAAAACGTCACCGAAATTATCCAAGCTGGCATGGAATTATTTATTCCACGTACACAGAAAACCTCTTCAGCCACTCAAAAGCCCTGGTTCTCTAAATCCTTTGACAAGGCCAGACTTAAAAAGGTCAAAGCTCACAAAACGCTTCTGCACAATCCTAGTCAAGAAAACCGTCAAGCATTTAACGACGCAAAAAACCGCTATGTCCGCATTCTTTCTGAGGCAAAAAACTCCTTTAATAACCACATCAAAAACAAAGTCCTCTCAAGCTCCCAACGGCAGCAAACCCCTCTGGATTCTTGCTAAATCTATTGGGAATAATTTCTGCAAGAGCACGTTCCCACCTCTTGTTTCAGAGGATGAAATTGTTTCTAACGCCCTGAGCAAGGCTGAACTTTTTGCCTCGTTGTTTGCCGGTAATTCTACTCTCAACCCACCTCCAAATGTTCAACCACCAACAGTCCTCAATGTCGCGCATAAAAAGACGGATATCATTTTCAAAACTAAAAAGATACGAAAGATGCTCCCTTCTCTTAATACCAGGAAAGCCTCTGGCCTTGACGAGATCCCAGCAATTGCTCTCAAAAAATGCGCACAAGAACTTGCTCCTGTCCTGACTCGTCTATTTCAGACATCTTACAATAGAGGCATATTCCATAGTAACTTGAAAACTGCTCGAGTACAACCGTCCCCTACAAAGAATCCAAAGTGCTTCCTAACAACGACAGGCCTATTTCTCTCCTTCCAGTCGTCTCTAAAGTCATGGAAAAGTATATAAACACCGAATTACTGAAATTTCTTGAAAAAGACAGTCTAATGCACGACAGGCAGTATGGAATTTGCCAGCGCAGATCAACTGCTGACCTCCTTTCCTTTGTCACATATTCTTGAAACAAATCTATGGAACTACACGGTGAATCCCAGATTGTCGCTCTACAGATATCCAAAGCATTCGACCAGGTCTGGCACGCAGCACTGCTTAATAAACTACCGGCCTATGGCCTACCACCAAAACTCTGTACCTGGACAGCAAATTTCCTCTCCAATCGGAGCATTTCTGTTGTCGTGGATGGCCATTCCTCGAAATTGTATCCAATTAATGCAGGAGTCCCTCAAGATTCAGCTTTAGCCCCTACTGTGTTTCTTCTCCACATCAATGACCTCCTCTCTAGCATATCCAACTCAGTTCACAGTTACGCGGACGACGGCACGCTTCACTCAAATATACAATATTCTAAGCCCGTCTCTTTAGCCCAATTAGATGAGGATCGCAGACTCATGGAGGGTTCTGTCTCTGTGGATCTCTAAAAAATATTAGACTGGGGAAGTAGAAATCTTGTACAATTTAACTCCACCAAATCTCAGTCTTGCTTTCTATCTCATAAGAGATACACCAGCCCTAGAGCCATCACAATGAACAACCAGGTTATTCAAAGTAATGCGTCCTTTTCACTTGTTGGCATTTCTGTGGATCGAAATCTCAATTGCCACCAAAATGTCACATCAATTGCAGAAGCGGCTGCTAAGAAATTAGGTTTCCTCTTCCGGGCTCGTAAATACTTTTCACCAGCTAATCTTTATACCTTATATACTTTACAAATAAGGCCAAACCTCGAATACTGCTCCCACATCTGGGGTGCCGCTGCCGCTTCTACACTCGCTGGACCTACCCTCACCCAAATGCTGCCATCCCTTGCCTGCCGACATGCCGTTGGTGACCTCTCTCTCTCTCTCTCTCTCTCTCTCTCTCTCTTTTATAGATATCTGCACTGGCACTGCTCAGAGAAGCTTTCTTCCATAGTTCCTCCACCTGCTGCCAGGGGAACAGAGTGAATGCACCCTTTTACTGTCCAGGTCACCAGACATAAAACACCTTGTTATGACCGCTCTTTTGTCCCGAGGACTTCCAAGTTGTGGAATTCCTTGCCGGCACATGTTTTTCCTTCTCCTCCGAACCTCCAAACCTTCAAGTCCAGAATTAACAAGTTGCCTCTTTCCTACTTGTCGACACCCATGGTACGATAGTATTTAGGGTGTAAGCCCTCGTGGTGTGTTGTTGAAATATATTTAAAAAAATGGTGAAATCACTTTTATATAACTGATACCTAAAGTAACATAATTTTGTTATAGGTATCTGATTTTACCTGGGTATAGGACATGGTCCGTAGAAATTCTCTCTAGTGACATAATCAGTGACAACTCCCTGTATTAGAACGAGTTCTTCAACCAAGTCGGTCACACAAAATATCTTAAAGTTACTAAGATTTGGAACAAAAGCTCTTTCCAGGGTCATCTTGATCTTTTCCTGTGTCCACGATTGGTAGGCTGGTATCTCCGACATAATCCGCATAGCCAAAGGAAGTGATACTGCTTTCCACATTTTTGACTCCAGGCTAAGGACATAAAAATAATAAATACGGATGCAGAGACTACTTCTCTGGCTTCACCAATGTTTGTTTTCTTCTCTGTAATCAGTTTCTCCCTTTTACGATGCCGCAAGAAAAGGAAACAAACACCTGTGACTTATGGAGCCAGATAATTAGTTTCCACATCTGTATTTAGTGTGGACACAAAGTAAGGGCAACAACAACTAACACATAAAAATAATGTTAAGTGGACAAAACTAAACAACATTCAAATCGGGTGTTGATTCTCCAGTGGTGTGCGCTGGGTTTTCAAACAGGGAAGCAATGGATTACAGGGGCCAGATTTATTAGATCGAAAAGCGAAAGTTATAAATTTGATGTACGCACTAAACGGAAACTTTTCAACTTGAAACACGTTTACAGGTAGCTGTTGCTATGTCTTGTAACAATTTTTTTCAAATTATTGAAGTCCGAAAACCCCCACGTATCCCACGAGATTTTCTTTCTGTGCATACGTCGATGAAAACAAAAGACAGGGCCAGCAGAAGAATTTGGAAATTGGTTCACAACCCGTTAAACACTGATATGTTCGGCAAACACTGCTATTAAAGTGACGTTTAAAGCTTTTCATTCTCTTCATTAATTTTAATGTTGACGTTGGTCGAGCATCATTTATTATTTTCTATTTTTCCTCGAAAGGACAAACCGAAAAAATTCTGTTTCTTAAATTACATATAATCCAAACATATTCACAAACTTGTGCTGCACCACTCGCAGACGGGTGAGAAAGAGGGACTTCCATTGCATCGTACTCCAAAGATCACGCGCCGACCAACCGATCAATACTAACTCGCATACGCGGATTTTAAACCGCTTACTGGAGACTGTATAAACCGAATAGCTAAAACAACAATCTTCGCATGGACTGCAGTGATAGAGACAGACAGTAGATACAGTAGACAGTAGGAAATAAGCGATCCCCGCCCCCCGATTATCGGATTTGCACGCTTGTTTCGATTGTATATTATTCACTATTGTCACGTCTGCCTGGCGTTTGCGACGTTGCCAAACTCAATAGATAATCCAAATATGTATCTACAACTAGATTCGAACCTAATAGAAGGAAAGAAAGTCTGGAGGTAGCAAGTGCGTTATAGTAGTGAATTTTCATAAAAATGCTTTTAATAGCAATTACGCGTGTTCTCTTTTAAGAAAGCAGGCATCAAATTGGTTACCAGTATAACGTATATAGTAAAAACAATGTGCCATGTTTCATCAAATAACTTTATTGTTTGAAAATGTACAAAAATTTCCGAAAGTAAACTTAAAGTGTTCCCGAAAATACTCGTTTCTTGGTAAACCTTATACGTTAATAGCAAATTGAGCTATTAAAATTTGAAGCACTTAATCAAAATTCGCTACCATAACGCACTTACTGCGTCCCGAATTTCTTTACTTGCATTATATTTCAATGGAAAATGCAAAAATGCAATAACATAAGGCGTGTTCGACTAAAAAAAAAGACAATTTGTATCACCAACGACTTATGGGCCACACTGTGATTGTAGAAATATTTTTTTAAGATGTAGCTCAAGACACCCTATAATTAATGTATACAATTTTTTCTCATATCTTGTATAATAACGGATATATTATTGAGCTTTATGGATTTTTTACGAAAATTCGATAAAAATTACATACCGTTAAACGATAAATTCTATAGCTAAGGCTACTGCCAAGCATCAGAGAAAGGGTCTATTTGAATAGAATTTTCTGGAAATATTTTAGTAAAATGAAGGACAATGACGGTTTAAACTAAGACTTCAGGGTTTGTAAAACATTCTTCTTGAGATTTTCTTTTCATAGCCCGTATTAGATTCAAGTTCTTTGCCTAAATGTTGCCAATTTTGACGTTTTAAATCGCGACTTTGACGTTTTGAGGAAAACCCCAATTAATTTGTATTTAAATGTCTATAACTTTTTTTCTCTTTTGACCTACAAAGCTAAATTTTGGTAGGTGAATTACATATAGTGATATAAACCAGCGTGCCAAATTTGGTTGCCCTTACTTTGTTATTTCAGGAGATATACTTTTTTTTCCGAAAGAAAACACAAAATTTTCCGGGAAAACTTGGGCCGATTTTCCTGGCTAACGAACTTATCCAAGCCACTTGCAAAAGGAAGGCACCTACCAAATTTCATCAAAATCGGTCCATTATTTTTTGAGTTATCGGTCGGATATATATATATATATATATATATATATATATATATATATATATATATATATATATATATATATATATATATATATATATATATATATATATATATATATATAATTGAATAAATAATGGAACTGAATTTAAATAATTGACTTTGACTATCTTATAGAGTAAGTAATTAAGCTGTATGAAATCTAATGATTGATCACTTGCCCAGTGCCATTTGGTTTAGATAATTCCTCAATGAAGTATCTGCAGAGCCCTGTTCATAAAAGCTTTTTCTTTTATTTTGATAATGGTTTAAATGGTGCGATCTGTCAATATTTTGACACGATATTGCCCAGTTTCAGAAACGTCCATTAAATAATTAAGGGGCGGTTAGTTAATGATATAATGACTTACAAGAGATATGATATTGCGCATATGCCCCGCACCCTTCCATGACGTCACGTGGTGAGTAACGTCATCCAAGTCCAAATAAACACTTAAAATAAAGTCATTCGCAATCAAAATATTTCTATACGTTAATTTAATGCCGTTGAAGTTACATTCCACTTCGTTACCCATATTGTCTTTTTCAGATAATATAGAATACAGCACTGAATTTAATCTTTTTAATTTTTATATTACATTGTAAGGCAGAAGGTACCTGAACAGGCCCCAGCGCCCTCTACGGCAGGTGCCAATACCAGCCAGATGTCCAAAGTTGAGACAATCGAAGTGCGTCGACCGTGTCGCAGGTCGCAGGTCACATGAGTATGAAAATGGCAGACTTAAAAGTGAAGAGTGCGTGTCGTCTCCCTCTCGCGATGTTTTATTATTAGAATTGTTTTAAGTTAATATTATTACTCTTTAGAATTCACACGTTATGTTAATCAATCTATCTGTTTTCATTAAACTATTAAGGCTAACCATTGTTGGTGAATATTACACGAACCCACCGACTCAATTACCCCTTATAACATTATATATATATATATATATATATATATATATATATATATATATATATATATATATATATATATATATATATATATATAAAAAGCACAAGACAAGTATAATAATTAAGAGGAGCCCTGAATTAAGAATTAACATTGGAGATACACAAAATTAAAAAGTAGAGGAGACGTTCGCAGGCATTTAGAGGGTGCTAACATTCATAAACTTGATTTGATCATCATGTCACATAATCACAGTATAGTATTCTGATCTTAAAAAATTACTTTCAGCTGTATGTACTTAAATATTAGTAAAATACGTGATTTGTTAAGAGGTTATACGATGTCATGAAACGTCCAACTCCACTGTACGCCAGCACATTATTGTTACATTGGACTCATCACATGACGCCAAGCGCCTGACAGTTCTAAAAATAGGTAGCCCCATTATCATACATCTCTCGTTATTTAGTATCATGGGTTAGTTAATCCATGATACAAATACCGAGAGATATGATATTCAGACAACCTATTTTTAGACCTGTCACGCGCATGGCGTCAAGTGGTGAGTCCAATGCCACAATAATATGCTGTCGTGCAGTGGGGTTTGACGTTTCATCACAACCTCTTAACAAATTACGTATTTTACAAATTGTTAAGTGCATACAGTTGGAAGTAATAATAATGAAAACGATTAAATTTAGTGCTGCGATCTGTATTATCTGAAAAGGGCAATATAGGCGTAACTTCAACCGCATTAAAGTGACGTATAGAAACTTTTTGATTGCGAATGACTTTGTTTTAAGTGTGTAGTTGGACTTCTATAACTTTACTCACCACGTGACGTCATAAGAGGGTAGTGATTGGAAAAACTGTTATATTGCTTTAACAGGCCGCAACTGTTACTGTTATTTAGAAATAACAGTTAAATATAACAGGTTGAAAATAACAGTATGAACTATGAATTATTAAGAATTCCACGTAGACGTAGTAACAGTAGCTGAACCCGTCCGATGGTGTAGTTGGGTAATGTTTAAAATAAAAAAAAATCTTGTATTATGTTGTAAACAATTATTTTTTTAATAAAAAAATGATGGAGGTTTTTTTTTTGGTATTCATCACTAATAATAAATTGGTAAAAAATTCAACAATGCAGAATTTTTTTCGAATTTTCTTTACTAATTAAGTATTAGTTAAGCATTGAGCTTGAAAACCTCTAGAGCCATCTTTTCCTTGAAAATGAGACTTTTATGAAATACATGAATTATTGTAAGCAAAAAATAAAATAAATATTTTTTTTAAATTAAAACTAATTTTTTTCTCTCTACCTATAGGGCGAAGTGTGTCTGGTTTCAACTATACCGGGTACAGGGAATATTTTTATAATTTCATTAAAATTGGTACTGTTTCTGAGATTTTTTAAGTTTCAGCAATTTTTTATTTTGCAGTAGTAATAAAAAAATATGTTTAAAATCGGACCCATTTCTTAGATTTCCAATGTGAAAAGTAAAAAGGAATATTGATTTATTAGTTACATAAGGCAAAGAAGAATGAGCAAAGAAACTACCTAATATAATATAATACCTAAGGACTCACGTTAAAGCATAACTGTACGTTTGTTTACATATCAGTTTTTTCTTAAAACAAAAATGCCATCTGCATATCGAGTTATCTAATGAAGATTGAGTTTACGTCAACAACTGTGATAAATTTTTTATATACGCGGTGACCTGATTTTATTTTTACAGTGATATAGTTCATTTTTAATAATTTTCAGTTGCTACATATACAGCCTTTCACATATTGAAAAATTAAGAACGAATTTTTTAGCGACCATAAATGTCAGAAGTGAAGGAAACTTAGCTCACTTTTTACAAGAATGACTTGTAATATTAATAAAATGAGGTAATATAAAAGGTGTTCCATTTGATTAATGAAAGTTGATGGAGTTTCCGCCAAACCGGAAGCTCCAACATGCTGCACCTCTCAAGAAATTTGCCTTTATTCTGCACATATGGTTCTTTATTACATTACGCTTTTATTTTTTGTTAGAAGGATCTCTAGTTACATTTTCGATTCTCGGTTCACCGCCGGTGACTCACCGGTCATCTTAATCAGTACGCTTTTAAAAACTGTGCAAACAACGAACCGCTTTTGCCTAGAAATGGAGATCCACTTAAATGGTGGAAAATTCATTCTTATGAATATCCACATTTAAGTAAAATAGTGAAGAAGAAGTTCGGGACTGTCGCTACGTCTGTTCCGTGCGAAAGACTTTTTTCTAAAACAGGACAAATTTTAAGTGACCGCCGTAACAGACTTTCGTCGACCAAAGTCAGTCAAATAATGTTCATCAACAAAAACTCAGAACTTTAAAAGTGTTTTGTTAGAAAAGTATTTTTTAGTGTAAGACAATTTTTCTCAAAGAAAAAAAGAAACATCGTTGATTGTATTTACATTTTTCATATTTTGTGTTTGTTTATAAATTGTAAATATATGTGTGTGTCTTGTGTGAATCAACAACCTGTCAAAATTTAAGAGTTTCATTTACCGACGACCCTACGTTCCCAAAGCTGTGAGCACACTAGTATAAAGTAGTATGTTATGAAGTAAAGTCCGCTCTATACTCTATACCCCATTCCCAGTGTCATGTCCATTCGTCCTGTTAACAGTTGCGGATGAAAACAGAAGTTGATTCATCGTAGCTAGTTGCATTGCAACAGAAACAGATACGACAACAGAAACAGATACGACTCCGAGTTCTAGTGTAAAGCGCAACAGCATCCCCACCCCTGTACCGTGGACAAAACGGTTAATACCCACAATCAAGCTTTGGGTACAACGAAAACACGGTGAGGTTGGATACTACCTCACGCAGTTTTTGTCGGGACATGGGCGCTTTGGCTCCTATCTGCACAGATTTGCACTGGTGGAATCTGATGAATGTAGTTTTTGTGGAGAAAAGGATACAGCCGAGCATACCGTTCTGGTGTGCGAGCAATGGGCGGCTGTCAGGGAAGAAGCGGTAGCAATGATTGGGGAAACGCTAACTGCAGAAAACATCATACCACATATGCTAGAAAGCGACAACAAATGGACCATTATAGATAAAATGATAGAGAAGATAATGAAAGAGAAGGAAGATATAGAGAGGAGAGAAGCAGTAGCACAACAACGGCAACAACACAACTGAAATCTGCAGAAAGGAGAAGCTTACCTGAAGTAATACCGTAAGGTAGTTCCAGGTCTGTTTTCGCACTAGGGGAGGTGGTTTTTAGTTGGTAAGGCATTCTCTAGAGAGAATGAATCCAACACAGCTCGGTAGATAGCCGACTGTCTTTTGAAGATTTTCCCCTTCCTTAAAAAAAAAAACCCTGTACCTGTTATTTGTATATATCCATAACAGGTTGTTACTGTTGCGGCTCGACAACAGTTAAAATATAACAGACTGTTAAATAACAACCCATCACTATAAGAGGGGGCGGGGCATATGCGCAATATCATATATCTTCTAAGTCATATCATGAGTTAATCAAGGCCTCAGACGACCAATCACAGACTATGATTCTGGTTTTTGCCATGACAACCAAATATTTTGAAGCTTTATTAAGCCTTGATTAATAATGAAATCGATCTTTGTGAAACTGAGTATTAGTATTTTTTAAAATCTTACCCTTTTACTGGGTCAATACTGTCTTTAATAGCTTTCTTTACATCTTTTCTTCTCAACACAAACACTTGTGAGGGTGTCTCAGAAATGATGTTACAGTCGTAAGGCCTGTCTGTCAATGTACAGAGAACCCCTACAGTGTTGCCAGTCAGTATGTAATCTTCCATTTCAATGTTGAAGTCTCTTGTTGCCAAGTAGTCTATCACCGGCAGTGATCCTGTCCGGTAGCAATATACTAATTTTTCACTGTTTGGGATGTAAGTCAGTTTTAGTATTCCTGAAAATAGATTGTGTTAATCACAAGATTAAAGAAGACAATATGTTTTCAATAAAATTTAAGACTAAACTGCATTTACTGGACCTAGAGAGTGTGTCAAAACCAGTGAAATGCACGAGGACAGATCCTTATGCTCCGTACATGACCTATTTACGGGTACTCTATAGTTATTATATTTTACATTTAAAGGCTAGGTATGTATTGATATTTTGACATTCCTGTCAAAGTATGACATTTCCAAGTCGGATAGTAATCCACAGAACATCCCCATAGATGTTTTACTTAAATGGAGCGACCATGAAAATTACGAGGGTTGTCTTTTATATTTTATCATCGAAAACAGCTTTATTGTTTTTCAAAATATTCTTCATGACGACCAATACGCTTTCGCATGCGTGTGAATCAATTTTCGAAACACTTTTACATTCTGATTTGTAACATGTTACACGTTCTGCAACCTGGCCCACGCTATAAAGTTCATTAACACATCATTATAATATTTATTCAGTCAAGGAACGTTGCCAACATAAGCTGACGTCATAATCATCAACGTGAATTACCAGGATCGTAGTCAATGATCGCACCGTGTTGTTAGTCAGTGAGAGATGCTGCTTTGCAACTTGTTCAGATCGCTGCCCATAGACACACACATTCTCTGATACCGGTCCTGCTTTCGTCGGAATAATTGACACTTGGTGGTTCAGATTCATTTTTCAGATACGAAAATCATTATAAACTCATGCAACGACTTGAAACGCTCTCTTCTTAATAAGCTTTTAAATAAATCGTAATATGTTGATAACATCTAGATAAGCACTAAGAAGGCTGCACGCCGTAATGAGGCACCCAGTTCTTTGGGCCGTTCTTCGGGGTCGTTCTTTAGTTCGTTAGAACTTAAGCCTAACGGTCATCTTTTACGCCATGAAGTAGGCAATCACCGTCTGGAAAGAAAAACTTGGAGCCTCCGTAGGCACCTCAGGCGAATCCTCAACATCAGGCCAAGCAGGGGTCCCTACAATTTCTACAATGGTCTGGGCAGCTCTGAGTCGCCCCAATAAGGTGCTGGGAGTTTTAAAATGGTCCTAAACAACCCCAGGCCCTCTCTAATCCGGTCAACCGATGGAATTCCACCCACAGAAACAAAGTTAAGTACCTTACTTATCTGTTATCAGTTTTTAAACATATGTAATTGTATTTAAACTGCTACAATCCATCAAGAAACACATAGTCATTCTGTTTTATGTAACTTCAGTATTTTTCTTTCTAATAAATTCACTTATTTGCATTGTATAAATTCAACATTTTTTAAGGAACAAATTTAACCGTATTTCGATTTTTATTTGTACATCTAATACGATACCAATTGTGAGTGCAAAAGCTCATGCCCTTTGTTGAATTTACATTAAAGCTCATGCCCTCGGCTGAGCAGCGCAATTAATTTTTTTTTGTAATCTTTTATATGAATTTCATTAATTCATCCGATTATTATAAATAAATTAGTTTCAGATTGAGGTGTCTCGGGTGTCGAAAAACGTTAACCCCGCAATTTATTTTTGACGTTCGGGAATAATAAGAAGTCATTGGGTGCCAAGTCAGGACTATACGGCGGATGATTTATCAAGTCGGCGTTTTTTGTGCTCAAAAAGTTGTAATGAAGCCAGGCATTTTTAATTGATTTATTATATTTTTATCTAGGTCATGCTAAAGAAAATAGCATCAAAAGGCTATTTAATAGCAAACAGGCACTTCTAATGTGTTTGTTTACGTTTATTCATTTCGTATTAAATGAAACCGCGTTAAAATATTTTTAATATAAAAGTTCATGGCCATCGGCATCGAGACACGAGCGAGTTGCTTGCCGGCGCATGGTGTGCTGGATTGAGACGGCACTAGGCGAGGGTCGTTGCCCGGTCTATAAATAGAGCGGACACAGGCAGATCCGGCAGAGAAAGCCGTTTGTTCTCTCTCGCAACTCGTAAGCTAGTTCATCAATCTCAGCGAGGTTGTTTGATTGACAACGGGAAGGGGGCGTGTGACACTGCGGGCTGGCTGTGTGCGGTTGTGGAATGGTCACATACTAGTCAGAGACCTTCTAGTCTTGCACTAGAGCTAGTAGCGGTACGTCACGGCTTCTGTAAAAGATTGTTTCGCGTATTGTATTGTGTGTATTGTTTAGGCGAGGTGCAGTTACGTTTGTTAGGTAGGCCTCTTCTGCGACGGTAGGGTGCAGCTTGGTGCATCCTGGTTTTAGTTTCGCGGTGTCGAATTATATTGTCGCGTGTATATACAGGCTGGTTGCTGCAATGCGACTGTAGTACGGTGCGAAGCATTGTCAGTTAAACATCCTGGACGTTCGGGGCGAATTAGGAATTGGGGAATAATATTTTCTGTCGCGTGCGTTATTTTTCTTTATATACAGGATAGTTGCTACGGTGCGACTGTAGAATGTATCGTTAGTTAAACACTCTGGCCGGTCGCAAATTAACTGAAGTAGGGAATAAGTCATTTCGCATGCATTATTATCGAGAAGAAGTATATACAGGCGGGTTGCTGCAATGCGACTGTAGAATGGTGCTAAGTATTGCCAGTTAAACACTCTGGACATCGGCTAACGGAACAGGGGCTTTAGATAGCTGCATTAGGTTATGGTGCGCCTGGCTGCATCTCCGTGGAATCGCATTGCTTGTGCTTTTTGATTTTATGCGCCTGTTTAACCCGTAACCTGGATATGTCGCTCGCTTGCCTCTGCATTTATTTTAACATGCTAATATTGATGAGTTCTTATAATGCACCGCCTGCTTCATTGATTTTACCCATTTAATAACATAATATACCTGTTTATTTGTCTCTTTAATTTTACTGCTATTATTTATTCTGCTATATGAAAATGATTTGTCCTTGGTATAAATGATTTTGTTTGATATTTTATTCGCACTCACGTTTCATATGTGTATATATTTGTAGATAGGTTGTTTATTACACTATTTTAAGTAGCATTTGCATTATTGACCACCTTAGTAGCGGCTATGCATTTTGCATGTTTGTAGTGCTTTTAAGTAACAATATGAGTACTTGGTTACTATAGCACGTTTATATTTATCTGCGCACATCTTATTAGCTAGGAAAATAACCCAAGGTAATTGAAAGTAAGTAATTAAAGCCTGCTTAGCTTTCTCACATATACTGGAATCACCAAAAACTGAACTCCTGGTGTTTATTTTCTCCACTTAAGCGACCACGGGACAACGTTATTAAACAGTAAATTGTAGTGTGTTACGAAAGCTCTAGCGGATGTCTTTACGGAGATCGTACCCCGTCTTAAATCTAGGGAACAAAGTTGGCGCCCGAGGTAATTAAGTTATATCAATGTGGAAGGTAAAAGGTAACCGCAAAAGGTAAAGAGTAAACGGTAACTGTTACAAAGTCACTAGTTCGAGCCGATGTGTGAGAGTTCGCATTGTCGTGGTGGAGAATGATCCATCTTTGGCGGTTGGTTTTCCTTATTTCTCCGACGACTGGTGGCAAACAAATGGTTGTGTACCATTCAGAATTTACCGCTCTACGTTGCACCAATGGTGCGGTTGAGACATGTCCAGTTTTCAAAAAATTGCTTTGAAGTGCTTCGAGCACGCACGACTTTTCTTGGGTTTAGCTCACTTTGGAAGACCTGTACAGTCGCTCATGCTTACTTTCCGGCTCATACGCATATATCCCCGATTCGTCACCTGTCACGATATCATACACATGTTTTGAAGCACCGCGATCCAATTTTTTTTGTGACATTTCTGGCGACCCATTGACACAGGCTTGTTTTTTGAGCGATTGTCAAAATATGTGAGACCCAATGCCCAAGGCTACCTCAATCTCACGATAAGTCGCATGAAGATCTTGCAGTATCACTTCACCCACCGCATCTATGTTTTCCTGAACAATAACCGATTTTTGACGACCACAGGTCCTTGACGGTGCTTCATCCCGGAAAGTCGAATTAAGTTTATTGATGCACTGTTGTTCAGCTTATCCACATCGAAAATTGTAAAAGATAGTCGCGATTTAATTCCATTTTTTGGCAGATATTAACTTTTTAAGTTACTGTAAACAACACAAATAGCGCTTTTACGTCAAAATCCCGGAATATAAAAGACAACCCCCATATAAGGGCTTTAACAGGCCACCGCGGCCGCAACACACATCAAGACCCTTCAAATCATCCAGAATAAAATTCTGAGAATGGTTACCGGAGCGCCATGGTTTGTCAGAAACAGTCAGATTCATTCTGATCTGGAAATGCCTTCGATACTTGAGTTTATAACTCAACTATCCACAACTCACTTCGCAAAAGCCGCTTCTCACCCAAATGCTCTTCTCCGTAGTGCCACCGACTACGACGAGCAACTTCCACACAAGCATAAGCGTCCAAAGCTTATACTTACCCGCTAACGCCCCCGCGGCAAAAACAGAATGGAAACATTCATACCCTAAAAAGTCATTGTGTGTAATTCTTTCCGACGGAGGTATGGACTAAGGTCCGGTACTCCCAGGGAGGGGGTTTTAGTGAGTACAGTCTCACAGTACCTCGATATCCCACGGAACATACGGGGCCGTGAATAGGGTCTGCATGAGCATTTCCCCCTCCTCCATAAAAAAAGGGCTTTAACAGAACATCGCCTGCAATCAATGTTGCTAGCAGCATCATTTCACAAAACAGGAACTGTTCTGTGCATAATTTTAATTTTCATACATTCAAGTAGTTTGAAGGTATTATGTATTTATTGTTCAATTTTAGTTTCTCTATTGTTTGATTATAAGTTTGCTGGATTTAAAAAAAACTCGGGACGCAGCAAGTGCGTTATGGTAGTGAATTTTTATTAAATGCTTCAAATTTAAATAACTCAATTTTCTATAAACTTAGAGAGTTTAATTTCAATACGTAGTAAGGTTTTTCCTAAGGCAAGATATCCACAAAATTTCATTAAAATAACTTTGTAATTTTCGGAGAAAAAAAATTTTTTCGAAAGAAAATTTAAAATTTGAGTAACTCAATTTTATCTAAACTTAGAAAGTTGAATTTTGGTACGTAGTAAGGTTGAGGCAACATATATAGTAAATTTCATTGAAACAGCTTTGTTACTTTCGGAGAAAAAAAATTTTTTCGAAAGAAAACTCAAAATTTTTCCGGAAAACCCCGTCTGATTTTTCTGGATAACGAACTCATCCAAGCCATTAATAAAAGACAGGCACTTGCCAAGTTTCATCGAAATCGGTTAATTATTTTTTGAGTTATCATATATATATATATATATATATATATATATATATATATATATATATATATATATATATATATATATATATATATATATAAACATATAAAAATTAAACCTATTTACAAATGAACTTTAATAAGATATTATGCTGTGACAATAGCTCTCTCAAGCACCCTAAAATATAATCAAAATGTGCACAGTTATATATGTTTTATTTCTTTTTCCCTTGTCTTAATACACTACATATTTTATGACAATCGATTTAATTTACTTATTTGATTTCATAAATAGTCGGTTAATAGTGACTTGGAATGAAGTAGACACCACATCTTCAAACATATTAAGAGAATATGAGTAAATCAACAGCAACTGGGAATGAATTCGGTCAGTCGCCCAGCCACGTGGTTAAAAAACACTGTTTGTATGAGTGGTTACAACTCTAGATCTAAATAAAAGGACTGTAACAGCGGCAGAAGCAGAAGTCAATGGAAGGTTGATGAATGAATCTCATGAGTCAATAAGAAAATCATTGACTAACCAACAGCAACCACATACTTATGATTTAAACATGTTTCAAATTTGAATAGCTCAATTTTCTGTAACCCTAGAAAGCTGAATTTTGGCACATAGTTAGGTATTTCCCAAAGCAATAGTTAGACCAAATTTTATCGAAATTTTCGAAAAAAAAATTTTTTTTTGAAAGGAAACTCAAAATTTTCCCGGAAAACCCGGTCCGATTTTCCTGGCCAACGAACTCATCCAATCCATTAATAAAAGAAAGGCACTTGCCGAGTTTCATCTAAATCGGTTAATTATTTTTTGAGTTATCAGACGGATACATATATATATATATATATATATATATATATATATATATATATATATATATATATATATATATATATATATATATATATATATATATATATATATATATATATATATATATATATATATATATATATATATATAAGCATATAAAAATTCAAACTGACCCCGGATATGGGTTCTAGGGGTCCTAATTCGCGCTCATTTGAAAGAATTTTTGCAAAGTCTCACCATCGATACCTCTCTATTAGTGAATTTTTTTAATAAAAATTCACTAAAAGAGTCTTCATTAAAGTGCTGAGAACATAAATAAGAATATTTCGGCAGCGTATCCGTTTTTATACTTAAGGCTGCGCACCATTTTTCTCTCATTTCTTTAATAGATGGAAACCTAAAAATAGTGCCAAACTGACGTGCCGCCGCTGAAAATAGCAAACAGCAAGGTACTTACGTATGCAGAGACACCGTTGCCACATCCCCAGGTAATCTTCTACAAACAATACACCTTTTCACCATTTTGCCAAAAACAAAACTCAAAATCTTTATTGCCAATCAAGGTAACACATAAAAATAAACTCTCAGTATACTTGCATACTATTCACAGACAAATACAAGCCACAACTGAGGATTAATAAAAATCTAGATACTTCACATGCAGCAGGAAAACGATTTAAAATAATGGGCTGAGTTTTCTGGTTATATTTACATAAAGAAGGGAGAAACCAAGGAAAATATATGTTAGTACATCTTTACATTCATAAATAAGCCCTAATGAAAGTGTAATGTCTTAAGTGACAGAAAAGTAATAAATTTGTCATCCTCAATGACTTCCTTGTCATCATATTCGGCGATTTATGGATGAATTATTACATAGCGGCAACGCGTTAGCCACCACCCAATCAGAGCAGAGGACCGATGTAAACATAGAGTCCCTTGAATGTTGGCTTCAAACAATTCGGCTGTGTGCCCAGTCTATTCGTAGATAGATAGTCAATGGTTACAACTCTAGCTCTAAATAAAAGGACTGTAACAGCGGCAGAAGCAGAAGTCAATGGAAGGTTTGTGTATTCGGGAAACTATTCACTATTAATAACAACAATTGACTAAAAACGCTGCGAGTTGTAAGGCAAAAATAATTATACTACAAAGGTTATAAATGATAATACATTACAATAGGGTTATATATAATCGTAAATGCTTCCAATGATTAACAATCAGTGAATTCAGTATTATTGACATTTCTCGGAAACTTACAAATGAATCTCATGAGTCAATAAGAAAAGCATTGACTAACCAACAGCAACCACATACTTATAATTTAAACATGTTTCAAATTTGAATAGCTCAATTTTCTGTAACCCTAGAAAGCTGAATTTTGGCACATAGTTAGGTATTTCCCAAAGCAATAGTTAGACCAAATTTTATCGAAATTTTCGAAAAAAAAATTTTTTTTTGAAAGGAAACTCAAAATTTTCCCGGAAAACCCGGTCCGATTTTCCTGGCCAACGAACTCATCCAAGCCATTAATAAAAGAAAGGCACTTGCCGAGTTTCATCTAAATCGGTTAATTATTTTTTGAGTTATCAGACGGATACATATATATATATATATATATATATATATATATATATATATATATATATATATATATATAAGCATATAAAAATTCAAACTGACCCCGGATATGGGTTCTAGGGGTCCTAATTCGCGCTCATTTGAAAGAATTTTTGCAAAGTCTCACCATCGATACCTCTCTATTAGTGAATTTTTTTAATAAAAATTCACTAAAAGAGTCTTCATTAAAGTGCTGAGAACATAAATAAGAATATTTCGGCAGCGTATCCGTTTTTATACTTAAGGCTGCGCACCATTTTTCTCTCATTTCTTTAATAGATGGAAACCTAAAAATAGTGCCAAACTGACGTGCCGCCGCTGAAAATAGCAAACAGCAAGGTACTTACGTATGCAGAGACACCGTTGCCACATCCCCAGGTAATCTTCTACAAACAATACACCTTTTCACCATTTTGCCAAAAACAAAACTCAAAATCTTTATTGCCAATCAAGGTAACACATAAAAATAAACTCTCAGTATACTTGCATACTATTCACAGACAAATACAAGCCACAACTGAGGATTAATAAAAATCTAGATACTTCACATGCAGCAGGAAAACGATTTAAAATAATGGGCTGAGTTTTCTGGTTATATTTACATAAAGAAGGGAGAAACCAAGGAAAATATATGTTAGTACATCTTTACATTCATAAATAAGCCCTAATGAAAGTGTAATGTCTTAAGTGACAGAAAAGTAATAAATTTGTCATCCTCAATGACTTCCTTGTCATCATATTCGGCGATTTATGGATGAATTATTACATAGCGGCAACGCGTTAGCCACCACCCAATCAGAGCAGAGGACCGATGTAAACATAGAGTCCCTTGAATGTTGGCTTCAAACAATTCGGCTGTGTGCCCAGTCTATTCGTAGATAGATAGTCAATGGTTACAACTCTAGCTCTAAATAAAAGGACTGTAACAGCGGCAGAAGCAGAAGTCAATGGAAGGTTTGTGTATTCGGGAAACTATTCACTATTAATAACAACAATTGACTAAAAACGCTGCGAGTTGTAAGGCAAAAATAATTATACTACAAAGGTTATAAATGATAATACATTACAATAGGGTTATATATAATCGTAAATGCTTCCAATGATTAACAATCAGTGAATTCAGTATTATTGACATTTCTCGGAAACTTACAAATGAATCTCATGAGTCAATAAGAAAAGCATTGACTAACCAACAGCAACCACATACTTATAATTTAAACATGTTTCAAATTTGAATAGCTCAATTTTCTGTAACCCTAGAAAGCTGAATTTTGGCACATAGTTAGGTATTTCCCAAAGCAATATGTAGACCAAATTTTATCGAAATTTTCGGAAAAAAAATTTTTTTTTGAAAGAAAACTCAAAATTTTCCCGGAAAACCCCGTCCGATTTTCCTGGCCAACGAACTCATCCAAGCCATTAATAAAAGAAAGGCACTTGCCGAGTTTCATCTAAATCGGTTAATTATTTTTTGAGTTATCAGACGGATACATATATATATATATATATATATATATATATATATATATATATATATATATATATATATATATATATATATATATATATATATATATATATATATATATATATATATATATATATATATATATATATATATATATATATATATATAAGCATATAAAAATTCAAACTGACCCCGGATATGGGTTCTAGGGGTCCTAATTCGCGCTCATTTGAAAGAATTTTTGCAAAGTCTCACCATCGATACCTCTCTATTAGTGAATTTTTTTAATAAAAATTCACTAAAAAGTACAAATAAGAAGTTGTTGCCTTTTATATAATCGTTTCCTTGTCTTAATTTTTACAACAAATTTCATGGGCCCTAAATTCTTGTGTGCTTTGTTATCTTTCAGACCACTTATTTGCTATTTTGTTTTAGTCATATATATTCCCTTAGTTTTTTAACTTTATTAATGAGTCTCTCTACTAAGCAAAATAAATAAACTAATAGGTGTTTGAGTACCTATACGGGGTGACTCATGGTGGATGGTACGTTCAAAGTTTTTAACGAAACAAATCAAACAGATCACTACGCAAATCTTTTTTGCTTGACAAGTATGCTCTATCGAGCGAAAATATTTTAGAAAATGCGATGTTTCCGCTTATGCTAGAAAGTAGTAGCAACTTTAATATTTAAAATGTAACAACCTGGATATTATCTCTCTTATTTCTAGCATCTCTGTACAATTTCCAACAACTTTCTTTAACATGTGTCTATACTCCATACCTACCTTTAGCCCTGTTTGATATCAAGATCAATTTCTACAACCTCTACAACACAAAACATGACATTAAAAAATACTCATATATTTGATCTTTGAGATACTAAGACCCTAAAATTTGGTATGGAGTTAGGTAATTCTCGGATGCTTTTTACGGTACAGTTAAATACATAATGGCTTATATATATATATATATATATATATATATATATATATATATATATATATATATATATATATATATATATATATATATATATATATATATATATATATATATATAGGTATTTTTGTTTCTTGAAAAACTTACTAAATGTAGATCTTTTTTTCAAATAAAACATCCTGTATGTTATTACTGGTTTGGAAAGCTGCTAAAATGTACTGTCCATTGTTATCTACCATACACGTACAGCGTGATTTATTACACATCGCCTTCATAGAAATCCATGGCCAACGTTGATTTTCTTAAATGGAACGATAGGCCTCATACAGATACAGTCGATGCAGAATCGAAATCTGCGTACAACGATGCCACGCTCGCATTTCTGAGTCGACCCCTTTCGGAGACATAACGTCACAAAATTTCAAAACGTGTGTGATTTTTTTAATTGTCTCACCCCTGTAATTTCTTTATTATCAGAGATATCAAAAAATTCCAACGCCATCTTACAAACTACCATGCGATGTGGTAAAATATTGCGACAGAAAAACAATTGCACATCGCCTTCATAGAAAACCATGGCAAACGTTGATTTTCTTAAATGGAACGATAGGCCTCAGACACAGTCGATGCAGAATCGAAATTTACGTACAATGATGGCAGGCTCGCATTTCTGAGTCGAGCCGTTTCATAGACATGACGTCACAAAATTTCAATACGTGTGGGATTTCTTAAATTGTCTCACCCCTATAATATCTTTATTATCAGAGGTATCAAAAAAATTCCAACGCCGTCTTACAAACTATCATGCGATGCGTTAAAATATTGCGACAGAAAAACAACTGCACATCGCCTTCATAGTAATCCATGGTCAACATTGATTTCATTAAATGGAACGGTATGTCTCAGATACATACAGTCGATGCAGAATCAAAATCTGCGTATAACGATGCCACGCTCGCATTTCTGAGACAAGCCGTTTCGGAGACATGACGTAACAAAATTTCAAAATGTGTGTGATTTTTTTAAGTGTCTCACCTCTGTAATTTCATTATTATCGGAGATATGAAAGAAATTCCAACGCCATCTGAAAAACTACCATGCGATGAGTTAAAATATTGTGACAGAAAAACGATTGCACATCGCCTTAATAGAAATCCATAGCCAACATTGATTTTCTTAAACGGAACGATAGAGCTCAGACACATACAGTCGATGCAGAATCGAAATCTGCATACAACGATGCCACGCTCGCATTTCTGAGTCGACCCCTTTCGGAGACATAACGTCACAAAATTTCAAAACGTGTGTGATTTTTTTAATTGTCTCACCCCTGTAATTTCTTTATTATCAGAGATATCAAAAAATTCCAACGCCATCTTACAAACTACCATGCGATGTGTTAAAATATTGCGACAAAACAAACAAAAATTTTGCCATGTATCCAACCGATAACTCAAAAAATAAGCAACTGATTTCAATGAAACTCGGCAAGCGCCTTTCTTTTATTAATGGCTTGGACGAGTTCGTTAGTCAGGAAAATCAGATAAGGTTTTCCAGAAAAATTTTGAGTTTTGTTTCAAACAAAAATCTTTTTCTCCGAAAATTACAAAGCTATTTTAATGACATTTGGTGGATATGTTGCCCTGTAAAAGACCTTACTACACACTAAAATTCAACTTTTTACATTTTTAGAAAATTGAGTTATAAAAATTTTGAGTTTTCTTTTGAAAAATTTTTTTTTCTCCGAAAATTACAGAGTTATTTTGATGAAATTTGGTGGATATGTTGCCCTGGGTAAGACCCTACTACACACCATAATTCCACTAAGTTCGTAGAAACTTGAGTTAATCAAATTTGAAGCATTTAATAAAAATTCACTACCATAACGCACTTGCTGCATCCGGAACATTTTTTCTTACACACCCCCAATGCATTAAGGCACGAGCCGCTACTGGTGATATATTATGCATTGAGGGTGTTTGTAGACATGGAGGAGAAGACCCCCCCCCCCTCCCAGTCAAATACATGGCGGAGTGTAATCTAAGAAGTAGTGATATGTAACTGCAGGGAAAGGGGTGTGCCAGAAAAGGGCCATGCAAGCGAAAAAATAGAGAAAATATGAAAAAATATATTTTACGTACCGCACTCAGCGAAGAAGTGTAAATGTAAATGACTAATTACATTCCTTCTTGTCACTCGTTTCCCGTGGGTCATGCATTGAGGGTGATTGTATGCATGCAGAAGAGAAAGAAGAACCCCCAGGTCGAATGGGGTTTCTGCCCCCTCACCCAAAAACACAGGCGGTTCTTCTCCTTGTGCATGCATACAACTACCTTCAAAGCATAAAGCACAAGAACAATTTCTTGAGAGCAACCCCCAAGAAAGTTACTGGATCTGGGCGAATATGGATGCGGTGCGGGGTAGACAGGGTTTAAAGGAGGTATTGCTGCAAAATGTGAAAAACGCATCTTTTCAAAGTCCGACTAAGTATTTTTTTAAAGCATTTTCCGCTCATATTTCGTCCCCTATTCATTCTTGGTTCCTTAACTTTCTTGGGGGTTGTTTGCAACAAATTTTCCTTGTGGCTTGTGTATCCAAGGAGGGTTCTAAGCATGTTTCTGAATTTTTTTTCCTAAAAACCCTAAATGCACTAAACTGTAAATTTACCGAAATTACATCCCACAGCGTCGCCTATAATGCCTTTTTCAGATCATATCGAATACAGCACTAAAGTAAATAAGTTCACTTGCTGTTTCACTTTTTTTTTTAATGTTTATATTACATATAGAAGCACAAGATAAGTAAGTATAATAAAGGGTAGCACTTAATTAACATCGGGGCTACACAAACTTAAAAGTAGAGAAGACATTGAGATCGTGTGTTAAGAGCCATAAGTATGATTAAAAATCACTACTAACTGTATGCACACAAAAATTAGTCAAACACATTTATAAAATCTAAAAAAAAAACAACAGTTTTACGATATTATTTAAAATAAACCAATAGGAATACGTTTCGCGGCGATTTCGCAATTCGCGAGTGTATGAACCCAGCTTTTGTCCAAGACTACACTGGACTACCAGGTCTTGATACTTGCAAAGAACATTGACGCCCGTAGTACTAAATTTAACACAACGAACCTACCAAATATTGTCTTTCGCATGAAGACAAACTATAAAAATTCCGATATGGTTGCGATTACTACATAATGCATTAGTTATTTCCCTCGGTTATACAATAATAATAATGTCTAAGTGGTCCTGTCGTGGCTCAATTAAGAAACATTAAAAACCAAGTGTTAATACTGCTCTTAGAATATGATTTACTGATATACAGATTTTCTATTTTACGCAAAATTGTATTGTTTTAAGGCATTACCTCACAATTTGCATTTATAACAATCGTCCAATATTTATTTTCATTATTTAGATCCATGTTTTAAATATGTGAGGTTAATTAAAAATCAGCTTTAAAATATTAAACGTTGTACACGTCTCCACCTATAACATTTTATGTTAACTAGAGCTGCTGTGACAACATACTACCTGGTTCCGCACCGAGATGGCGTCCAGGTCGTACTTCTCTTCGATGTTGTACATGCTGACATGTTGCAATAATGTAACCTCCATTTGTTTCTATCTACGATTTATTTAAATAGCATAGCAGTACAGGTAACGTCATCTGTCTTTGTCTAACATTGCAGATATTGCATTACAGAATCTGAAGTGATGTCGAGGATTATTTTATTATTAATTTGGAATAACTTTATTTTTCTTTGATCAAAAGACCTGAAAATTGGTACACAACATTCAGAAAAATCACTAAAACTAAAATTAAATTAAAACGGCAAAAAGTAGGTATAGACACACGTTGGAGAAATTTGTTAGGAATTATATGGGGATTCTAGAAATGATATTACATACAGGTGTTCCATTTAAAATATCGAAGTTAGTTCTACCTTAACGGATTTTGCAGACCAATCCGCTGACTGGTTTGTTAGGAATGTACCATACACCATGACTCACCCTGTATAGAGTCAGATACATCCCAAATAATTTTTTTACCTGTCACAACAATAAATATTCCTTCACTGACTTCGCCTTCTTTGCAGACATAATCACCTTCGTCGAATACTTTAATTATGACATTTTGATAAAGAAAGTCTATAACTCCTGCATCATCTCTCATCCAGGGGACCTCGGAAAATATCATCTTCGGTTCACTTGGTTGAATGGACGAAATTTTGTTAATGTATTTCAGTTTTTCTTGTAACAGACTGTGAAGTTTCATGTATTCGAAATCGTCCACCCAGCCTAAAAGATAAATTAAATGGTGTAGAGGAAATTTATGTAATTTGTGGTGCGGCAAAAAAAAAGTGAATATTGTTGTTAATCGAAGGAAATACAGGGTGTTTCAGCTTGTACCGGACATACTCTTATGAGCTATATTAAACTGATTTTATCAGTGAACAGAAAAAATGTCTGTGGGCCCCTCGTCCCTTTTTTCTCCCTCAGGGTTACATATGTATATCTTTTAAATAATGTACATAATAAACAAGGAAAAAGCTGTCTTTTTTCCCTTAGGGTTCATCCGCCTCTTTGCCGCCCCGATAGCACCGCAGCCTTTGGCTTATTGTGGATGCCCTTAGTCTTTTCTACTCCACCCATTCACTGTACCTTGAACTAGTCTGCACAGCAATTGGTAGGGTGAAGATTTATATTGCTCTGTGTCCGGTCTAGACTGTCCTTAGATCAGTTGTCTTTTGCGGTCCAGAGCTTTACACTCGCATAAGATGGGCTGGGCTGATTCCTCCCCCTCGCCGCATAGTCTGCATGCGAGGTCCTCCTCGAACCGCCCCATTTTATGCAGGTGTTTCTTGACGGCCATGTGTCCCGTCAAGAGACCTGTTTTGTTTCTGAGCTGTCCTCTGTTAAGATTTAGCAGCTCTACAGCTCTCTTTGAACTGAGTTCGTCAATTACTGACTTCCCATGTCTGAGCCCTGGACAGTCTGCCTAGTACACCCAAGGAAATACAGGGTGTTTCAGCTTGTACCGGACATACTCTTATGAACTATATTAAGCTCATTTTAGCAGTGAACAGAAAAAATGTTTTGGGCCCCGCGTCCCATTTTTTTTCTCCCTCAGGGCTCGTCCGCGTCTTTGCCGCCCCGATAGCACTGCAGCCTTTGGCCTATTGTGCATGCCCTTAGTCTTTCTACTCCACCCATTCCAAAATCACTGTGTCTTGAACTAGTCTGCACAGCGATTGGTAGGGTGAAGTTCTATATTGCTCTGTCTCCGGCCTAGACTGACCGTAGATCAGTTGTCTTTTGCGGTCCAGAGCTTTACACTCGCACAAGATGTGCTGGGCTGATTCCCCCCTTCCCCTTGCCGCAGAGTATGCATGCGAGGTCCCCCTCGAACTGTCTCATTTTATGCAGGTGTTTCTTGACGGCCATGTGTCCCGTCAAGAGACCTGTTATGTTTCTGAGCTGTCCTCTGCTAAGATTTAGCAGCTCCACAGCTCTCTTTGAACTGGGTTCGTCAATTACTGACTTCCCATGTCTGAGCCCTGGACAGTCTACCTAGTATACTCAAGGAAATACAGGGTGTTTCAGCTTGTACCGGACATACTCTTATGAGCTATATTAAGCTGATTTTAGTAGTGAACAGAAAAATGTATGTGGGCCCCTCGTTAAATACACAGAGTGATTTGTGGTTTTTAGCGAATTTTGACAAGGCCATATCTTAAAAGTAATTCAACTTATCCGATTCAAACCATGCAGGTGTAGTGGTTTTTAGCGAATTTTCACAAGGCCATATCTTAGACGTAATTCAACTTATCCGATTCAAACTATGCAGGTGTATTGACTTGATGGAACACTACATTTTCGACTTTGGATAAAATCTTTGTTCCAGGGCCGTGCTATCAATTTTATAGGCATTGTGTTCTCAATAGTATCTAAGATAAAATAAATTTCAAAGAATAGCTTACCTGATAGTTTAAGGTCAGCAATAGATTCCATCATACTGTTTATAGTTGATCTCATAGCTTGTTTTGTTTTGACGGTGACAGCTATCCAGGGTTTTTCTTTTTGTATCAAGCCAAGTTCCTTTGTGATGGCCATTCTGTCCTTATCTAGCCGTTTTCTCATGTCCTCCCTGATCATTTCATTGTCAATCATTTGCGGGAGTTTATCCAATATCTCTTGCTCAGCATTTACAAAACCCTGCGAAATTTGTAAATGGCCTATTTGTCTTTGTTGTGAAAAAAGATGTTTTTTCAAAGCTAAATAAAATTTCCAAAATTTCTGGGCAACTTTAACAATACTTAGATATAAAATTACTTTGAGCTAAGTTAAACTTTATGAAAGGCGCTAAAGAAAAAAAGAAAACCTAGAGATTTATAAGAGACCTAGTTTTATTAAAATAATGCATTAGGAGTGATAATAGGCCTTACTTTCTTAATAAAAACTGGAATGCTTTCTCAGATTTTTACAAAATTAGTTTTACAGGCGCATTTGATCATCGCTACAATTTACATCTTGATAGTGCACCTAACTGTAATGTTGTCAATGTAAAAAACTTGTTGAACGGGAACTTTCCTAATCGTTGACTTGGTCAGAGTGGCCCTCTAGTTTGTTGGCCTCCGAAATCCCCAAACATTACGCCCCTTGATTTCTTTCTTTGGGGGACAATAAAGAATAAAGTTTGTGCTACAGGGCCTCAGAGTCCTCAGACCTGAGCATTCGTGGTCACATTACAGAAACATATCAGATATCAGTGTATAACTAGACAGCAATTAAGAGGTTTAATAACCAATAATCGTCGACGTATTGCAAAGTGTATAAGATAATTCGGTGGATTAAGCGAAATAAGTAAAATTTAACCTTTTACCAATTTATTGGGGTCTTTGGGCTTTGTCATCGCCATCATTAAAATCTATTGTGACACTTCAAATGCATATCGCTAGATCACCCTTTGTTATCGCCACCATTAATATCTATTGTGACACTTCATATCGCTAGAGCACCCTCACCAAACTTGTTTTATCTCTTTCATCGGGTACCATAGCTGTGTTAGGAGCTTTTTTCTCCCTGGCTATTACCACGATGGGCATTGAATTACATTACTCGCTAACCGCTATCACTTTAGTCTTGCCAACACTTGAGGTAAGATGTATAGCAGGAGACATAGACCCGTTTTGTCCTTCTTAGGACTTTTCAACCTGTCATACCTGCGCTCCAACAAGTCCACCTTAAGATATGCATTGCCATAGCATGCAACGAAGAATGGCGCAAAGCGCTATTTCTGTTGTGACGACTCTAGGCTTCCAGAGCAACTTCCACGTATACACAGTACAATTAGAAGGACAGCTGTGGAAAGAAAACTAGCCAGGAAAAAAACTACTCATTCGGCGGATATCACGACGGGCATTGAAATACACCGGCATCATCACTTCAGTCATGCCGGGACTTGCGGAAAAGTGTGGAAAAAGTCATTAGTTCTTCATAGTCAACGGTATTATTATAATGCCAAATTTGCCGAATGTATCCTCAGGTTTTACAAGTTGGTAGGGGATAGGTTACGAAAATGATATAGGGTTAGGGAAGCAACGGGAAAGTGGGCAAATGGGAACTTTCATTATTGCAGCATATTTGAACGTACCCCGCTATATTCATCTAATGGGAATTTATGCTTATGGCATCTAAACTTGCCGACATTCAATGTCGCCATTCCAGCTGTGAAGTTAAATGAAATATTTGTTGTTTAGTTCTCAGTTACAAGCAAGATCGTAGGTAAGCATATTCTTAAAGCAGTGTTTTACCAATAATTATAATTGCCGGGTCACTCGGGGGTCAAAGGCAATTAAGAAGCTCACAGTCTCGCGAAGAGAGGGTCAGCAGAACCATTTATGGGACCAGAACCGGCTCAGGGCGTTTCAAAGTGCACTGCCAGGGGACCCATTAAGTCCTGGGTCAGAAACTAACACAAGGTGTACTGGGCGGACTGTCCAGGGCTTAGACATGGGAAGTCAATAATTGACGGACCCAGTTCAAAGAGAGCTGTGGAGCTGCTAAATCTTGGCAGAGTACAGTTCAGAAACGCAACAGGTCTCTTGACAGGACACATGGCCGTCAAGAAACACATGTAATAAAATGGGGTGGTTCGAGGGGGACCTCGCATGCAGACTCTGCGGCGAGGGGGAGGAATCAGCCCAGCACATCTTGTGCGAGTGTAAAGCTCTGGACCGCAAAATACAACTGATTTACGATCAGTCTAGACCGGAGACAGAGCAATATAAAACTTCACCCTACCAATCGCTATGCAGACTAGTTCAAGGCACAGTGATTTTGGAATGGGTGGAGTAAGACTAAGGGTATGCACAATCAACCAAAGGTTGCAGTGCTATCGGGGCGGCAAGGCCGCGGACGAGCCCTGAGGGAATAAAAAAAAGGACGACCCAATTTGGTATGCGGGTTTATATAGTTATAGGTTAATTACATACCAAAATTTAGCTCCGTAGGTTAAAAGACAAAAAAGTTACAGGCATTTAAAGAAAAATAAATTGGGATTTTCCTCAAAATGTCAAAGTCGCGATTTAAAACGTCAAAATTGGCAACATTTTGGCAAAGAACCTGAAATAAATCCGGGCTATGGATATAAAATGTATCAAGAAGAATCTTTTACAAACCCTGAAGTCTTCGCTTTAACCGTCCTTGTCCTTCATTTTAGTAAAATATATTCAGAAAATTCTTTTCAAATAGACCCTTTCTCTGATGCTTTAGCAGTAGTCTTAGCTATAGAATTTATCGTTTAATGGTATATAATTTTTATCGAATTTTCGTAAAAAATCAATAAAGCTCAATATATCCGTTATTACACAAGATATGAAAAAAATTGTATACATTAATTATAGGGTGTCTTGAGCTATATCTTAATAAATATTTCTACAATCACAAAGTGGCCATAAGTCGTTGGTGATACATATTTTCTTTTTTTTTTTTTGTTGGTCGAACACGCCTTATGTTATTGCATTTTTGCATTTTCAATCGAAATATAATGCATTATTGTAAGAAAAGAAACTCGGGACGTAGCAAGTGCGTTATGGTAGCGAATTGTGATTAAATGCTTCAAATTTGAAATGGTTGACCAAGAAACGAGTTTTTCGGGAACACTTTGAGTTTACTTTCGGAATTTTTTGTAAACTTTCAAACAATAAAGTTATTTAGATGAAACATGGCACATTGTTTCTACTATATAGGTTATACAGGTAACGGAATTTGATACCTACTTTCTTAAAAAACACATATATTTGCTAATAAAAACATTTTAATGAAAATTCACTACCATAACGCACTTTCTGCGTCCAGACTTTTTGTATATATGATGTTATAGCTGCATTAATTAACTATGATTTAAACTCGCGTTAGGAATTCTGGGTGTATGTTATTTAATTTATATTTAAGGTTTTCTCAGATAGGTCCCCATCGGGCAAGATGGCATCGAGGTATGCCATGTTTTACGCGACTAACGGTTGTACTTAAGAGTAACTTTATAAACTTAAATTTATTTAACTTAAGTTACAATGGTACAGTTATTAATACAATATAATTTAAATGTTGTAAAATGTAAAATATTAATAAGTATACTTGGAGAACACCCAAATCAACACAACACATATTTCAGAGACCTTACGATCGTTTCGTTGACAACGTCAACATCTTCAGATGAAGAAACTTCTAACATAAAAAACTAGATCCCGTATATTTATATCGCGTCAAGGTAAACGAACTAGTGCGAAGTAAAGTTGTCGTCCAAGAACGATCGTTTGTTTATTGCGCAGTGAAACTACTAGGTCGGAGACGTGTTTTAATCTTCTGGTCGACAAATTTATGTCCCTTATCTAATATAGGTTTAAAAGGACCAAAGTTATTTAAAGAATCAGCACGTTTCCTTTCGATCTAGAAATTTACTATGTGGATATGGGATCATGCCGATAAAGACATCTGGTGAGATAAACAACATCAACTCGACTCATCTTTTTTAAAAATAGAAAACTAAAAACCCAGATGTCTGTCTCACCATGTTAACTCTAACAAAGGATAAATAATTTAACTAAAATACTACATAAAAACTATATTTATATTGATTTTAATTCTACGTGAAAGTATTTATATTGACTACATAGATACAACAAACCGAACAGGTCTTTAAGTCGAGACAAACATAGAGATTAGTATATGTATAAACCGGTCGAGTTATTGACAATAATTTATTATTCTACGTATTTAAGCGGTCAAATGCAAAGAGAAAATAAAGGGCTTGAAATTACAGGTGCCGCACGATTTAATGAAGTTTTGTTCTTAATAGACCTTAATATAAAAATACTTTCTAATGAATCAAGCATAGTTTGATGTCTAACATTTTTGACAAGTTTCAAATTTTCTTTGTCAATGTGGTGATTATTATCCCATATATGTTGTGCCACACATGATTTGTCCACCGTACCATATCGTAACTGTGCGAGATGTTCACGAAATCTGGTGGCTATGTTTCTCCTAGTTTGGCTCACATATTTAAGATGACAATCTTTGCAACTAATCTTATAAATTCCGGACATTTCAGTGACTTTGTCTTTGTCTTTCGTATTACCCAACAAATTTTTTAAATTACTTTTCGTCGAAAACGTCAAATGTAAGACGGATTTAAAAAGTAAAAATGGGTATTTCCCTAGAGTTTGGTTTCGTTATGTCGATGATATTGTTGCAGTGTTTGACACAAATACATGTAAGGTAGAAGAATTTACTGAAAAACTAAATAGTCAATTTGATTCAATAAAATTTACCCACGAAATAGAAATCAACAATAAACTTTCGTTCCTAGATGTACTAGTTATTACAAATAAAAATAATGGCTCGCTTAAATTCGATGTCTATAGGAAGGAAACGGCTACTATTAGTTATATTTCTAATGACTCACATCATACGTTTGCACAAAAAACGGCTAGTTTAAATTTCTTAGTAAATAGATTGATCCAATTTCCGTTGAGTAAAAATAGATTTAATACAGAATTAAAATACATAAAAAATGTGGCGAGATATAACGGTTACTCGGATGGTTTAATAGACAAATTAGTTAACAAACACAGAACAAAGAAGGTGATATCTGAATGTACGACATTTAAGAATGATAAAATAGAGAAAAAATTTGTGTGTTTACCTTATGAACCACGAATCACAAAGGGTTTGGAAAGCATTTTTAAGAAAGCCGATTTACATTTAACGTTTTCGACGAAAAGTAATTTAAAAAATTTGTTGCGTAATACGAAAAACAAAGACAAAGCCACTGAAATGTCGGGTATTTATGAGATTAGTTGCAAAGATTGTGATCTTAAATACCTGGGCCAAACGAGGAGAAACATAGCCACCAAATTTCGTGAACATCTCGCACAGTTACGATATGGTACGGTGGACAAATCGTGTGTGGCACAACATATATGGGATAATAATCACCACATTGACAAAGAAAATTTGAAAGTTGTCAAAAATGTTAGACATCAAACTATGCTTGATTCATTAGAAAGTATTTTTATATTAAGGTCTATTAAGAACAAAACTTCATTAAATCGTGCGGCACCTGTAATTTCAAGCCCTTTATTTTCTCTTTGCATTTGACCGCTTAAATACTCCTAATTTGTCTGGTAGAATAATAAATTATTGTCAATAACTCGACCGGTTTATACATATACTAATCTCTATGTTTGTCTCGACTTAAAGACCTGTTCGGTTTGTTGTATCTATGTAGTCAATATAAATACTTTCACGTAGAATTAAAATCAATATAAATATAGTTTTTATGTAGTATTTTAGTTGGATTATTTATCCTTTGTTAGAGTTAACATGGTGAGACAGACATCTGGGTTTTTAATTTTCTATTTAAAAAAAAAATGAGTTGAGTTGATGTTGTTTATCTCACCAGATGTCTTTATCGGCATGATCCAATATCCACATAGTAAATTTCTAGATAGAAAGGAAACGTGCTGATTCTTTAAATAACTCTGGTCCTTTTAAACCTATATTAGATAAGGGTCATAAATTTGTCGACCAGAAGATTAAAGCAGGCCTCCGACCTAGTAGTTTCACTGCGCAATAAACAAACGATCGTTCTTGGACGACAACTTTACATCGGACTAGTTCGTTTACTTTGATGCGATATAAATATACGGGATCTAGTTTTTTATGTTAGAAATTTCTTCCTCTGAAGATGTTGACATTGTCAACGAAACGATCGTAAGGTCTCTAAAATATGTGTTGTGGTGTTCTCCAAGTGTACTTATTAGTGCTCATCACAGGTTCCAGTTTTCACATTGTAAAATATTAATCTAAGTTATCTAGCCTGTTAAGGCAACTCAAAAGCATTATTATTTATAAACTTAACTATGCTGTTATTAATTCATAAAATCTGTTGACAAAGTTAAACAAAAAGTATCGTCATATCTTAACCTAATATTACTTTAAATTAGGTACCTTTCCGATCTCATAAGCAAAAGCGATGTTTGTGTCAATCTTAGAATCGCAATATTTCACCAGTTTTGGATAGAGAGCTTTGCACATCGTCAATAATTTTAGCAGTCTTAACACCCTCAGTAAATATAAAGACAGGAAAATTAAAGACAGATTTTGATGAGGCCTGCCGATCGATGTAAACACTATTTCCAGAAGCACGTGGAACAGATGTAACAATAACATGGCAAAATCGAAGGTGTTCCAGTAGGATCTGTAAAACAAGTTAAAAACAGTATGATGCATTTGAATATTTTTTTAGGGAAGTGGTTTTTTGCTTCTAAAAAGACGTTTATTTGATAAAAATTCGTTTTGATAATTTTCCCAACGTTAATTTATCTCGACACACATTTCGCATAATTCTTGATCGGAATACACATAAGTAAAGAACCCAACTACAACACACCTTTTCAAGACCTGACGATCGTTTCACTGACAAAGTTAGCGTCATCAGAATGTGAGTTTATACAGAGGATGAAAAATTCAAAATCTAAAAGATGTGTTGTGGTGAGATGGGTTCTCCCAGTGTACTTATCAGTGCTTATCACATGCTCCAATCTTCACTTAGTTACTTACGGCTTACACACATGAAAAGAATATAGTTAAGATATGTTAAAAGTGAATTTTTATGACAACAGTTTTCTTTTAAATTGGAGATCTATTTTGTAACGGTTATGTTTTATTCATTACCGTAACTTCCTTACTGACATAATAAGAACCTCAAAGGAAGCTTAAACAAGATCAGGTGGCTTCATTATTGAACAAAAATTCAAGTTTTGTTTTGAAAAGATTTGTTCGAAATTTGCTATTAATAAGTACCATCGTAGCGCGAATGCACAATCAACCAAGGGTTGCGGTGCTATCGGGGCGGCAAGGCCGCGGACGAGCCCTGAGGGAACAAAAAAAAAACCATCGTAGCGCCCTTACTGCCTTCTTTCATTTAAAACAAGTATTGAAATATCAACAGATGGAATATTAGCTTTTTTTCCTTCAGGGCTCGTCCGCGGCTTTGCCGCCCCGATAGCACTGCAACCTTATTTTGCATTATATTAGCGTTAGTGAAAAATATCCTTATTTATTACAATTTCCTAGTGAAATATACGGCCTGTTAAAGAAATGAGAACAATAGATTATTTCTTAGAAATCTAAAAATATCGATGTAGATATTTAAAACGTAATTCACTGGTAAAAACACACATCATGCGTGGAAATTTCCAGAAGGTCTTAGGGGGAAATATTGTCTTGTTACTCAGACCTGCGCAGACTCCGCACTATCACACGTGGTTGTAACCGTTGGAACTTGAAAACAACGGAGATCGATCACGGCTGCAGGCAGTAGTAGTAGTAGCAGTGGTGGGAAGGCCAACGCCAAGCAAGTAGGCAACCATGGGCCGTTTTTGCCAACCCCAGCAACCCAGCAACCATGCTCTACTCATCTTCGGTTCCGTCGCCAAACTGCCTCGACCTCGAGATGAAGGCCGTGACGGTCTTCAATTGAACGGTACTTACCTGATTCCTCTGCAGAGTCCTTGAGCCGAACAATTTTGCTACAATACTCCCAAAAGCCTCGCATTCGCACAGGTAGCGGTAGTGGACGTTTCCTCATCCTCGCCGCATTTCTGGCAAATGGGATCCCTCTCTACGCCTATCAATGTGAGGTGTCTTCTAAGGGCGCAGTGGCCTGTTAGCACCCCAAGGATGCGGCGAAGCGTAGGTCAACTCCTTTCGAGTAGCCAGACAGCTTTATCTCTGTCCGGCCCCTCTACGAAGTCCCTCGCCTGCCTGCAGCCACCAACCGACCCCCAGTGCCTCTTCATTGCTTCCTTGGTCCATCTGTCTACGGCAACAGAGACCGTCTTCCTACTTATACCTATCGCTGGCTCCGGGCCACAGAACGGCCGCCGGGAACCGAGCCTTGCGAGATTATTCGCCACCTCATTCCCCGCTACGCCACAGTGTCCCGGAACCCACACTAGTTGTACCTCCTTTGTCCTGGCTAGTCCTTTGAGGGCGTCAGCGCACTCCTGAACCAGTGTAGACCTGATTCTGGCCGCGCAGACGCCCGGAGGACTGCCTGGCTATCTGAGCAGATGTACACACATTTCTCGGGACTCCTCTTCACATCCTGTCTATTGGCCACATATAGGATAGCGTACACCCCTGTTTCGAATGCCGTGGTATATGCGCCAAGAGCATAGCTCTGGCGCACCCCCAGGCTCTCGATGTATATTCCTGCTCTGGAGGATTGTTGGTCTTCCAGCCGCGATCCGTCGGTGAAACAGACCAGGCTTGCGGGCTGGAATTCAACCTCATTTTCCCTCCAGTGATCGCTACTGGGGATCCTGAGGGTGTATGGCCTAGTCAACCTAATATCATCCTCGGCATCCCACACCTTTATGGCGGAAATCGGAATTTACTTTTCCACCCCCTTGGCTACTCTTGCATGCCCTATTACTGCTCCCTCTCCGCACCAGTTTCCTGCGACTCGCATTCTGAGATGCGATGCCATCGCCTCCCTACTGACACAGATTGGAAGCGGCGGCAGCATCAACAGGACCTCTAGCGCGGCTGTGTGTCGTCCTCATAGCGCCTGTGATACCCAGGATTGCCAGCCGTTGGAGTTTGGCCAGCTTCCTGCTGGTAGTTTGGTTCACACCGCACCACCAGACCAACGCCCAATAGAGGATTCTAGGCCTGACGATCGCAGTGTAGATCCAGTGAAGGATCCGAGGATTAACTCCCCCAGGTCCTTCCTATCACTCGACGCAGCTGCCAGAGGGTCGTTACTCCCTTCCTTAAAACCCGTTCTATTGGCGACCCCCATGTTAGTTTGGAGTCCAGGATCACCCCCAGATATTTGACCTCCCGCCCTAAAGCTAAAGGTTTTGCAAACATCACGCGCCCTAAACCCCCCTACCTTCCTCTTCTTGGGAAATAGGATCATCTCCGTCTTCGCCGGGTTTACGGAGAGTCCCAGCTCACCACACCACCTTTCGATTATGCTACAGGCAGCTTGCATGCACTCACAGACGACGCCGAGGAATTTGCCGGTGACTAAGACTATCCCATCATCAGCGTACGTCTGGGCGTAGAAGCCGTTCTCGGAGAGCCGCTCCAAGAGGCCGTCCATGACCAGACACCATAGATGGGGCGAAAGGCAGCTGCCCTGAGAGCAACGGCTGCAGGCAGAGTCTGTCGGGGAGACGAGTCAAACACAACGTCTTCATGGCATGTATACTTGGTGTAAATGTTGTGCAGGTGCTGTAAATAGTTTGGTTAGTTCAGTGATTGCAACAAACCGTTAAAAAAAAGGAATTAAACGGCAAGTCCTTAATAAACCTTTTAATGCAGCGGCAGCTTGCTAACGGCATTCGTTATTGTAATTGCAGGGTTTCGGTTTTACATTCAAGTTTAGCTTTACATTCAAATTCTCCGTATACCGTTACCGTTTAAATGCACCTTTGCTGTCCTAGTTACCAGTTCAGATCCAAGTTTACCGTTCAGATGTACCTTTGCTGTCCGAGTTGACCGTTCAAATACACCTTTGCTGTTCAGATTCAGGTGTACCTTTAGGTATACTTGCCTAACCTCTTGGGTATACATTTCAAGTAGGCTTTCTTGTCGCCACCTCCACGAGCTTCTCTGACAACTACTGACTCCTCTCTTGGGGTAATTAAGCGCCTATGGTAAGCGCTAAATGCTGATGATACCCCATGCAGCTCTTAGATTTCAGCCTGTAGGCAATCAACACCTGTGGGGCTTCAGGCGAAGACCTGACATTTAGCCTGTGAACCGCTGGAAGTGCCAGTGTACTATATGTAAGTCATTTACAACTTTCTCGAGTGATTTCATTTTTAAGACTTTAAACAGATATGAACTTTTCTATATCCACCAAATTTCTAAAATACATGTAGTAAATATCGGCGTACCGCAGGGTCAAAAATATATTCAAAATTTTACGCATAAATGTTGATCGCCCTTAATTTTTACCTGAAATATGTTTTGAAGCCATCAGCCCATATGGATATCCAGGAGTATCCTAATATTTTAAAAATACATTCCAGCAAATATATTAGGGTAAAAATTATATTTATTATACTCCAAACCAAATGAGTCTCCGTGTGTTTTTTGACTGCATAAACTAATCCACAACAAACCTAAAATATACAAAAATAAAAATAATAGAAATGAGACCATTTATTAGTGTCAACAAAATACGAGGGGTACCAAAAATAAACCGAAATTAATTTTTTTAATTTATTAATTTAATTTCGAAACAAAAACCTCCAACCCCCTTCAAACAACTTTCCAATGGCACTAGTAAACTTCTCTATTATTTTATTCTATTCAAAACATTTTTGAAACCAGTTTTCTGTGACGCCCGACAGCGCCTCTGTCGTTTTTTATTCACTTCATCAACGTTGGCAAAACGCTTTCCTTTCATGTCTTTTTTCCAATCGTGGACCTGAAAAAGTGTCAGGGGGAAAGTTCGGGTAAATATGGGATATGGAGCAGGTGTCATGCCATTTTTGGTAAACATTGGCGGACAGACAGGGCTGTGTGAATAGGGGCGTTATCGTGGTGGAGAAACCAGTGGTCAGATTGGCGCAGATTAGGCCTCTTTTACCTCAAGCTGTTGCGCAATATTTTCAAAACAACAAAGGTAGAATGCCTGGTTAACTGCCTGACCCCGTGGAATAAACTCTGAATGGACAACCCCACTCACATCGAAAAAACAAATCGGAATTATTTTGACGTTTCATTTCACTTGACGAGCTTTTTTAGGGTGAGGCGAACTTGGAGTCATCCACTGGCTTGATTGGTGCTTCCTTTCAGCGTCGTAACTGCAGTACCAGTATTAGTCACCTCTGATGATCTTGATAAGAAACTTTGGATCATTTCGGAACTCTTCTTTCAAAGAACAACATGCTCCTACGGGACTTTGCTTTTCTTTAGCAGTTAGCTGCACGAATTTGGCAGCCCCAATTTCATCTCCAAATATTTCGTTAAGATTCGTTGAACTGAACCCCAAGTCACTCCAGACAGCTCCACAACTTGAATTGGCTGAATCAGGCATTTTTTTTGTTGACCAGCTTCTCTTGAAAAAATCTTCAAATAAATTATTTTATAAAAGTCTGTGGCTAATAGAACCTGCTTTCCAAGGCCAACCCACCACTATTTCTCACACACACACATACATACAGCTCCATAACTTCGTCAATGGTCCGTCGTGGAAGGACATCAGAGCGAGGTTTGTCATCAATTGGCATTACACCTCTTTTGATACGGGAAGACCACTCAAACACTTGAGTTTTCCAAATAGCATATTCCTTGTAGGCCGTTTTCAACATTTCAAGAGTTTCCGTGCCAGTTTTTTCGAGCCCGAAGCAAAATTTTATGGCCGTGCGAAACGAAAGCTCCTTTACCGATGACGCTTGGCTTACTGACTCGCGGCAAAACGCGGTACTACAAACGATCTATACACCACAACATCAGTTCGGTTCGTTTTCGGCACCCCCTCGTACATGAGCAGTCAAAATACTTTCATAAATAAACCTAGACAAAACAAACCAGAAATATTGCTAACAGTAATGTATGTACAAATAAAAGTGTGTACGCAGCTAAAGCGTTATGGTAGCGTATTTTCATAGAAACGATCTACACTTTTTTACGAAAATTATATATATATATATATATATATATATATATATATATATATATATATATATATATATATATATATATATATATATATATATATATATATATATATATATATATATATATATATATATTAACATTGGAACTGACCTTGGTAATCCTGCAGTTTAGCTCTCCTTACCGGTCAGATTCTTGCGCAAACGAATTTCTGTGTCCCAGTTTAGGCGGTGTTTTCACTTCCTTTCTCTTTATCGACTCAATAATGTGTTTTTTTTTAACGTCGGTCTATTTCCGCTATGAGCAATCACCGACGTCAGGGAACAGTTTCACCTGACTAGGCTGGAAATGTTGCCGAACCCCTGTCTTTTTGTAAGGAGGGTAGGAATCTTTAAGGTGCCCAACATCGCATGGACACAAGACCGACGTCTTTACGCCCCCTCCGAAGAGCGGAACGTGTAGACATTCAACTTGCTCAAATACAATGCCACAACCTCGGTTGAAGTTAATTTCACAGTATGCACTGAATAAAGTGAAAGGGGAACCCTGGGAATCGAACCTAGTACCTTCGGTTCAGAGACACACGTTATTACCCCTGGACCATCGAGGCTCTCAATAAGGTATTATAATACGCATGGCAATATATAGTTCACTGTGTTATGCTTTCATTATTGCTCTTTTTTTATATTAAAAAAACATTGACTAATCAAGTGAGTTATGGTAACAAATAAGGTACCTATATCAAATAAGGTAGCACTTGGAACACATTTAGTTTTTGTGTATATGTTAAAAATGTATACACGTTAGCCACTTAACGTTTTCTTTTTCGATAAAATATAAAACTTGTCCGGGAACTATTGTGAAAAGTTGTCTATATATATAAATATATATATATATATATATATATATATATATATATATATATATATATATATATATATATATATATATATATATAAATACATACATACATACATACATACATACATACATACATACATACATACATACCTATATAGACAATTTTTCACAATAGTATGTATATGTTCAGAAATATTTCCGCGGTCTGTAATGTGAGGCATACTTGGTTTTTGGGTTGGACCGCGTCCAGAATTTATTACAATTCGACATTTCGGCTCCTGTTTTGGAACCAATTTCAAGAGGTAAAGGAAACATGTAATGACATGAACTCTAAGGCGTCAATCTGCTTACTCCTTAGAGCGGTGGACAAAGGTGGGTTGGGTTGTTGTAGCTCGATTACGGGGCCTCAATCTGCCTCCTCCCCAAATATCGCCGGAGATAGTCTTCTAAGGACTCAGTGTGTTTAACCCTAGGCCTAAGAGCACCTCGAAGTTGTTTGTAAAATTTGTTTCGAAAAAGGAAATAAGTTTTGGATGTGCAGTGTTCTAGAAGAGCTAAGGTATCGTGTGAAATATTGTGTTTATTTTTAAGAATGTCAGGGGTTTCAGATGAAGGTCTATTAGTGAATAAGGAAACTATATCAAAGCTAACTAGGATGTCGTTTTGAGAAATGTTGTTTTGAAGAAGGTCAATGAAATGGGGAGTTTTTGACATAGGATGTAGCGTTTTCTACTAATGGTTGGATAGTTTTGGCTAGATGTTTTGCAAGTTTTTGTGTGGGTGAACGGTGGAAACTTACGATAGGGCGAAGGGGAATATAAGGCTTATGGATTTTCGGGAGATCGTATTTTATAGCGATGCGAGATGATTTTTCGCGGGTATTAGTTCTTTTTTAAGGTCAGGACTGAGTTGGAAGTTGTTGATGATAGTTTTGGTTTTCTTTCCAAAATAAGTTGCAGGGTCGTTAGGGATTTGTTTGTAGTCTGTGCTGTTTAGTATATTGTCCCATCTTTGTCTGTAGTCTGTTTTGTCGAGTATGACTGTAGCGTTGCCTTCCTCTGGTGGTAGGATTATAATTTCTGTGTTTCGGTTTAGGTCTCTGATTGACTGTCGTTCGTGAGAAGAAAGGTTGGAGGGTGGAGGTTTGTCAGAACGTAATATACTGGCAAGGTCCTGTCTCGTAATTTCAGCCTTGTCAGTTGGTAGGTGTGTTGTAGCATTCTCTTTTCTATTGGAATGAATTTAGGGGTTGGTGCAAAATTAAAACCTTTGGAAAGAGCTTTGATGGCGACGTCACTTATGTTGGAATTTCAAAGGTTATGAACTACTATAGTAGGATTGGCATTATGTCTAGAAGATGCTGTAATTTTCTTTTCTGTACGTCCGTCTTTTGTTGTGTAACATGTTCTGTCTTACTTTGTGAGAGTCTGTCTAGAGTGTCCCAAAGTGTAGGGCGTATTTTGAATGTGTGTATTTTATGTACGTATCGTAAAGCCGTGTGTTGGTAGTGTTAAGGTGTGGTCTGGTCTCGTGAATGCAATTTCTAAGAAGAGCAAAGCCTGTTCGTTTTAAAATTTGGAGATGCTATGTCATTTAGTGTGGTGTTTAAGTTGAAAAGATTTTGGGACCACGTGATGATCACGGCAGGCTCTTAGAACGGTGAGGTCACAAAGGAGACGAGATTTGCGGATGAGGGGTTTTTTGAAAGTTTTGGTATAAGATAAAACTCCCTTCCCGTAGAGGCGAATTAAATGTTCGGAAAGATTTTCGCGGTCTTTAGTGTGAGACATACTTGGTTCTCGGGTTGAATCGCGTCCAGAATTTATGGAAACTCGACGTTTCGGCTCCTGTTTTGGAGCCATTTTCAAGAGGTAAAAGAAGTATGTAAGGATATGAACTCCTGTTTCGGAACCAATTTCAAGAGGTAAAGGAAACATGTAAGGACAGGAACTCTAAGGCGTCAATCTGCCTACTCCTTAGAGCTATCGACAAAGGTGGGTTGGGTTGTTGTAGCTATATTACGGGGCCTCAATCTACCTACTCCCAAAATCTCGCCGGAGATCGTCTTTAAGGTCTCAGTGTGCTTAACCCTAGGCCTAAGAAAGATCTGGGAGTTCGTTGCAAGTCTTGTACTGTATGTACCGTTTCGTCTACCTGCTATTCGTTATCAGTATAATTAGTGGGGTCCGGTCATTTATGTCAGGGGCTTTCGGGATGGTACTTAAATGATTAAGAGGATTGCAGGTATTCGTTTTATGGCCACATTACCTAACTCAACGAATACCTGCATACAATACAAGACTTGCAACGAACTGCCAGATCTCTCTTAGGCCAGGAGTCGAACACACTGAGACCTTACATATTTCCTTTACCTCTTGAAAATGGCTTCAAAACAGGAGCCGAAATTTCGAGTTATATATATATATATATATATATATATATATATATATATATATATATATATATATATATATATATATATATATATATGGTTGTTCAAATTCCAACCTAACCATTGAGATTTTGTAAACCGTAAGAGATACAAGGATGGTTAAGTTGGATTAAAGTTACATGTTTTGATGCTGATCAATTATCTGAAAGAAAATTTGAGGTGAAATTTTTAGTTTTTAAATTACTCGAAAAAAATGGACATTTTCAATTTTTTTGTTTGTTTCCAAGCGAGTACCGAAAAAACTATACTTTTTTAACTATGACCCTGTTAGGGCACTTTTTTATGGACAATATAAATATGTCATCTTATTTTTCAAGGCGTGCTTGATGCAAGAGTTACAATACTTAACTTTGATTTTTCTTACGGGCGCTATGTTGGATTTTTGCATTTTTTAAAAGTTTATTTTTTCTGATTACAATGATATATCACACTATACGATCACATCTTACCTGTTATATAAATTTGAAAAAAAATCGTTTCTGCGAAGAGTGCTTTAGAAGGGACGCCAATAAATTTGTAATTTCAGTCAAACTGTGATGTTTATATTATTTCCGTACATTGTCTCTGTGGTATTTATTTAAAAAATCACTAGTTTTACAAATAAAGAAAAGAGAGATTTGATAAAAATGTATGGGTAGGGAGAGCTAAGTTGTATGATTACCCTGACCTCGGGATATGAGTTTCTAGGGGTCCTTAGTTCAGGCTCATCTAATGAAATTTTTGAAAAGTCAAAATCGTGATCTCGCTATAAGCAAATTTTACTATGCAAATTGGCTAAAAAAGTATTTTGCAGGAAATATTGGAAAAAATCTACAAAAATGTGCTAAAATTTGTTTACAGAAATTCACGAAATAAAAATTTCCCAGTTTTCTTTTTCCTGAGCTTATATTTTAATATAAGTGAAAAGACATTGCAGTTTTAAGACCAGGATGGTGTTTTTTTTCTAAAAATACTTGTATTGTTTGTGTAAAAATACTTACCACAACTACGTTAGTAAAAACTACGAACGATATAATAATATCATAAGCTGGGTGAATAATAATATAGTAACAGACAGCTCTGCAACGATTGCGAGGCTTTTTCAGAAACATCGTTGTCCTCTTAAAGAAATATAGCAAAATTTTTCTTCTTATCTTGTGAGCTATGCCCTAAAAATATAACTTTTCTGATTAATTATATCAAATAAACTTGTTAGTCTCAAGCAGTGATCGCCAACCTTTTCAATGTGTTGAGCTACTTTGATAATTTTGGAATAAACAGTGAGCTAACTAGTCGTAAGCGACGTAAGTCAACCTAAATGAAATAATGTACAGTTGTATTCGACATACATGAATGTATTTGACTTTTGCTGCTTTTTGTTGTTGTTGTTCTTCGTCTCACCCCTGAAGCTGCAAATTAAGTTTATTTGTGGCCTAAATTATAACCTGAACCCCGTCCATCATTTCCTCCAGGCTATTAGGCCCCAACTCCTTTTCCTCACCGAAACTCAAATCAGTGCCAAAACAGCCACTAATCACCTTAATTTCCCGGGGTATGAGCTCCTTACTTCCTTTAGATTGCATGGAGGCGTGTGCGCGTACGTCCGTAGCAATCTACCCTGCACCAGACTCCCCAATTTAGAAGCTGGAAGAAAAGACATACTATGGATAAAACTCTCTCTCAGGGCTGCAACTAGATTCATCTGTTGCATTTATCGGTCACCTTCTGACAACAACTTTGTCCAGCTCTTTGACTACCTTTCTGAAAAACCGACCATCTGATTTCTAAATATTCTTCCTCCGAGGTCACTATTATTGGTGACTTCAATGTCCATAATAAGGAATGGCTAGGATCTTCAAAAACCGATCCACAAGAGATAGTAGCGGAGGCCTTTGCAGTTAGCAATTATCTAGCCAATATGGTTCAGCAACATACTTACTTCCCTCGCATCCCAACACACGGCTCAAATCCCTTGGATCTCCTTCTTACTACAAAACCTGAATGCTATAAGACATCAGTCACCGCCCCCCTTGGCCGCTCAGACCACGGCGTGGTCAGTGCTTGCTAAGCAATGCAACCCGAGGTCATACAATCATCACACCTACGTATCGTTTGGCACTACAACTCCGCGAACTGGGAAGAAATGCGGGATTACTTTTCCTCAGTTCCATGGGCGTCTGCCTGCTTCTCTCATTCTAACCCTTCTGATATCTCACAAAACGTCACCGAAATTATCCAAGCTGGCATGGAATTACTTATTCCACGTACACAGAAAGACTCTTCAGCCACTCAAAAGCCCTGGTTCTCTAAATCCTGTGACAAGGCTAGACTTGAAATGGTCAAAGCTCACAAAACTTTTCTACACAATCACAGTCAAGAAAACCGTCCAGTATTTAACGACGCAAGAAACCGCTATGTCCGCATTCTTTTTGAGGCAAAAAACTCGTTTAATAATCACATCAAAAACAAAGTCCTCTCAAGCTCCAACGGCAGCAAACCCCTCTGGAGTCTTGCTAAATCTATTGGGAATAATTTCTGCAAGAGCACGCACCGACCTCTTGTTTCAGGGGATGAAATTGTTTCTACCGCCCTAGGCAAGGCTGAACTTTTTGCCTCGTTGTTCGTCAGCAATTCTACTCACAACCCACCTCCAAATGTTCAACCACCAACAGTCCCCAGTGTCGCTCATAAAATGACGGATATCATTTTCAAAACTAAAAAGGTACGAAATATGCTGTCTTCTCTTAATACCAGAAAAGCCTGTGGCCTTGACGAGATCCCAGAAATTGTTCTCAAAAAATGCGCACCAGAACTTGCTCCTGTCCTGACTCGTCTGTTTCAGACAGTTTACAATAGAGACATGTTCCCTAGCAGCTGGAAAACTGCTCTAGTACAACCCGTCCCCAAGAAAGGATCCAAAGCGCTTCCTAGCAACTACAGGCCTATTTCTCTCCTTTCAGTTATCTTTAAAGTGATGGAAAAGTATATAAACACCGAATTACTAAAATTTCTTGAAAAACACAGTCTAATCCACGACAGGCAGTATGGATTCCGTCAGCGCAGATCAACTGCCGACCTCCTTTCCTTTGTTACCCATTCTTGGAACAAGTCTATGGAACTACACAGTGAATCCCAGATTGTCGCTCTAGACATATCCAAAGCATTCGACCAGGTCTGGCACGCAGCGCTGCTTAACAAACTTCCGGTCTATGGTCTACTACCAAAACTCTGTACCTGGACAGCAAGTTTCCACTTCAACCGGGGCATTTCTGTTGTCGTGGGTGGCCATTCCTCTAAATTGTATCTAATTAATGCTGGAGTCCCTCAAGGTTCAGCTTTAGCCGCTACTTTGTTTCTTCTCCACATCAATGACCTCCTCTCTAGCACATCCAACCCAATTCACAGTTACGCGGACGACAGCACCCTCCACTCAAATATACAACATTCTATGTCTGTCTCTTTAGCCCAATTAGATTATGATCGCAGACTCATGGAGGGTTCTGCCTCTGTGGATCTCCAAAAAACATTGGACTGGGGAAGTATAAATCTTGTACAATTCACCCCCAACAAATCTCAGTCTTGCCTTCTATCCCATAAGAGATACACCAGCCCTAGACCCATCACAGTAAACAACCAAGTTATTCAAAGTAATGAGTCCTTTTCACTTGTTGGCATTTCTGTGGACCGAAATCTCAATTGGCACCAACATGTCACATCAATTGCAGAAGCGGCTGCTAAGAAATTAGGTTTCCTCTTCCGGGCTCGCAAATACTTTTCGCCAGCTAATCTCTATGCCCTATATATTTCACAAATAAGGCCAAGCCTCGAATACTGCTCCCATATCTGGGGTGCCGCTGCCGCTTCTACGATCGTTATCCTGAACTCCATTCAGAAGAGAACTATACGTATTATCGGTGACCCTGCCCTTATCCAAAGGCTGATATCCATTGCCCACCGACGTGCCGTTGGTGACCTCTCTCTCTCTCTCTCTCTCTCTCTCTCTCTCTCTCTCTTTTATAGATATCTGCACGGGCGCTTCTCGGAGGAGCTTTCTTCCATAGTTCCTCCACTTGCTGCCCCCAACAGATCTACCAGAGGAACAGAGAGAATGCACCCTTTTGCTGTCCAGGTCACCAGACATAGAACATCTCGTTACGCCCGCTATTTTGTCCCAAGTTAGGGAATTCCTTGCCGCCACATATTTTTCCTTTTCCTCCGAACCTCCAAACCTTCAAGTCCAGAATTAACAAGTTGCCTCTTTCCTCCTTGTTGACACCCACGGTACGATAGTATTTAGGCTGTGAGCCCTCGTGATGTGTTGTTGAAATTAAAAAAAAAGATAATGGGAGCTCTGCTGTTGGGTTTTAAATAAATAAATAAATAAAATGTTAAATGCTTGTAACTCAATTTTTCTTTAACCTAAAAACTTGACATTTTGTCCATACCATTGTCTTAATATGATATGTTACTGAAAATTAAATAACAAAATTAAGGTGTTACGTCGAGCTGCGTATGCATTTTTCTGCGGCGTATGTGATATCTTACCTTATTTCTAAAGAGTTTGTAAAGTCCATCAAGTTTAATAAGAGCTTCGTCTGTGTCAGAGGCTATTTCGACTGTTGTCGTAAGGATTCGTATAGCATCTCTTGATAAAAGTCGACTCTCATATTGTCTTATATATGATATCTTCTTGGCTTTTAAAATCCTCAAACGAGCTTCCCTAAAAAATTATATAATTTTAGGGCCAGCGTGTTGAAGTGAATTAGTTTTATCGCCATTAAGTATTCCGAACTCGGGAAGATTGGGCAGATGGGAACAGGCCAAACCTCTGTGAAACTGTCTATTTCACAGATGGATACAAAAGAGTAGACAGAGCTGGATGAGGTATACCGTAAAATGGGGTGAATGGGATCGATGGGGTGAATAGGGTCGAAAGTTACCTTGAGATTTCAAAGTTACGACGCGACTGTAAAATTGAATCTAGAGCCGCGGTTTGGTATCAAAATTTAGTAATAAGCATGACTAATTATTTTAGTGTGGTTTAAATTGTCACAATCTGGCAACGTCTGATGTCAGATATCCTAACCTAAGATAGTGAACTTGCCTGCAAAATCTACCCTTGATAAAGTTGACGTGTTTTGAAATTGATAATCATTAAAATAGATGAGTAATGGTATTTTAGCTATTGTTAGTCACTAGAAGTAGTTCTACTAGCATAACAGGAAATTCACAATATTTTCTTTGTTACAGCTGTTTAAACAAAACAAGCACCTGTTGCCAAAGTAGTGGGGTAAATAGGATCACACGTGTTCATCATGCCACGAGTGTACAAACCAGATCCACCTGGTAAACAATACCGTAAATACGATGATGCAGTTATCGAACTTGCAAAACAAGCTGTTGGTAGAGAAACGAGCATACGACAAGCTGGTATGCAGTATGATATTGCTTTTACAGTGTTGCAAAGATGACTAAAAAATCCTGATGTGAAGAAATAAGGTGGTCAGACTGTTCTGAGTCATAATGAAGCGTTATTGCTAGTGGAAAAACTTCAAATATGCTCTGAGTGGGGATGGCCACTAGGCTTGTATGATTTAAGAATGATAATAAAATGATATTTAGACATATGGGGAAGAATAGTGCTAAAATTGAAGGACGATCTTCCTGGAAAGGACTTTGTTAGGGGTTTGATGTAAAGACATAAATACAAACTCGCTGTTTGCCAAAATATTAAACGTGCAAGAGCTCAAGTGTCACCCGCTATAATCAATGAATATTTTGATAATCTTTCAGAAACTTTGAGAGATATTCTCCCGACACACATCATTAACATTGACGAAACTAGTCTTAGCAACGATCCTGGTAGAACCAAAATAATAACCAAAAGAGGTTGCAAATATCCCAAAAGGGTGATAAACCGAACGAAATCAGCAGTATTCATAATGTTTGCAGCCACTGGAAATGGTGATATGTTGCCATGCTATGTAAGATATAAAGCAAAACATGTCTATGCTACGTGGGTGGAAGTTTCCCGCAAAAAACCACGATTAAATGTGACTAGTAGTGGCTGGTTTGATGGAAGAACTTTCACGGACTGGGTCGAAACCGTTGCAGTTCCTTATTTGGGAAAATTGGATGGTGTGGAAGTGCTCATTGGAGATAATTTGTCGTCACACTTGTTAACAGAAATATTGTCACTTTATACTAAAAACAACATTAGTTTTGTGTTTCTACAGGGAAACTCTACCCATCTGGCCCAGCCAATAGATACCACTTTCTTTAGATCACTAAAGGCCGCTTGGCGAAATATTCTCTTCAAATGAAAATGTGGATCTGGTATGAAAAAGCCATCTATACCAAAAAGTGTGTTTCCGAGACTTCTATCAAATTTAATTAAAGATATAGAGATCAATTCATCTACTAATTCATCTGCTATTCCAGTTGGATCTTGTAACGCAGGGATTATACCCTTGAATAGAGATAAACTACTCGACATGATTCCTAAAGAACCAACTGAACGTCAGGATACAAACATGGAAAACTCGATCTATGATCTATTGAGAGATATGAGATACGGGGGCTCACAAATTAAAAAACGAAAGTCTGGGAAAAAATTCCTGTAACAGCAGGCAAAAGTGTGCAATGTGAATCTACTTCGGAAACGGACGAAGATCTTGATGTGCAGTTATCTGGGGACAATCTACACAACTCCTCTGATGCATCTTCGGCAGACCTTGACAGCACTGAGTAATCAAACGAAAAAACTAATTCTACGAAGATACTTCAGACAATCCAAAAGTTTGGAAGGAAGTTTACTGATGTTTCTATAGTTAAAAGATCTGACCTACAAAAAAAAAATGGCTGGCTCTTAGTAGCTTTTCCAACTTAGAGTGACAAAATTACAAATTTTATATATGTCAAGTTATAAATATAGAAAAGGACGAGATTTTGGGAAACTTTCTGAGAGAGAAGGAAATAAATAACTTCAACGGATATGGCTACCAATTTCCTGTGAATGAAGAACTCTGCGAGTTTTCCTTTAATCAAATTATAGGAAAATTGAAAGAGCCTGAAAAGTATTTGAGAGGCTATCTAACATTTTCGTTTGATTTTTCGAAGTTTTGAATTTCTTCAGGTTTCTCTTATTGTGACCATTTGTATATCACAGAATGTTCATTTCAGTTTCTTTTGATATTTAAATTCGTTATTAATACATACTTTTTCATAAAAACAGTATTTTTCTTTTATCTACATCGATATTCTGTTCTTAGAATAAATGAAGCTAGATATATACTATTCACCCCACAAGCCAGCTAAAATAGATAAAGCATTGAAATCAACGCAGTATTTGATTCACCCCCCTTGTGAGGTGAAAAGGATCACGACATAAAAAAATATACATCGAACAGGACAAATTTCTCAAAATGTCTGAAACCATAAGTAATTGGGGGTGTGGTCCCTTAGCCTGGTAGTGCGCTGGTCGTTCTCGTGATTGATCGACGCGTGATTTAGCTACCGGACTCCTCGAGGCTAGCTCCTCGTGCCACTCCTGACGTGACTGTCGGCAATGAGAATAACGCCCAGGGCTGATGGTCTATTAAAGTCTCGCTCCCTCTATTCGCAGGTGGTAGTGGAATTTTCCACGCCCGAGGAGGTACCACCCCATGCATCAAGTGAAATCCCAACGGACGTGATGGCTCCTCCTTATGCAAAACATTCCGGAGGTAAAATACCCCTCAATTCGGATCTCCGGGAGAGGGGCTTACAGGGGGCGCCAACATCAAAATTCAAAATATCCTTTTCGAATATATGTGGCCTAAATTCTAACCTGAACTCCGTCCACCATTTCCTCCAGGCTAATAGGCCCCAACTCCTCTTCCCCACCGAAACCCAAATCAGTGCAAAACAGCCACTAATCACCTTAATTTCCCGGGGCATGAGCTCCTTACTTACTTTAGATTGCATGGAGGCGTGTGCGCATACGTCCGTAGCAATCTACCATGCACCAGACTCACCAATTTAGAAACTGAAAGAAAAGACATACTATGGATAAAACTCTCTCAAGGCTGCAACTAAATTCATGTTGCATTTACCGGTCACCACTGACAACAACTTTGTCCAGCTCTTTGACTACCTTTCTGAAAAAACCGACCATCTGATTTCTGAATATCCTTCCTCCGAGGTGACTATTCTTGGCGACTTCAACGTCCATAATAAGGAATGGCTAGGATCTTCAAAAACCGATCCACAAGGGAGAGCAGCGGAGGCCTTTGCAGTCAGCAACTCTTTAGCCAATATGGTTTAGCAACCTACTTACTTTCCTCGCATCCCAACACACAGCTCAAATCCCTCGGATCTCCTTCTCACTACAAATCCTGAATACTATAAAATATCAGTCACCGCCCCTCTCGGTCGCTCAGACCATGGCATGGTCACCGCTTCCTGTGCAATGCAACCCGAGGTCACACAGACATCACACCCACGATGGCACTACAACTCCGCGAACTGGGATGAGATGCGAGATTACTTTTCCTCATTTCCATGGGCGTCTGTTTGCTTCTCTCATCCTGACCCTTCAGATATCTCACAAAACGTCACCGAAATTATCCAAGCTGGTATGGAATTATTTATTCCACGTACACAGAAAACCTCTTCAGCCACTCAATAGCTCTGGTTCTCTAAATCTTGTGACAAGGCCAGACTTGAGAAGGTCAAAGTTCACAAAACACTTCTACACAATCCTAGTCAAAAAAACCGTCAAGCATTTAACGACGCAAGAAACCGCTATGTCCGCATTCTCTCTGGGGCAAAAAACTCGTTTAATAACCACATCAAAAACAAAGTCTTCTTAAGCTCTAAGAGCAGCAAACCCTTCTGGACTCTTGCTAAATTTATTGGGAATAATTTCTGCAAGAGCACGTTCCCACCTATTGTCTCAGGGGATGAAATTGCTTCTACCGCCCCCGAAGGCTGAACTTTTTGCCTCGTTGTTCGCCGGCACATCTACTCTCAACCCACCTCCAAATGTTCAACCACCAATACTCCCCAATGTCGCGCATAAAATGACGGACATCATTTTCAAAACTAAAAAGGTACGAAAGATGATCTCTTCTCTTAATACCAGGAAAGCCCATGACCTTGACGATATCCCAGCAATTGTTCTCAAAAAATGCGCACCAGAACTTGCTCCTGTCCTGACTTGTCTGTTTCAGACATCTTACAATAGAGGCATATTCCCTAGTAACTGGAAAACTGCTAGAGTACAACCCGTTCCCAAGAAATGATCCAAAGCGCTTCCTTGCAACTACAGGGCTATTTCTTTCCTTTCAGTCATCTCTAAAGTGATGGAAAAGTATATAAACACCGAATTACTAAAATTTCTTGAAAAACACAGTCTAATCCACGACAGGCAGTATGGATTCCGTCAGCGCAGATCAACTGCCGACCTACTTTCCTTTGTCACCCGTTCTTGGAACAAGTCTATGGAACTACACGGTGAATCCCAGATTGTCGCTCTAGACATATCCAAAGCCTTCGACCAGGTCTGGCACGCAGCGCTGCTTAATAAACTACCGGCCTATGGCCTACCACCAAAACTATCTACCTGGACAGCAAACTTCCTCTTCAACCGGAGCATTTCTGTTGTTGTGGATGGCCATTCCTCTAAACTATATCAATTAATGCAGGATTTCCTCAAGGTTCAGCTTTAGCCCCTACTTTGTTTCTTCTCCACATAAATGACCTCCTCTCTAGCACATCCAACCCAGTTTACAGTTACGCGGACGACAGCACACTCCACTCAAATTTACAATATTCTTAGCCTGTCTCCAAAAAATATTAGACTGGGGAAGTAGAAATCCTGTACAATTCAACCCCACCAAATCTCAGTCTTGCTTTCTTTCTCATAAAAGATACACCAGCCCTAGAACCATCACAATGAACAACCAAGTTATTCAAAGTAATGAGTCCTTTTCACTTGTTGGCATGTCTGTGGATCGAAATCTCAATTGACACCAACATGTCACATCAATTGCAGAAGCGGCTGCTAAGAAATTGGGTTTCCTCTTCCGGGCTCGCAAATACTTTTCACCAGCTAATCTCTATACCTTATATACTTCACAAATAAGGCCAAACCTCGAATACTGCTCCCACATCTGGGGTGGCCGCTTCTACACTTGCTATCCTGGACTCCATTCAGAAGAGAGCTATACGTCTCATTGGTGACCCTACCCTCACTCAAAGGCTGCCATCTTTTGCCCACCGACGTGCCGTTGGTGACCTTTCTCTCTCTTTTATAGATATCTGCACGGGCACTGCTCGGAGGAGTTTTCTTCCATAGTTCTTCCACCTGCTGCCCCGAACAGATCTACCAGGAGAACAAAGAGAATGCACCCTTTTACTGTCCAGGTCACCAGACATAGAACATCTTGTTATGCCCGCGCTTTTGTCCCGAGAACTTCCAAGTTGTGGAATTCCTTGCCGGCACATGTTTTTTCTTCTCCAAACCTTTAAGTCCCGAATTAACATGTTGCCTCTTTCCTCCTTGTCGACACCCACGGTACGATAGTATTTAGACTGTAAGCCCTCGTGGTGTGTTGTTGAAATAAAAAATAAAAAATCAGAACCATCCTCGACTCAAATTTATACATTTTGAAAACGGAAATATATCTGTTCATAGGTACGATACGAACGTTTTAATTTGAAAATTGATCCTATTCACCCCAATTTACCGTATGATAGCTGTCAGCCAGGGTCGCTATGCTACCATATTACAGGCAGAAACACTAGTCATAATGATGTGTGCACAAATGCTACTGGAGAGGAATCACAGAGGCAATAGAATCTTCATAGTTACTGATAACTCATAACCAAGCACCTCTAAACGCTCCAGGGGCATAGGAATCGCAGTCGAATATAGTACTTGACTGCATCCGTAACCTCAGCCAGCTGGCGGCAAGCGATATCGTCAAGATTATAGTTACTTGATCTAGTAAATGTAGTCAAGATGATCTGGGTACGTGCGCACGCCAATATAAAATGCAACGAGGTAGCAGACCCGCTCGCAAAAGAAGGGCGAGCAAGGCATCTAAACTGGCGAGAACCATACCGCGGGGTTGAATATGAAATGAGAAGAATACATGAAATCGAGACGATGCTGCAACGGTGACATCTGAAATACTGTAACAAATCTCCTGGCCAAAGGCAGACAAACGCCCTCCTCAGGGAACCAACGAGCCAAACAGAAAAAGATCTGCTCAAGCCGAGCAGAAAATAACTATAACTATTGACAGAACTGATAACGGGTCACTGTCAAATGAAGAAACACCTCTATAAATTGAGGATTGAATCAGACCCAATGCGCAGAGGAGGCGACAAAGAGGAGGAAACTCCACTACATATAACGTGCCACTGCGCGGTATTTACAGAAGCACGGCGCAGGTTATAAGGGAACGAAAAAGCAAACTTAGAAACTCTAAAGGCTATTCACTACAGGGTATTACTTGACTTTGTTAAAGAAACTGGCATTCTAGAGTAAGGTGAATTCTAAGGACACAATAGGCCAGAGAGGCGGCGATGCAGGGACGCAAAAGTGTACCACCCCTGTGTAATTATAATAACGATAGTACGAATGGCGAGATTCCAAAGAAGCTGTATACTGGTTTACAAACGTTACAACTTGGGAGCGACTTTTATTTACCTGTGCAGAAGGCAGTCCTCTTGGATACATGCAGCATAGTTCGTTGTTTTATGGCTGGCCAAATAGATCGCTAATCAACACTGTTGCTTGCTGGAAGGCTGCAACAATGGAGAATATGTACCGGAAAAAACACTCGTGAAATGTGAATAATAATAATAGGTAGTCTGAAGAGGCCAGAGAAAAAACATCCTTGTTACAAGGAATTGAAAGAAAGAAGGCAACATGTTTTTGATCTATTCTGCGAGATTTTATCTTTCTGACAACATTATTTGAAGGACCAACACTTGCAGCGAAACTAGTCACAGGAACGTTGAAGAACATCTAGAATTTAGAAGGGCCGCTTGCTCCAGTCAGCTTACCCGCTGGCTACCTCCTTCACCTACAGAAACGAAACCCAACAGCGAAGCCAGAAAAGTAGTCTTCAAGTCTGTATGTAGAAGAACCTGGTCTAGTTGATGAAGTGCGGACGACTGAAATGTAAAATATGCTGGAGACGGGCAGAGGGTCATGGTTGCGACAACGATGCGACGTCGCTTTCAGAACTTGATAATTATTGGAAAAAAAAACGCTCCTGTTTTCTTTATTCTGTAATATACTGACTTTCAAAAAAATCCAACACCCAATGTGAGTTGATCAATTTGAATGAAATGTATACATCGATGTGTGTTTAATCAAACCTCAAAAATGACTACCTTTTTTAACTAAAATATAAAAAATGTGCGGTATGGTAGTGAATTTTCATTAAAATGTTTTCAATATCAAATATATATTTTTAAAAAAAAAAGCAGGCATCAAATTTGGTTACCAGTACCAATTTGAGCAAGTTCCAAAGCTGGTCAGCTCTTTAATAGTTGGTTGGTGTGGTATACTTGCAACATGGTAGGTGGTAGTGGAATTTTCCTTTACGTGATAGTAAAGGATTTTTTCACGCCCGAGGAGGTACCACCCCCTGCATCAAGGGACCGGTGAAGTCCCAACGGACGTTTTCGGTTCTGATGTATGAGTCGGTTTCCCTTATAAACAAAAATGATGATGGCTCCTCCTTGTACAAAAGATTCCGGAGGCAAAATACCTCTCCATTCGGATCTCCGGGAGAGGGGTGTACAGGGGGCGCCAGCATCGAGATTTAACATATCCTTCTCGAATATATGTGGCCTAAATTCTAACCTGAACTCCGTCCACCATTTCCTCCAGGCTAATAGGCCCCAACTCCTCTTCCTGACTGAAACTCAAATCAGTGCCAAAACAGCCACTAATCACCTTAATTTCCCGGGGTATGAGCTCCTTACTTCTTTTAAATTGCATGGAGGCGTGTGCGCGTACGTCCGTAGCAATCTACCCTGCACCAGACTCCCCAACTTAGAAGCTGGAAGAAAAGACATACTATGGATAAAACTCTCTCTCGGGGCTGCAACTTAATTCATCTGTTGCATTTACCGGTCACCTTCTGACAACAACTTTGTCCAGCTCTTTGACTACCTTTCTGAAAAAACCGACCATCTGATTTCTGAATATCCTTCCTCCGAGGTCACTATTCTTGGTGACTTCAATGTCCATAATACGGAATGGCTAGGATCTTCAAAAACCGATCCACAAGGAAGAGTAGCGGAGGCCTTTGCAGTCACCAATTCTTTAGCCAATATGGTTCAGCAACCTACTTACTTTCCTCGCATCCCAACACACAGCTCAAATCCCTTGGATATCTTTCTTACTACAAATCCTGACTGCTATAAGATATCAGTCACCGCCCCTCCTGGGTCGCTCAGACCACGGCATGGTCAGTGCTTCCTGCGCAATGCAACCCGAGGTCACACAGTCATCACACCCACGTATCGTTTGGCACTACAACTCCGCCAACTGGGACGAAATGCGAGATTAGTTTTCCTCCTTTCCATGGGCGTCTGTCTGCTTCTCGCATCCTGACCCCTCTGATATCTCACAAAACGTCACCGAAATTATCCAAACTGGCATGGAATTATTTATTCCACGTACACAGAAAACCTCTGCAGCCACTCAAAGCCCTGGTTCTCTAAATCCTGTGACAAGACCAGACTTGAAAAGGTCAAAGCGCACAAAAAGCTTCTACACAATCCCAGTCAAGAAAACCGTCAAGCATTTAAAGCAAGAAACCGCTATGTCCGCGTTCTTTCTGAGACAAAAAACTCGTTTAATAACCACATCAAAAACAAAGTCCTCTTAAGCTCCAGCGGCAGCAAACCCTTCTGGACTCTTGCTAAATCTATTGGGAATAATTTCTGCAAGAGCACGTTCCCACCTCTTGTCTCAGAGGATGAACTTGTTTCTACCGCCCTGGGCAAGGCTGAACTTTTTGCCTCGTTGTTCGCCGGCAATTCTACTCTCAACCCACCTCCGAATGTTCAACCACCAACAGTCCCCAATGTCGTTCATAAAATGACGGATATCATTTTCAAAACTAGAAAGGTACGAAAGATGCTCTCTTCTCTTAATACCAGGAAAGCCTCTGGCCTTGACGAGATCCCAGCAATTGTTCTCAAAAAATGCGCACCAGAACTTGCTCCTGTCCTGACTCGTCTGTTTCAGACATCTTACAATAGAGGCATTTTCCCTAGTAACTGGAAAACTGCTCGAGTACAACCCGTCCCTAAGAAAGGATCGAAAGCGCTTCCTAGCAACTACAGGTCTATTTCTCTCTTTTCAGTCATCTCTAAAGTGATGGAAAAGTATAAAAACACCGAATTACTAACATTTCTTGAAAAAGACAGTCTAATCTACTACAGGCAGTATGGATTCCGTCAGCGCAGATCAACTGCCGACCTCCTTTCCTTTGTCACCCATTCTTGGAACAGGTCTATGAAACTACACGGTGAATCCCAGATTGTCGCTCTAGACATATCCAACGCATTCGAACAGGTCTGGCACGCAGCGCTGCTTAATAAACTTCCGGCCTATGGCCTATCACCAAAACTCTGTACGTGGACAGCAAATTTCCTCTCCAACCGGAGCAATTCTGTTGTCGTGGATGGATATTCGTCTAAACTGTATCCAATTAATGCAGGAGTTCCTCAAGGTTCAGCTTTAGCCCCTACTTTGTTTCTTCTCCACATCAATGACCTCCTCTCTAGCACTTCCAACCCAGTTCACAGTTACGCTGACGACAGCACCCTCCACTCCAATATACAATAGACTAAGCCTGTCTGTTTAGCCCAACTAGATGAGGATTGCAGACTCATGGAGGGTTCTATCTCCGCGGAACTTCAAAAAATATTAGATTGGGGAAGTAGAAATCTTGTACAATTCAACCCCACCAAATAACAGTCTTGCTTTCTTTCTCATAAGAGATACACCAGCCCTAGACCCATCACAATAAACAACCAAGTTATTCAAAGTAATGAGTCCTTTTCACTTGTTGACATCTCTGTGGATCGAAATCTCAATTGGCACCAACATGTCACATCAATTGCAGAAGCGGCTGCTAAGAAATTAGGTTTCCTCTTCTGGGCTCGCAAATATTTTTCACCAGCTAATCTCTATACTTTATATACTTTACAAATAAGACCAAACCTCGAATACTGCTCACACATCTGGGGTGCTGCTGCCGCTTCTACACTCGCTATCCTGGACTCCATTCAAAAGAGAGCTATACGTCTCATCGGTGACCCTACCCTTACCCAAAGGCTGCCATCCCTTGCCCACCGACGTGCCATTGGTGACCTCTCTCTCTTTTATAGATATCTGCATGGGCACTGCTCAGAGGAGCTTTCTTCTATAGTTCCTCCACCTGCTGCCCCCAACAGATCTACCAGAGGAACAGAGCGAATGCACCATTTTACTGTCCAGGTCACCAGACATAGAACGTCTTGTTATGCCCGCTCTTTTGTCCCGAGGACTTCCAAGTTGTGGAACTCCTTGCCGGCACACGTTTTTCCTTCTCCCCCGAACCTCCAAACCTTCAAGTCCAGAATTAACAAGTTGCCTCTTTCCTCCTTGTCGACACCCACGGTACGATAGTATTTAGGCTGTAAGCCCTCGTGGTGTGTTGTTCAAATTTAAAAAATAATAATAAAAGAAACCTATTCTATACAAAGCAATTACCGTATTTCACTAAAATAACTTTGTTTGAAAATGTACCAAATTTTCCGGAAAGAAACTTAAAGTGTTCCCGAAAAAAACTGGTTTCTTGGTCAACGAATTAGGTTAATAGTAAATTGAGCTATTGAAATTTGAAGGATTTAATGAAAATTCGCTACCATAACGCACTTCTTGCGTCCCCAATAAAATGCAATGATACAAGGCGTGCTTGACTGAGAGAAAATAAATTTTGGGTCACCAACCACTTATGGGCCACGCTGTGATTGTAAAAATAATTTAATAAGGTGTAGCTCAAGACACCCTATAATTAACATATACAATTATTTCTTATCTTGTAAAACAACGGATAAGTACAATTTGGAGAACCCAATTCATCACAATACAGTTTATTGACCCGACGATCGTTTCGCTAACAAAGTTAGCGTCATCAAGGGGATGAGTAAACTCGGTGTACACCTGTAAACATTTTGTGTTCATATTGTTATCATTTCTTATCAGAGACAAAACAGAGTACTATACAAAATTGGATTGCAATTGGTCCACTCTTACTGGGTGTCTGGAATTTTTGGAGTCAGTATATTTAAGTAAAAACAGGTTGGTATTATTTTCGCTATTCACCTCGTCATGTCACGTATTTCCTTGATAGTTGGTACAGAAATAACTTCTTTTTCGCATTTTGGACAGGTGGTTCGACGAAAACCCAACCCGTAATCGTCTTGTTCAGCACCTCCACTCTTCGTCTCATATTTACCCCTATATGGATGCTTTATCTTTGTAGCTTTTTGAACTAATGGCCAATTTGCATCAGACAGGAATCTGTAGAAAAAAATTAGGCTTAAATATATAATAATGCGAAGTAGTCTTCTCTAAGTCTGTATGTAGTATAATAATTATATTCTAATAAATCTTAAGCCAACAGATTATATATGGCCGAAAGTTTTTTTTTTGGGTAGTGGCTGTCATAATAAAAACAAACGTTGATACCTGTAGCTCAAAAACACATGACAAACCATAGTTGAGAATAGCACAAAAAGATTACTCTGTAAAAAGTGTCCTGATAATGTGCAAGTCTTAGACATGTCAGATCAACGGCTACTTAGATATTGAAGAAAAAATAAATTAACAAACTTTGATTTTTTCAAAATAACTTGAAAACGAAGAGGCAGGGCGAAATACAAGTCATATTTGGAACGAACATGCAATTCTACAAAACATTGCTAATTTAACCGTCTTCCCATCTCTAATAATAACGGAGATAGCACTACATTCCCTTCCAGTTTGGGACAGACTGTATAGTGGTCACAACCTGACAGCAGGGAAAGTGCAAAAACACATATAAAAAGGAGAAGCAACAAAATAATCGAATGCATACAAGCTAAAACATACGGAAAAACTGGACAAAATTAAAGAAAAAACCAATGGGGTAAATTGCAACGGTGGAAGATTAGTCCAGTCCGTAAACTGGGAAAAAAAGGCTTGCGTTACAAAGGTGAAGTGAAATAATTTTTTTCTATATTCGTAGACAGTGTTGCCAAGATGTAAAAACCTAAGATCTTGAGGCGGGACCGACCTAATCGCAATCGTTATTTTCCTTCTTAAGTAAGTAAAATGGCTTGGTGTAGTTTTGTATACCGTGATTTTTACATACCTCCATAAAAAAAAGTTTAATAGCGCAAGATCGGGTCATCGCGCTGGCCATTCTAATGATCCTCGCCTCCCTGTCCACCGATTTGGAAATATTAAATCGCAGCACTGCCGCACATCAATTTCGTAATGTGCTGGTGCGCCATCCTGCTGGAACCATGTCACATTCGCTGGAACTTGTGTGTTTGCTCAATCAGGATATACGTTTGCCAAAGTTGGCACGACATTATTTTGGAGCAGTGCTAAATAATTACCTCTAATCAAATTGCGATCAATGGAAAAGGGGTCAATGACATGGTATTCAACTATTCCTGTTCAAACGTTAACTTTTCCGGGAATTGCGATAGTAATAATCATGTACTTAAGTATGCCCATGTGCAGGTATTAGCAAATATATAAGTAAAAAAATTTAGAGCTAATATAAATCTAAGTAGTTGGCTGTATAAAAAAGATAAAGTGTAAGCTGAGCTGAGGACTTAGGGAAATTGTAGCTAAGGAGGATCATAATGTGCTAATAGGTGATCATAGCCACAGTCAACAATATTAAATACACGCACCCAAGTATTAATTTTTCGTGTGGTTTGAATACTGACATTTGTTTTGTTAGGCTATTGAACCACCTAATAGAATGAACCACCTAATAGAATGTTACACTTACCTATCCATTTTTAGCATTGCTATAGTACGTTCCCTTCTCACCATTATGTATCTGACACAGTTGTCCATGTTGGTGATTCTTGCCAAAGTTAACTGAGCGACATCTAGAAGCCTCAGTATTATAGACATCGTGGGAGCGTTTATGAAGAGCGTCAGCATCATGATACCGGTTGCGTGAGAGAAAAGCGCTATGCCATACCTCCCATAGACATTTTGGAGTCCTTGGCTTGCTAAACACACCGCAATCGCCCCCTTGATGTCACACCAAATAAGTATAATTAGCTTGTTAAAAGTGAATCCATAGCCCAATCTACTAAGTATCGGGGTTAAAAGTATGAAAGTCAGAAATCTGTAAAAATGATAATAAATATAAATGAAAAAAATAATTATTTAACATCTTCGCAATATTCATATTAATTATACATGGTGATTAATAATGAATTGCATTTTTTTCACAAGTTGGTACGCTCAAGTCATTGATTATTTTTTTTAAAGCAAGTTTTTGGCATCCCACATGGGCCTAACGTGGTTAAATTGTTTGGAACAAGTAAATTGTACACCGTGCATATATTATTTTCCTATTATAGAAGAAAAGGAGGAGGCAAATAAAAATATTAAATAAAAACAAAATAACCCTAATGTATAATATTTCTTGATGAGGTATGGAATGTAACGGTTGGTGGAGATATTGACTTGCTTCGTATTCAGAAAATTACGCCCAGAGACGTTGAAGAAGCCATCACGAAATTAAAGATTGGTGGTGCCATGGGTGTTGATGATGTGATTAGGGGCTGTATGGAATTTTTGATCGCACCCCTATGCTATGTGTTTCATGTAATACTGGTGAAATGCCAGTATCCCCTACTATGGAAAGTTAGCAAGGTTATTTCAGTTTTAAGTCTGGCTTAAGGAAACTCGTTGAAAACTATAGACCTATTTCGATACTGTGCAATTTTTTCAAAATTTTTTAGGGTATTATGTATTTTAAAGTATTTTCACATGTACAGCATCTGATTCTAGATGAACGACATGGATTTCTGCCGCGCAGGTCTACTGCTACCAACCTTGCTTTTCTTACTCAAGTAGCAAGCGAGGCAATCAATGCTGGTGGTCAGCTGGACACCATATATGCAGATTTTCAGAAGGCATTCGATAAGGTGGACCACAAAGTTCTTTTGAAGAAGCTTTATATGTGTGGTTTTTCTCTTGACCTGATTGGGTTCGTTACATCTTATTTGACTGGACAATATGTGGGTTATGGTAGAAGCGAGTCCTCATTGTTTTCGTCACCCTCTCGGGTGCCCCAGGTGTCACACTTGTGACCTTTATTGTTTTAATTGTTTGTCAATAAACTGCCGAAAAGTATAGCTGACTTCCGTTGTTTGTTGTTTGCTGACGATTTAAAGATCTTTCGTGTTATTTCTAGCATTAGCGATTGTGAGGATTGATGCACTCTCAGAATGGTGTTTTGTAAATAGAATGTTCCTGAATATTGGGAATTTTTTGTTTCTACTTTCACGAGGCGTCTTGCTCCTGTTGAGTACCAATATACTGTTGGGGGTGACCAAGTTTTGGATAGGACCAAGTTCGGGGATTTAGGAATTGAGTTTGACACTAAATTAACATTTGCGAAGCACGTGGAAAAAATTACTGCCTCAGGGTTGACAACTTTGGGCTTTATTATACGAAACTCGAGAGGATTCCGTAGAGTTAAAACAGTTAAAATTCTTTTTAATGCATATATACGTTCAAAAATGGAGTATGTGATGGTGGTGTGGAATCCTTTTTACAGGGTTCATTCTGATGTGGTGGAGAAAGTTCAGCGGAGGTTTGTTCTTTTTCTGCATTTTAAGTTTTTTGGATCTTATACCAATTTTACACCCTATGGGAGTTTGCTTGCTGTGTTTAACATGGCCAGTCTTCAGAGTAGGCGCATAGTTGCTGACCTTGTGTTTTAGTTTAAAATCGCGAGGAACTTGGTAAATTTTTCTGCATTTTTGGGCAGGATTCAGTTTAGGGTTCCTCAAAGGGATAGTAGACTAGAGCAATTACTTTGTATATCAAGATACAGAACGAATAGTCTGTTCAGTTCTTCGATTTATATGTGTGCTCAAGTTATAACAAACTCTGTAAGCACGTTGACATCTTTAGCATGAATTTAAGAGCATTTAAGAACATATTGACTGAACATATACACGTTCTCCTGTTGACTTGTTGAGTCTCCAAATTACTTGTTTTGATTTAAATATCAATTTGAAATAGATAAAGTAAATTTAAATTTGATTTTGGTTTTATACAATTGATGGACTGCCTGTAAGGCCTGAAATGGAATTGAAGCTTGCTGAAATGTTGTTTTGTTTTGTTTTTGATTTAATGTGGGTAGTAAGTGAGATTGTTGAATTGTAGGTGTACACCATAGTTATAGTTTATCCTGTTATGCAATACGTAAATGGTTTTATAAACTGTATATTTGCATATTAAATAAACAAATAAATATTAGCTTTTAAGCTTTTTGTAGTTATTCACGAAATGTCACTTTTGTTAAACTCAAACTATCACAAGAAATGCAAAGCTTGTGTTGAAACCTCCGTAACTTCACACTAGCCTCGCTTTAATATGAAAGAATATTAATCATCTGCAAATTAAGGTTTATATGTGATAAAAATGTCGTTGTATTTAAATGAATTTCCGAGTAAACAGGCAATATAAAAAAACTTTCTAGAAGGTTATCGAACATTTTAAGAAGACAATGAAGCACTTGTACTTCACTGACGGGCGAGTCCATCATGCGTCCTAAAGGCAAATTATCAACCCTAAGACAAGTAGATATAAAGTCGATTTGTTTAATATCCCAAGGGCACTCTAGAGCGAGAAAATGTACATCTACGGAGCTGTGCGACGCATTTGCGTTCCCCTCTCATATCAAGCGAGAATGTCGTTACTGGTTTCGGCCAATGAAATTCAAAATCCGCTCCGCGTAAGCAGAGTAAACGTTTGAGCAGAGATGCTCGGTGGATTTTACCGAATAAGACGCAAGACTTCGCGTCTCTGGATGTATCTAGTGCATTTGCCTATTAAGTTTTGTTAATGTGTTTTGTTAGTAATCAATAGTGTGTGAACCCCGTTCTCAACAGTCGGAAGCGCTAAGTCTGCAGAATTTCTTTAACATAGAGGGCAAATTTTTCTAAGAATTTCTTTTTGTTGCAAATTGAGGGGGTTCTTCGATTTGGTTTTTCTGATTTCTCTTCTGGTTTTTCATTGAGTTTTCCGCTGTTTTCTCATGTCTACTGTTCCACTGCCTTCAATAGTTTCTTGAGAACTAACGCTGTTGCAACGGCCTCAGCGTGCTGCTGCAGACTTCCTGCATGCCTTCTGCGGGGCTAACACTGCTCTCCTTATCCCGACACCTGTTGCAAGCGGTTCCTACGCTTATAGCAAAAGGCTGCTTCTAATCGAATCCCAGTTGCTGTCGCAGAGGCATTATAAATCACAGGGCCTAATACAAAGGCTCGAGCCCACTCCATTGACCAGATGGAGAATTCTTTCGTCACAAGTGAGTTTATTTTAATTTATCGACTGCATCACAAAATTTGAGTCAGGACAAACTTTCTTCTACCTGATAACTTAAGAAGGGAATCAAATCAAGTTAAATTATTCAGTGTTTGCAAACTATTAACAGTGAGTTTGAATATATTGACAATTTCCGTAAACAATTTTTAAAAGTATTAGTGATAATGATTTCTTTACAATTAATGTAATATTTTCTAAGTACTTTGTAAAATTGTTTTAAACAATATGCAACGCTAATATAGGCGCTGCCGCTGCTCTTGAGAATAGCTCTGCAATAGTTGCCTCATTTAATAATTAGAATGACTAACATCAGCCCTCAGCCAAATACAAGACTTAATATTTTCTAACGAACAAGCAGCTTTCAATAATTATCTCTAAACACATCTGGCCAGAGAATCACTACAGAAAATAATTATAGGAAGTACTTTAAATACTGAAACAATGCAACTTTCAATCCTAAATTAAAATTAAGCATATATTTAAGTTGTTGATCTTTTTGCTTTAGTTATTTTTCACCCTATTTCTGCAAAGAATTATAACATTATGTGTTTCCAATCATACAATTTATAATAATAAAATCTGATATTTGTGTTTTACTCTTGCTATTAATTGAATAACCAATTCCTTATCGAGTTTTTATAAGCCTAGAAACTTTGTATCTTGGTAGTTATCTAGATTTCGAAGTATTTAATGTGTGTAGTTACAGCGTCTTAAGTCGAGGGACTTTTGAATACGAGACCTTGGATAAGACGAACCAAACATACAGTAAGTATTCATTTAATATCTTTGTCAACTCACCTGACACATTTTCTTTTGTAACTTATTATTACTAATTAATAAATATGTCAGATAAACTATAAACTAGAGTCTGGGTGAATGAATATTATTGTTGACCTCTATACTCTCGGGATTTATATACGACAGACGTAGAAAAGACGGAATTATATATATATCGATACCTCAGTTCTAGAACGTAACAAGTCAAAAATTGTCGTTTTCGAGTTAGTGCCCCCATGTAATAGCCGATACCATGCTCTTTCTATTTCAATAAGGAAACAACTCTAACTATGATATTTGCCCGCAAGATGTCGCTGATTACACTATGGAACAACTCATAATTAAAATAAACTCCTGTTCTATAGTGTAACAAACAGAGTTGTTACGGTTTAGAACTGTAGTAAATTAATAAATATTAGAGGTTACGTATGTTTTATGAACCGAGATTGTGTGTTCTAGACATAAACAATGAATACTTTTAGTTTTAATAACGCAAAAAAAGATCCAAACGAGACGCGTACCAGTTTGTTGTTGCGATTGGCCACCATAAATAGCCATGAAACTACAAATGACACAAAGGTAAGTTAATTCAATATTATTCTTACAGTACAACATAACCTTAATTTGCATCTAGTTCTGTTTATTGGGCTATCACCACTAAGTTTAGAATAAAATTAATAATAACTACTTATTTATGATTATGCTTTGAATGTTACTGTTGAAGATAACTTCAGTTTTTATATTATTATGCAAAAGTTTCTGAATCATGTTTCACTTGTTACACTATTGAATTCAAGAGTTTGTGAAATAATAGAATATAGATGTAACAAGTTGTAGACCTTTAATTATTTTTAGAAATAGAATATAGAGTAAGTCACCGTTGTTGGCATAGGTTTATCGCTATATTAATAATTAAATTATGATTTATACTGTTTTAACTCAAATCAAAAATACTATAAGGTAACTAGTTTCGCCAATAAAATACTCCAATATTTCTGAATTTTTGAATTTATTTTGCCTACAAAATAAATGAAAGCAACACAAACTTCATAGTATGAATATAGAAAAATCTGAAATTTTGGCAAAGTCCTGATTAGGTGTATTGTTTTAGGATTTACCTTCCACATCTATGGAAAATATCGATAATTTTGAGGAAGATAGTGACGACAGTATTGCCGATAAGAATTATGAACCATCCAGTTCACTGTCATCTAGTGGCGAAGATGACAATCCTCCAAAGCAACCAGAACATAGTCTGGCCTCTGGGAATAGCGAAGATCAGTCAACAATGGAAGATCAAAACACAAAAAAATGTACAAGAAAAAGAATACGAGATTGTGATAATTGGGAGAAAAATAAAAAGAAAATAAAAAGAAACTTGGGTGAAGAATATGTGAACGCAGCCAAAAATAAAGTGGAAAAAAAGGTACTTAAAGGTCCTTGTAACGAAATATGTAGGTTAAAATGTTTTACCAAATTCACTGAAGATCAGAGAAAAACTATTTTTGAAAAGTATTGGAAACTGGGCTCGATTGATAAACAAAGAGATTTTATCCATAAAAATATATCCGAAATTATACCTCCTTACAGATATACGAAAACTGGAAGCAATCGATCAAAAACTATAAAATACACCCTTCAGGTAGAAGGGCAAGCTATACGTGTTTGTAAAACATTTTTTAAAAATACATTAGCTATAAACAACAGGACAATCTTTACAACTACGAAGAAAAAAGATGAATACGGGTTTTTGAAACCAGACCAACGGGGAAAGCACGGGAAACAAAAAAGAGTAAAGCAAGAAGTTATTGACGGTATTAGGGAGCATATCAATTCCTTCCCACGTGTAAGCTCGCATTATTGCCGTGCTAGGACTAAAAAAGAATACTTAGATGGCAGCCTAAATATCGCCACTATTTATCGGCTGTATGTAGAAAATTGCATTCAAAATAATCAAGAATATGCCAAAATTTCAATGTATACAAAAATTTTAAATACAGAGACTAACATAGCATTCCATGTACCAAAAAAGGACCAGTGTTCATTATGTACAAACTATGAAAATGGCGATGAAGACAATAAAGAAAAAATTAAGGAAACATTTGAAAAGCATTTAGAAGAAAAGGAATTAAGTAGACAAGAAAAGAAAAAGGATACAGAAGAGACAGACGAAAATGTTCTTGTGTGTTGTTTTGATCTGCAAGCAGTCCTAACTACTCCATGCGGAGAAGTTAATAGTTTTTTTTATAAAGGAAGATTGGCTACCTACAACTTTACCGTTTTTGATGTAAAGCAGAAACTGGGATTATGCTTTCTTTGGCATGAAGGTTTGGCAAAGAGGGGGGCTAACGAAATTGGAAGTTGTCTGTATCACTACTTAAGTAGTGAAGACTGTAAAAGTGAGAACATAATTTTTTATTCTGACAACTGTGTTGGACAGAATAAAAATAAGTTTGTGTTTGCCTTGTATTTATTTTGTGTATTGAATATTGATAAAATTAAAAGTATTACACACAAGTTTTTAGTGATAGGACACACTCAGAATGAAGGAGATAGTGTACATGCCTGTATTGAAAAAGAGAAAAATCGTATACTTAAAAGCGGCCCGATATACGTCCCTGCGCAATGGGCAACCATTATCAGATCTGCTAAAAAAAAGGGAACTCCTTACAAAGTGAATGAAATTTGTACGGAAGATATTTTTGATTTAAAAGCATTATGTACCCAAATGGGCAAAAATTATGTTAAAAATACAGAAAATGAGAAGGTGGTTTGGAAAGACGTTAGAATTGTCAAGGTAGAAAAGATGCAACCTTACATAATCTTTTATAAAACCTCATACTCACAATACAATTTTAAATCCATTGATGTAAGACAAAATTCAAAACACCTTAGAAATAATCAAGAACAGAAAAAAACTAAACTGCTACCTGCCTATAAAAAAGCTCCCTCTATCGATGCTAAGAAGAAAGAAAACTTATTAGAGCTTTGTAAAGAAAATGCCATCAAACAGGTCTATTGGCCATTTTATAAAGGTTTGTCTGAAAAATCGGATGATAATAATCAGAAGGAAGACGTAGATATTTCAAGTTGTAGTGATTCAGAGTCTGAATAACCATTTGTTATTTTTTTGCGAAGTTTATTTTGTAGAGTTACAGTTAAGTTTTTACCGTTTTAAGTAACAAGAAATAATTTTGTATGAATTTTTTAAAATAAAATGTTTGAAAAATTAAAATAACAAAATTATTTATTAAATACCCCTTATATTTTTATTTGTGCAATGATAAATGTAATCCTCAAACAAATTTAGCATCATAATATTGGACCTGTAATGATTTACAAGTTACCTATTCGCTCTCTTTTAAATCTGATTACATAATATTTTAAGTTCAATAATGTAACAACTTGATCAAAATTCAAAATTATCATAAAATCAAACTGTAAACCCAAAAATAGATTGACTTCCAATTACATATACATTATTTATTATGTTCATAATTTTTATTATCATTATACCTAGAACCACCAAATGGTTATCATTAGTTAACATGACCCAATTATTTTACTTGCCGTTTTCTCGTTTATTATATTTTTTGAGGTGTTACATTATAGAATTGAGGTATCGATATATATATATATATATATATATATATATATATATATATATATATATATATATATATATATATATATATATATATGTATGTATTATATCGATATATTTAATATTATAATAATATTTTTGATAGAGCTTTTCGATTTGCCCACGTTTAGACGACGATTATATTAATTATGTTAAATAAGTGAAATATCAAATTGAATCAATTATGTTGAATTAAATATCTGATGTCTGATGTACATATAATGATTTTGCAATTTTGCAAATAAAATAGTTAATGTTTTATTTATATGTGTTTAAATATTTACTCCATACAGCTAGCGTATGTAGTTAGTTCATTTTTACTTGCCCATAATTTAAAACCAGATATATTTTTAAAGTCTCCTCAAATAATAATACTGCATTAAGTTCTGTGTATGTTTGATTTAATTATTTTAAAGTTATACGGACAAAATTTTAACAAATAACATAACACCACTACTTAATCAATAAATTATTAAAAGGTTACTTGAGCTCTTTTATTTATGTTTTATCTTTGATCAAAAGAAAATTTCTTTGCGCTTTTTCGAACTAGTTAATTTAAAATATGAATGAATTTCTTGGTTAAAATATTATATAAATTAAAGGTTAATATACATTAGTGATACAAATGTTCATTTACACATTCTTTATTTGAATTTATAATCTCCATTTACTCTTTAAATCAAAGCGAGAGGTCCCGGGTTCGATTCCCGGGCGAGCCAAGTTGACTTTGTCTGGAAAATTTGTATAAAAATATTAAATGATGGGAAAGAATGTGCTAATGGCCTGAGATGCCGCAGCCAATAATATTAAAAAAAAATACTCTTTAAATGAAAGGCCTTTCTATTTAATGCAGAAGTTTGTACCTTCAAAACTTCCAGATTCCTTGCTTGGCAACCGCTGTTTCCTTGGTTTAAATTTCTGGTTGCTATGCAGCCATATTGTAAGCTTCAGATTTCAAATTTCCGCGTCCTTTGGCGTCGAGGATTATTTGGATATTTTATATTTTTCTTGCAGCACTGATTTTTAACTCATTTTCCATTCAAGGGATACATTATGTATTAACTTACATTTTCCACATATATAAAACTATACTTTGTCGTTTTAAATACTTATTTTCATTCAATTTTCTTAGCAAAACTGCTCTGGCGTCCATTTTTTACGATCACCCAATTTGAAGAGAGCTACTTTGATTCAATTATTTTTACTGTCATTTCAAAATATCGAATCCAAACTATATTTCACTGTCTGTCACCTTCCTGAGCATAGACATCTTGTTTTTGTCTATGTATACCTCGAACTGAGAATGGATTTGCATTTATTGTCAATGTCAAATTCACTTAATCCCCACTTTAAAACTATAAATGACATATTCTAGGTTATTTCAAGAACATAAACAAAAATAAGTCTTAAAATACTTAAATTATATACAAACAATTTTTCAAACTTTAAGTAGTGGTATCTGAATATCATAAATATTTTAACAGGTTAGTACAAACTTCAATATTTCTATACTTATATATATATATATATATATATATATATATATATATATATATATATATATATATATATATATATATATATATATAACCAACAAAACACTTTTCAAATTTTTATAACAAACATGTATCAACTATTATTTAACCCAATTATACCTATTTGTTTATCAGTTTGTTTTGATTACAAGCTACATTTCACTAATTGTTATATGTCTTATTGTAGTTTAATCAAAGTCTTTTGAATTTCACTAGTGGAGTGTCTATTTGTTTGAGTACATTATTTTCAATGTGCTTTTGATTAATTTACGAATTATTTGCTCTGTTTATCATTTGAGGACTGTATCTCTTTTCATTAATTAATTTTATAATCTTTGTGTTTTAGATTGCCATGTTGTTAATATGCAGATCCTTATTCGGACATACCTATTTGACAAACTATGCAGAACTGTACTACAGTTTGGCTTCCCTGGATACTTGAAAACACCTGCACCTTAAGTAAGTTATTTTATCTTAATTTCTTTTACATCTTACTTTAAAATGCCCTACTTGTGTTTTATATGAGTGTCTTTATGTTTTGAGTGTATATGAATTTGTTTTTACCCTATTATTGTCTCATATATACAAAATCACCAATATCATCATCATCGACATTTATTTACACCTATTGTGTGAATTTTCCTCTTATATTTGTTTTTAAAATATTTTATCTCTACATTTCAGATTGATTTCAAGAAATCATTGGAACTGCTCTTCAGTATTTTACACAAAACGTTTTGACTGAGATCAGTATTCTGCACGATACCACCTTCGATACCCACTTACGTTGCTGCTAGGTTTTCCACAGTATTGACATTTAGTGGCAGTGTTAGTGTTTTGACATTTATCGTTCATAAATCTTTAGTATTGTAATTGGTGATAAGTGATATTCTATTTTACCCGTAAGTACTAAGTTTTAAGCTTTGCGTGAAGTAGCTAATAAATTTAGCTTGATGTTGCTAAATATCAATACAATATATATATATATATATATATATATATATATATATATATATATATATATATATATATATATATATATATATATATATACATACATATACTATATCTTTTCCGTTCTCGCTTTGCGTATATTCTAATCTCTTATGAAATAAATAAATACCTTGATATATGTACAAGTATGAAAGTGACTAGTATGGCGGTAGCGGTGTGAACGGTCATATACGTCGCCAGATTTCTAACACTGTACATGGTCATCAAGAAGACAAGAACTGTCTGGAAGATGATAGAGATGAGATCCCAGAATTGCATCAAAAAGGCGTCCGTTTCGGCGGGGAAAGCGTGTTTTTCATAACCCACCATAATTCCAATGGTGGCGACGCAGAGAACCGAAGAACAGTCCAGGAATTTCTCACAGAAGAAGTAACCGACGTATGGAAAGGAGATGCTCCACAACAGAACTAGGATTAGGCTGTTGTAACGATTTCGGATCATCCACACTGCCAACGAACCAAGTATAGCTCCAAGTAATGGACCTGGAAATACATTTATGTGCTGATAAAATTATTGAAAGTATATTTTCCTTAAAATAATCATAATAATATTAACAAGTTTATTCACCCAAAAATAGTAACATTCTACTTTCAAATAAAATGTCTGGACGCAGCAAGTGCATTATGGTAGTGAATCTTGATAGAAATGATGTAGGCGTTTTTTATTAAGATTACACCTATATACGCCAAGAAAAATAATATCTGTATGTAATATTTAATAGATTTTGTTTACCACACAAATATTTTGATCCACTTTTTACTGTGTCAACTTTTTTAGTGAATTTTTATTATCCGGGGTCAGTTTGAATTTTTATATGTTATATATATATATATATATATATATATATATATATATATATATATATATATATATATATATATATATATATATATATATATATATATATATATGTATCCGTTTGATAACTCAAAAAATAATTAACCGATTTCGATGAAACTCGGCAAGTGCCTTTCTTTTATTAATGGCTTGGATGAGTTCGTTGGCCAGGAAAATCGGACAGGCTTTTCCGGGAAAATTTTGAGTTTTCTTTCAAAAAAAAAATTTTTTCCGAAAATTTTGATAAGATTTGGTCTACATATTGCTTTGGGAAAGACCTAACTATGTGCCAAAATTCAGCTTTCTAGGGTTACAGAAAATTGAGCTATTCAACTTTGAAACATTTATGTTTAAATCATAGATCAAGTATGTGATTGCTGTTAGTTAGTCAATGACAGCTTCTATTATTGTCATTGACTCATGAAATTCATTTTTAAGTTTCAGAGAAATGTCAATAATACTGAATTCACTGATTGTTTATCATTGGCAGCATTTACGATTATATATAACCCTATTGGAATTTATCATCATTTATCACCCCTGTAGTATAATTATTTTTTCCTTACAACTCGCATCGTTTTTAGTCAATTGTTGTTATTAATAGTCAATAGTTTTTTCCCAAAATTTGCTCTTACCGAACACACACGGCTTCCATTGACTTCTGCTTCTGCCGCTGTTACAGTCTTTTTAGAGGTCCAGTTGTAACCACTCATGCAGCCAATGTTGCCAGTTTAAGCATAAATACTGTAGTACCTTTTAGTTTGTGTACACTCCATTTACTTTTTATATTTCTTCTTTGGTGCACATATCAAGACAAATTATGTTGTTAGTTTGTATACAGTCTGGTCTATAAGTAATTGTACACAGAGCAGCAGTGGAAATTCAACCAAATTTACCTCAGTCCAAAAGTCAACATTAAAAGAGATATAGGATATATCTTTTAGTGAATTTTTATTTAAAAAAATTCACTTATAGAGAGGTATTGATGGTGAGACTTTGCAATTTTTTTTTCAAATGAGCACGAACTAGGACCGCTAGAATCGATATCCGCGGTCAGTTTCAATTTATACATAATATATATATATATATATATATATATATATATATATATATATATATATATATATATATATATATATATATATATATATATATATATATATATATATATATATATATCCATCTGGTAACTCAAAAAATAATTAATCGATTTCGATAAAACTTAGCAAGTGGCTTTCTTTTATTAATAGCTTGGATGAGTTCGTTAGCCAGAAAAATCGGACGGGGTTTTCCGGGAAAATTTTGAGTCTTCTTTCGAAAAAATTTTTTCTCCGAAAGTAACAAAGCTGTTTTAATTAAATTTACTATATATGTTGCCTTGGGAGAGATCTTACTACGTACTGAAATTCAACTTTCTAAGTTTATAAAAAATTGAGTTATTCAAATTTGAAGCATTTAATATTTAACATGAAGTTTTTACCACAGAAATCGCAGAAACGACGTGGCGATTTTCACGTCTCTAGTATCAGGATCACATGAGAGGATAGGCAGTGGCAGTGTTAATGTTGGACATGCTAGTTTGTTATTATGCAGATGATGTTTTCAATTTGTTTTCAATATATGGTGAATGTAACAGAATAGTTGAGACAACAGTTCGAACATTTAACAACAGATTCCTTTATTTGGCTCCAATGAATAGAACAAAATTCAGCAGAATTAAAAGTAAGTCGTCAAGTCATGGAATAATACTGACACGACGCGTTGTTAACCGTTTCAAAATTGAAGGCAATGAAATGAATGAAATTATAGTTCTTGCATATTTTGAAGCATGTCTACAAAGTTCGTTAAGAAGTAGGTCTCAAGATTTGGGTTTATCTATCTGGGCAATACACAGAATATTGAGAAAGCACAATATGCATAATTAGTGAATTTTTATTTAAAAAAATTCACTAATAGAGAGTTGTCGATGGTGAGACTCTGCAAAAATTCTTTCAAATGAGTGCGAACTAGAACCCATATCCGGGGTCAGTTTCAATTTCTATAGTTCTTGCATATTTTGAAGCATGTCTACAAAGTTCGTTAAGAAGTAGGTCTCAAGATTTGGGTTTATCTATCTGGGCAATACACAGAATATTGAGAAAGCACAATATGCATAATTAGTGAATTTTTATTTAAAAAAATTCTTTCAAATGAGTGCGAACTAGGACCCCTAGAACCCATATCCGGGGTCAGTTTCAATTTCTATATGTTTATATATATATATATATATATATATATATATATATATATATATATATATATATATATATATATATATATATATATATATACATACATATGTATATATATATATATATATATATATATATATATATATATATATATATATATATATATATATATATATATATATATCCGTCTGGTAACTCAAAAAATAATTAACCGATTTCAATTTAACTTGGCAAGTGCCTTTCTTTTATAAATGGCTTGTATGAGTTCGTTAGCCAGAAAAATCGGACGGGGTTTTCCGGGAAATTTTTGAGTTTTCTTTCGAAAAAAATTTGTTTCTTCGAAAGTAACAAAGCTGTTTTAATAAAATTTACTATATATGTTGCCTCAGGAGAGATCTTACTACGTACCAAAATTCAATTTTCTAAGTTTAGAGAAAATTGAGTTATTCAAATTTTAAATTTTCTTTCGAAAAAAATTTTTTTCTCCGAAAATTACAAAGTTATTTTAATGAAATGTTGTAGGTATCTTGCCTTAGGAAAGACCTTACTATGTATTAAAATTAAACTCTCTAAGTTTATAGAGAATTGAGTTATTGAAATTTGAAGCATTTAATAAAAAATCACTACCATAATGCACTTGCTGCGTCCCGAGTTTTTTATATTAAGGAGAGCAATGAAGTAACCATAAAACAGTGAACTATAGATAGTTCAGTTCTATTTATTCATAATACGTATTGTAACACCTTATTGATCGATAAAGAGAAATGAAGTGGAAACACCGTGTAAATTCAATCACATAAATTCATGTGCGTGCGTGCGCCGGTCTATAGGTGCGTGCGTGCGTGCGTGTGTGTGTCGCTGCGTGCGCGTCTGGGTGTGTGTGTGTGCGTTAGTGAGTGCGTGCAAACGTGTACGTATGGCTGTGTGATTTTTTTTACATTGTGTACGTTTTTTTTTGGAACTAAATGACAACTATTTTTTACCTATATGTACAGCATAAAACACACCTATGGAATAGATTTCATTATTCAGCAAAAAATAGTTTTTGTGGAAAACGCTGAGACACGTGAAGTTTAATTTGTCGAACATTAGCTTATAATCATAGTTAAAAAAAATTAAACTCCCACTATTTTACCCCCACCACTTTATCAATGTTTTTTAACCCTACATTTTTTCATCACAATTCGATCGATCACATTTTTTTGAATGCGAAAATACCCCATATGTATGGTATAATATTACAGTTTTCATTACAGGGTGGAAATTTAATACCGGAATATTAAAACTGAACAGTTTACCCTGAAATTCAAATTTCGAAAATAAACTTAATAAAAACGTCCCTTTCTTATAATAAATGCTCAAAATGTTCTCCATTCACTTGCACACAACGAAATAATCTGCTTTGGAATTCTTCACTGACTTTTATCTTAAATTTCTTATCTTGCCTTTTATCTAAAACGTACTTGGTATCGTTAATGGTTTCTTATTGACTACCCATTTTTGCAGTGTGAAAGGTGAAATTTAACAGTTCTGTTTTGTGTTGTGGTGTATTGTGTTGAATGCACGGTCTCCTAATAAATTAGTAGTAAGTTTGTTCCGATAATTTCAATTAATTTTTGGTCTAATAATGCGATACTTAACTGGAACTCTGCGAACAGAAATATGTAGAACACAGGCACAAGTTGTTAACCTGTTTAATGAAAAACATCCAGATTTGCTCCCACTAACCCAGAGAACTGTATCTAAGTTAATTCACAGTTTCGTGATTATGGACACGTTAAACCAATGCATAGGAGACCCAACTTTGTTGAAGAAGATGTAAAATTCAATATTTGATTGGCTTTTCAAGAAGAACCAACAAATTCGACCCGTCACGTTGCGCGTGAAAATAATGTTAGTCAATCAACAGTTTTAAGGTGTCTCAAAAACGAAAAAATGGATCCTATAAACTACAACACGTTCAAGAGTTGATTGATGGTGATTCTGATAGAAGACTGCAATTTTGTGAACAACTGCTGGACATGTTACATAAAAATGTTATTTCTTCTGCTGACATTGTGTTTTCCGATGAAGCAACATTTCTTTTGAATGGCGATGTGAACAGCTCTGCAGAATTGCAGATACTGGGCTGCCGGAAACCCCCACTAGATGCGACAAACACACACTCAGGGTCCTCAGGAGTTAAACTTTGGATTGGTATCATTGGTGATCACGTAGTTGGACCTGTTTTTATAGAAAATCTAAACGGTCCAAGATATTTAGAAATCCTAAGAGAATAGTTTGCCCGAATGTTAGCAGAATGTAATGGAATCTAATATTCCCCATGAAAGGATCTAGTTTTAACAAGACAGTGCACCGCCCCACTTTGCTCTTCAAGTACGGGTTTATTTACACGAGTCTTTCCACAAAGATGGATTGGACGAAGAGGTTTCGTAGAATGGCCCGCTAGATTACCAGATCTTACACCTCTCGATTTCTTTTTATGGGGATACCTTAAAAACAGAGTGTATAAAACGGAACCTACTGATTTAGATGATTTGGAAATGAAAATAACAACAGAAATTAGGAACGTAACGCCTGACGTGTTGAACAGAGTTAGGGAAGAATTCCAGAGCAGATTATTTCGTTGTGTGCAAGTGAATTGAGAACATTTTGAACATTTATTATAAGAAAGGGACGTTTTTATTAAGTTTATTTTCGAAATTTGAATTTCAGGGTAAACTATTTAGTTTTAATATTTCGGTATTAAATTTCCACCCTGTATTGAAAACTGTAATATTAGACCATACAAATGGGGTATCTCCGCATTTAGAAAAATGTGTTCCATAGAATTGTGAAGAACAAATGTAGGATTGCTATTTTTTTTAAATTGATCAAGTGGTGGGGGTAAAATGGTTGGGGTTTAATTTCTTTAACTATGATTATAAGATAATGTTTGATAAATTAAACTTCACGTGTATCAGGGTTTTCCACAAAAACGATTTTTTACTGAGTAATGAATTTTATTCCATAAGTGTGTTTCACACTTTATATTGCAATTGTAACATGGTTGTTGTGTTGCATAAATTACAGAAGCGTTGAAAATTACAGCGAACACGACTAATGTTTCCGTAATAATGATTATAACGTCTCTAGCAAGATCACACACTCTGTGCTGTGTAAGAGCACTATCACAAGCGAAGTAACTTGATATGTTGTCTAAGCTGTTCATTGCACTTTCCATATAACCACTGCTTGTGGTCGACTAGGCCAAAGGGTTTCGTTCTAACTTAACTATATATTTATATATTATATAAAGAAATAAAAAATTTAACGGACCTAGGTTTTGGGTCCTAGGGGCCAAAATTCGCGCTAATCCGAAGAAATTTTTTCAAAAGCTTTTCATCGTGGCCTCTCTAATAGCGAAATTTTCATAATGAAAATGCGCTAAAAAGACGGGAGTAGTGCTGAGCTGCAACCAGGTACACTGTACACTAGCATGTTTAATAACCACATCAAAAACAAAGTCTACTTAAGCTCCAGCGGCAGCAAACCCTTCTGGACTCTTGCTAAATCAATTGGGAATAATTTCTGCAAGAGCACGTTCCCACCTCTTGTCTCAGGGGATGAAATTGATTCTACCGCCCTGGGCAAGGCTGAACTTTTTGCCTCGTTGTTCGCTGGCAATTCTACTCTCAATCCACCTCCGAATGTTCAACCACCAACAGTCCCCAATGTCGCGCATAAAATGACGGATATCATTTTCAAAACTAGAAAGGTACGAAATATGCTCTCTTCTCTTAATACCAGGAAAGCCTCTGGCCTTGACGAGATCCCAGCAATTGTTCTCAAAAAATGCGCACCAGAACTTGCTCCTGTCCTGACTCGTCTGTTTCAGACATCTTACAATAGAGGCATATTCCCTAGTAACTGGAAAACTGCTTGAGTACAACGCGTCCCCAAGAAAGGACCGAAAACGCTTCCTAGCAACTACAGGCCTATTTCTCTCCTTCCAGTCATCTCTAAAGTGATGGAAAAGTATATAAACACCGAATTACTAACATTTCTCGAAAAACACAGTGTAATCCACGACAGGCAGTATGGATTCCGTCAGCGCAGATCAACTGCCGACCCCCTTTCCTTTGTCACCCCTTCTTGGAACAAATCTATGGATCTACACGGTGAATCCCAGATTGTCGCTCTAGACATCTCCAAAGCATTCGACCAGGTCTCGCACGCAGCGCTGCTTAATAAACTACCGGCCTATGGCCTACCACCAAAACTCTGTATATGGACACAAATTTCCTCTCCAACTGAAGTATTTCTGTTGTCGTAGATGACCATTCCTCTGAACTGTATCCAATTAATGCAGGAGTTCCTCAAGGTTCAGCTTTAGCCCCTACTTTGTTTCTTCTTCACATCAATGACCTCCTCTCTAGCACATCCAACCCAGTTCACAGTTACTCGGACGACAGCACCCTCCACTCCAATATACAATATTCTAAGCCTGTCTCTTTAGCACAACTAGATGAGGATCGCAGACTCATGGAGGGTTCTATCTCCTAGGATCTCCAAAAAATATTAGACTGGGGAAGTAGAAATCTTGCACAATTCAACCCCACCAAATCAAAGTCTTGCTTTCCTTTTCATAAGAGATACACTAGCCCTAGACCAATCACAATAAACAACCAAGTTATTCAAAGTAATGAGTCCTTTTAACTTGTTGGCATCTCTGTGGATCTAAATCTCAATTGGCACCAACATGTCACATCAATTGCAGAAGCGGCTGCTAAGAAATTAGGTTTCCTCTTCCAGGCTCGCAAATACTTTTCACCAGCTAATCTCTATACTTTATATACTTCACAAATAAGACCAAACCTCGAATACTGCTCCCACATCTGGGGTGCTGCTGCCGCTTCTACACTCGCTATCCTGGACTCCATCCAGGAGAAAGCTATGCGTCTCATCGGTGACCCTACCCTCACCCGAATGCTGCCATCCCTTGCCCACCGACGTGTCGTTGGTGATATCTCTCTCTCTCTCTCTCTCTCTCTCTTATAGATATCTGCACGGGCACTGCTCAGAGAAGCTTTCTTCCATAGTTCTTCCACCTGCTGCCCCCAACAGATCTACCAAGGGAACAGAGCGAATGCACCCTATTACTGTCCAGGTCACCAGACATAGAACATCTTGTTATGCCCGCCCTTTTGTCCCGAGGACTTTGTGGAATTCCTTGCCGGCACATGTTTTTCCTTCTCCTCCGAACCTCCAAACCTTCAAGTCCAGAATTAACAAATTGCCACTTTCCTTCTTGTCGACACCCACGGTACGATAGTATTTAGGCTGTAAGCCCTCGTGGTGTGTTGTTGAAATTAAAAAAAAAATGGCATTGCTTCATCATTATGTATCTACCTACCTACATCTACTTACCAAGAACGATCGACCAAATTACCATGAAGATTACATGACCCGCGTCATGCTCCTTCTTCAGTGCAATGTCGTCATTGATGTTAAAGAGCAAAATTGCAAAAGCAATACTCAATATAGATTCGGCTTCTAGTAGTGTCACGATATGCTTGGCATGATATCCCATATCCTTTAACATGTTGAGTACATCTCGGGGTTCAATTGGTGATGTCACAGCGCCAAACATGTATATTCTTGGTAGATACCAGTAACTGTCCAGTATTACCATCATAACGAAACCCACAAAAGTGGCATTGATCAGAATTCCTTTGAACAAAAAGAAGTTTATCATTCAAGTTGTATCTATCTATGTATGTGTGTGTGTGTGTGTGTGGTGCATTGGCCTCGGAAAGCAGGTTCCATTATCCACAGACCTTTACAAAATAATTTAATTAAAGATTTTTTCAAAAAAAAGCTGGTCAACCAACAACAAAAAAACAATAAATAAAAATTACCCGATTCAGCCAATTTTGTGCCATGAAACTAATATTTTATGTAATAAACTAAAAGTTGTATCTTTAAAAAAATACGAATAATGAAATTCTTAAACATCAATATAATAAATATAAAAATGAACTAACAAAAATTATAAAAAAGCTAAATATAGCTATTTTAAAAACAAAATCCAACAAAAAATTCATGAGCCTAGAGCTGTTTGGAAAATTGCACAGGAAGCGTTAAACCACCGTAACGAAAAAAATAGTTCGTTTACGGATATACAATATGAAAATAAAACTTTGACTTCAGAGGAAGATATTGCTTGGCATTTTAATAAATATTTCATAGACGTAGGTAAAAATATAGTTAAACAAATTAATGTCGATGGTAACGCGCAACCTAAAAAAGGTAATTATGTTTCAAACTCACTGTATCTATTCCCGGCCACAAATGATGAGGTATTAAATGTAATTAATTCTCTAAAAAACAATAAGGCTCCCGGTATTGAGAATATTAGTGCCTCAACTATAAAATATATATCCCAACTCGTGATTCAGCCCATTACAAAACTAATAAATTTATGTTATGAGACAGGTGAATTTCCTGAAGTATTTAAAATAACTATCGTTAAACCATTGCACAAATCAGGGGAAACAGCTCTCCCTTGGGCTTGCCCGATCTCCAGACTTATCCTCTTTAGACTCTTTTGTGGGGGCATCAAAAGTTTATGCTACCGAGTGCGATTTATTGCAAGAGTTACGTTAGCACATTATTGATGAATGCCGGAGGATTACTCCTGAAATGCTTGCAAATGTTAGGCAAAAATTCGAACAAAATTTATACAATTGTATGGAAGTTGGTGGTTCTTTTTTTAAAATAATAACACCACACTAGACAAACTCCACACCCAGAAGTCTTTGAGTTGTTCGGGGGGAGCTTACATACACATATAGACAAAGGATTAGGTTCTCAATTTGAACATTTATTGGATTAAAGTTTAATAAGATGGTATGTTGGTTTGTTGATTTAATAGTATGATTGGTACTAATTATTTTCAACATTTACTTAAATTCCCCCACTAAGCATGGTAACTTACAAATGCTTACCGCAACGTTAAATAATCTACCATTGAGCAAGTTAAGTTTGCAACATTTCTAAATGTTTGCAGGCAAAGAACCAATGCAAACTTACAAAGGAAACTTTAACGTAACTTTCAAATATAATATCTCGTTTGTCGGCATGTTGTTTTTCTCCATTTGTAAGCTCACGTAAAGTTACAATTGTAATGTTTCTGAAAGTTTGTTTTAATTCGTAAACAACATTTATTTGAATTCCCTCAGTTTTGGTGATCGTGTATGTCCGATCGTATGTCATCGTCGTCCAATAGCAACATAGCAACACCGACGCCAACAGCGAACTGACTCTGACAAAGCGCCCGGCATTAATAATTAATGGCGGTTTGTTGTTTACATTTTTTATAATTACGTCATCATAAGTTGTTATTAGATCTATGTCTATTTATTTTCCTGGAAGTTTTAAAGTTTGAACAATCTTATTGTGGCCTGAATTGTTTGAATTTTGGGTAATTAAGTAATTCGTTGTCTGCAGTGTAGATAATGAAACATGGAGTATATCCGTCAAACATTTCAGGTAAGAATCCCTAAAACAGCAATAAAATTGGTCACTTTTCTGTTGCATAATTATTTTGGTATGTGGCTATTGGTGAATTATTATAAAATGGCTGCATTTATATTTCTGTTTCTTTTTATGAAATATACTCTACGAAAAAGAAAACCTAATTGCTAAATACGAATTTTGTTATGTCCTTAGAAGCAGCCTGGAGATGTCTTACCTGGTCAGACCAATTCATTTTAAAACGGTAAATATGATTGACCTATGGAAGCATGTGGCTTATCCATAGCAATCGACATCATAAGAACAGTGGAACAGTACAGTACCAATCAAACTGCCAGGATTGCTTATCTTGCACTTGTCGCAGTATCCTATTGTATGGAACATTCATATGGGTTAACTCATCAGCAGCAGAACATGTGTTTATCATGCAAAAAAGAGCAATAAGGACTGCAACAAGAAAGCTGCCCTAATGTGTTCCAGGCCAATGGGATACTTAGGTACCCTTCCAGCTATATATCCTTCTTCAGTATAGGTATTCAAAATATCCAGTGAATGATGAAGCTCGCAACATCAATACCAGGTGCAGGCATGCATTAAAAATACAGTTGCACAAAAAGGAGAAAACAAAGCAGATGTTTGATTACTTGGGAATCAAATTCCTCAATTTTCTACCTAATGTTATTAAGATACCCCCACTAACAAGATTACAGTAGGCACTAGTGGTCGTTATAAAACAAAAACCAAGGTGAAGGAATTTATTGGTGCACTAAACTAATGTGTATAGTGTTACAGTGTACTTGTAGTCATTCTTTGTAGTGTGTGTGTCTGTGTGTGTGAGTGCGTTAGGCAAAAGCTTTGGAAGGCAAGTTCCACTAGCCACAGACTTTATATATATATATATATATATATATATATATATATATATATATATATATATATATATATATATATATATATATATATATATATATATATATATATATATATATATATATATATATGTTTCTGAATGTACACAGACATTGACGGTA